>JALGRB010000016.1:17577500-17908107 GCA_023091065.1 Dianthus caryophyllus
AATTTTAAACAAAATTCACAAATTCTAAATAAACCAATTTGGATATAATGAAAAATTTACTAAAACAACAATTGTAGTGTTGTTTAAGTCAAATATAGACTAGAGAAAACAAAAGTTGTATTGAAAATAAGATCGAAATTAAAGACAAATTAATGATAACATGATGAATTAATTAAGATGTAAGGATATCGTAGATAATTTTGTTTAAATGCAATAAATAAAATTAATATTAATTACCCGATAGAAAATGAAGTGTAATATAAAAAAAATCATTAAAAAGCGAGATAAAATAAAGTTCAATGTATCATATTCAGACTCGCAACCTATCGCAAAAAATAGAACAACTTACAACTAAACCACAAAAGAACAATAAAAACATTTTAGACTTGAATTTATTTTCCGAGAAACTATAAGGTCCATATGACCTTAGGGCTAAATCCGCCACTGTACATTATCATCGCCAAATCGATCACTTGTTAAACCAATTTCTCAAAAAGGTTCACTAAGTTCCACTAGAATGTCATTTGTTTTGAATCCAAAAAAGTTGACGCAATAATAATGAACAGTTTTACATTGTCACAAAATCCTTTCCTAAATTCCTTTGTTGAGAAAAAATTAATATAATTCGCACAAAATGATATTCTATGAGAACAAAAACATGATCAAAAATTAATAAAATTCGCAAAAACTCTAAACACAAAATCTGCCCATGGACGGGGCCAAACCTGACCCGTTGGTTATAAATTATAGAAAAGTAGAGGCCTGGACATGGCCCGTTGCTTGAAAGGACCAGACCGAACCTTAGCAGATGGACTGTGCCAGTCAAATTGAAGCTCACTTGACGAGTTAGATCGGGTTGTGTTGGTGATTTAAGTGAATATCTAGATCCCCGTTTAAGTGTAGTCGGGATTTAGTCAAAGTCGAGTAAATTTGAACAGTTGTAATTTATGTTCGGGAGTGTGGTGTTCACACTTATATAAGAAAGTGTTTCAAATTTACCGTTTCGAGACAAGAAGCAAATTATTTAAAATAATTTTGGTAAAAGAATGGAGCATTTCTATAGTTGTTGGAATTGTATATATAACATTAAGTTACTTAACTATCAGTAATCCCAAAGTATCACAGTTGACAAAAGTTGTAATTAATGACCTTAAGGTCTAAACTCTATTCGTATAAATTATAAAATGGTTGGCTCTCTTAAGCAAGTCGAGGCTTTTTGGTAGAGATGGAAGTGGGTCGTGCTGGGCCGGCCCACGTGCCGGCATGGTGTGCCGAAGTCAAAATTTGACATGACCCAGGCACGGTTAAGCGTGTCGTGCCCGTGCCTTGTTTTCAAAATGAAGGCCCAGGCATGGCCCACGACCCGACGTGCCGAGCTGGGTCGTGCTTTGGGTCATTGGCGTGCTGGCTCACGCGGCCCACCCGCATAATTTGTTTATTTGAGCTTTTTTCTACTCGAGCAATTAAAAATTTGAACGAATTTAATTTTTTAAGCTTAGAATAATGCAAATACAAAGTGAACTTTTACTATTAATTATTCAAAATTACAAACAATTAAAAATACGAAAGGATCTAACCTCACGACAACCACTATACTTAATTAGTCTCATAAAACGTGAACCCGATATATAATGCATAATATCAACACTCATAAATCTCAGTTCTCAATATATTATATTATATACGGAGTATAATAAAAAAAATCTACAAAAAACTAATTATAATTCACCAAAAATACTGGCTAATGTCATATTGTGCGGGTTAAAGGCGTGCTGTAAGCGAAACGACATGCGTGCCCAAGTTGGACCGTGCCTAAAGCGGGTCGTGATGTGTCGTACTTTGGCAAGCCGTTTCATAAGAAACAAGGCCCAAGCACAGCCCATGGTCCATTACATGCCGTACCGTGCTAATCGTGCTAAAAATGAACCGTGCCAATTTAAGCTGCGTCCAATGCTAGACCGTACTAGCCTACTAGCACACGGCCCAACTTCCATCTCTACTTTTTGGCAACACTAAACAATCCACAAACAGATACGCGGACATAGGGACTAGGGAGTAGTTGATTAGCGTCGTTTAGTGAAAACGCGGTACTAAATCAATTCTGGTAGGCGGTGTTTTTAACTGATTTACGATATCATTATATATATATATATATACGCACCTCACCATTTTCTCTCTTGTTTAATTGGTTTTTAATTCGACATATCCATTTCTGTTGTAGGTAACGCTCTTTCTCTCTCTAATATTTTTTTTTTTTACTATATTCCTCTTTTTTATTTTTGAATTCATCTACCATTTTTTTTTTTTTTTCTGTGGATCGGATTTGTTTTCATCGATTAATTTAGGTGTTTCTTCGAATGTTTGTGTTTATTGATTAATTGTAGTCAATTACAGTGCTTGTGGAGCTGTTTGATTGCGTGTTTATTTATTTTCATCGATTAATTTAGGGTTTAGGTTTTACGAAATGCGTTGATTCCGTGTTAATATTGATAATTTGATCAATTGTCGCGTTGTTTTTCAGGTGTTGAGTTAGGTTAGGGTCTGTCCATATTCATAATTCTGTTATGTTTCGGGTTTTCGAATTTCATTGATTGCGTGTTAATTTTGATGATCTGATCAATTCTTGCGCTGTTAACTTGTTTGATACGGAGTATTAGATTACGCTTTTTTTGGTTAATTAATTGATTTTCTGTTAGGTTTTACGAACAGCATTGTCTTAATTCTGATCATCTGATCAATTGTCGTGTTTTTTCTGCAGGTTTTGTAGTCGATTAGGGTTTATTTGGTTGATTTGTTGATAGAATTAGGGATAGAGTTACATTTAATAGATTAAGCTGTTGCGTAGGTAGAATTACGATGTTGGAGCAACTGTTGATCTTTACTAGAGGAGGATTAATCCTCTGGACATGTAAAGAGCTCGGAAACGCTCTAAAAGGATCACCGATTGATACCTTGATCAGGTCATGTTTGTTGGAGGAGCGATCGGGATTGGTGTCGTACAATTACGATGCTCCTGGAGCAAACTACTCTCTCAAATGGACGTTTCATAATGAGCTTGGTCTTGTGTTTGTCGCTGTGTATCAGAGGATTCTCCATCTGCTGTATGTGGATGATTTGCTTTCTATGGTTAAGCGTGAGTTTAGTGCGGTTTATGATCCTCGTAGAATGGATTATAGTGATTTTGACGATATTTATAGACAGCTTAGGTTGGAGGCTGAGGCTAGAGCTGAGGAGGTTAAGAAATCGTCGAAGTTGGGGGCGAAAAATGATGGTAAGAAGCAAGAGTTGGCACGGAAGATGAAGCATGATCAAGGTGGTAAGAGAAATGGTGGTGGGGAATCAAAGAGTAACGGTGAGGACGGTGACTCTAGGAAGGGGAGTAAGTTGGAAAATGGACATGTAAATGGGGGAAGCTTCACTGAGGAAGCAAAATCAAAAGTCGGTGTAAATGGGAAAGAAAATTTTGGCTCTAAAAATGGAGCTTTTGATGTAAATAAGCTGAAAAATTTACGGTCCAAAGGTGGGAAGAAGAACGACACTGTTGTTGCTACTAAGGGTTCCAAGGTAGAGCCCAATAATAAGGCTACCAAGAAAAATAGAGTTTGGGATGAACCGTCTCCACCAGTTAAATTAGATTATACCGATCCTATTCCTGAAAACGGGGATAAATATGTGAATAGTGTACCAGTTGAAGAGGGTGAGAGTATGATGGACAAAGACGAGGTCTTTAGTAGTGATAGTGAAGATGAAGAAATTGAGGACGCAGGAAATGGGGCCAAGGTCGATACAAAGTCCAAGGGGATGTTTTCTTCTATGTTTCAGAGGTAGTTTCTTTGGAACTTTATGTCGTTTGAGTTATTTGCAAATTTGAGATTGGTTTTATATGTTAAGGACTTTAGATTATGTTAGTGGTAAAGAATGCTTATAAAGTATAGGCTAGATTACTATGAATCTCATATAACGACGTGTTTTGTAATCTCTTCTGAATGTAGAGAGACGCTACATTACTCACTCTATTTCATTCGGTATAACTGTATACATTTTGTTTTTTTGAGTAAGTTTTAATGTTGATGATACCGTTACATTTTTTACTTATCACTTGTGACTGATGATTGTAGTTGGGTGAGGAAGGTTGAGGATAACTCGAGAGGTTGCATAGTAAAATTGTGCTAAAAGCCTAAAACCACATCGTAATTATATGCATGGAACCAAATCAAATGGCGAGAGTATGAGACTATATATTATGAATTTTAGGTTTCTAGTTATCACAGTCGTTGACTTTCTCTGTTGCTCATGTTTTTTAGACTAAAGACCACCACTTTTATGTTATTTATCATTTGATCATGTCGAACTCTTGCTCCCTATGTGTGTTCTTGCTATATTGAATAAGAAATTTGATATATCTACATTTCAAAATTAGATTTGTCGGGAAGGCCAATTTAGAGAGGGATGATCTTGCACCAGCTCTGAAAACCCTGAAGGACAGGCTAATGACTAAGAACGTGGTATGTTTTCATTATTGTAATTGTTGACATGTTTCCATTTGACTGCTTTGCCGATCATACACATTCATTTTCGTAGCAACGGGAGAGTTCCAGCATCGAACTTTGTTTACTAACCATGTCGTTGGCCCAGTAAATGTGTTTATATATGATGTATTTTGGACCCAAATCCATTTGTTGTGAATCTGGTGTATATTAGGTCATTTCAACTTTCATTTGTGTGCATTTCTGAATATTTTACTGTAGTATTCATCATGAAGCTTACATGCGTCTTATCTTAATAAGGAAGAATGGTATTGCTATTGTCGTAAGTGTGTATAATTAAGGGTAAGAGTGAACTATACGTTATCTCATTATGCTCCATGGTAATATTGTTTACAGGCTGAGGAGATCGCTGAGAAGCTCTGTGATTCAGTCGCAACTAGTCTTGAAGGCAAAAAACTGGGCTCGTTTACCTGGATATCATCAACTGTCCAGGTATTTCGGATTTTGGGTTCTTTTAATTCTGAAATTTTGATGATTTCACTTTTTAGCTAAAATCCAAACATTACCTCCTGATTTTTATTTACTTTTTATACACGCTAAACTCTACTTTTTGCATTTCAGGCTGCCATGGAGGATGCCCTAGTTCGCATTCTTACTCCTAAACGTTCTATTGACATACTCAGGGATGTTCATGCCGCCAAGGAACAAGGAAAGCCATATGTTGTCGTATTTGTGGGTGTCAATGGAGTTGGAAAGTCAACTAATCTTGCAAAAGTGAGTACGGTTTCACCTCACTATCTTACTCTGAAAAGTTCCGAAATCAAAATATAACTGTTTGAATCATTGTTTCGACAGGTTGCTTACTGGTTGCTGCAACACAAAGTCAGTGTCATGATGGCTGCCTGTGACACTTTTCGGTCTGGAGCTGTTGAGCAACTGCGTACTCACGCATCGAGACTTAAGGTTAGACACCTAGCTTGAGTATCCCGCATTCACGCGTTGTCAGAGGCTCTGATCTGTATCGAATTTAAGATAATTAAATATTCATGTTGGCATGAACAGATTCCAATTTTCGAGAAAGGTTATGAGAAAGATCCAGCAATTGTGGCGAAGGAAGCAATTCAAGAGGCCACTCCCAATGGTTCAGATGTTGTTCTGGTTGATACAGCTGGCCGTATGCAGGTTTCTTGTCTGACCTAATTTGCAGTTTTTTCGGATTTTATACCCTCAGTTTTTTTTATAAACGGCATCCCTGAACTTAGTAGTTAGTATACCGCTCTTAAAATTTCCTAACTGCTAAGAAATGAGTTTTTAAGTATTTAAATTTTGTGATGAAATATGTTTACGAGTGAGTAAAGGCTTATCTAAAAAACAATAAAAACTGCCTAAACTAAACATTTAAATGAGGTAAATTAGATTATTTGGGATATTTAAAGAAGTTTTCACTAAGTTTCGGAATATCAGTGATGTTCGTAAAAACAGAGGGGTACCACATAGAAATTAGAAAAATAAGGAACTAACAATGTACCGAGACCCTTTATTTATTATTCTGTATCCATCATCACTCAGGGCCTGTTATTGTTTTGCAGGACAATGAACCGTTGATGCGTGCACTCTCGAAGCTCGTTTACCTGAACAATCCAGATCTGGTCCTTTTTGTCGGTGAGGCTCTTGTTGGTAATGATGCTGTCGATCAACTCTCGAAATTCAATCAGGTTTGTGCTCGACCTTGTCGGGAACTATGTAGATCTAGAGTGTACTAATTTAAAACCATTCAGTTTGGGCCTAATTTCTAAGAAATATCTGAATTCATTTTTTCCAGAAACTTGCGGATCTGTCTCCCTCGCCTAACCCAAGATTGATTGACGGGATCCTTCTTACCAAGTTTGACACTATTGATGATAAGGTATGATTTCGCTTTTGCATTCGCATTCGCTGATTTGAAATTTGATTATTAATTCCTCTAAATACTTCCATCCAAACCAAACTGGCCAATTTAACCTTTTGTGGTTCCCAAGACAACACTTAGACCACATTTTCTTCATTTTATATATTACTCGAGTTCATTTTTGTTGAAATTATACTTTTATGAAAACGTTTCTTATTAGGATTGTAAATATACGAGTTTTTTTTTTATATTTGATTGAATATATTCAATGTTAAAAGTTTATAAGTTTGACTTATAGGGCTTCTTCTCTTTGCCTTAAGTTTTCTGAAGTTTAAATTTTTTTAAAATTTTCTTAAGTTTGATATATTTGAAGTTATTTGAGATACTTTAAAATTATCGGAAGTATATTTGACAAGATAAGTAAAAATAGGATGGGGTAAAAAATAAAAATGCCAGGCTCAAATTGTGTGAGGTTCCAGGCTCAAATCCCACCTGGAACCAATTTTCCCACTTGCACCTTGACCGTCAGGTGGCTTACATGGTACATGTGGTGGTGCGGGAATGCATGTGCCCGGGGGGACTCAACCCCCTCGTCATCAAAAAAAAAAAAAAAAAAAAAAATAAATAAATAAAAATGCCTCAAATAGTGTTACAAAATATTGGGTTTGGGTGAGAGAGGGAGGATATGTATGGATAAAATGTGAAGTTTATGAGGTTTGATTTAGTAAGTGTAAACTTCCATACTAGAACTTCACTGGGTTTAGAAAACTCAAAGACTTTAATAACCAGACCTCGGCATTGGTCGTTAATTCACTAAATGGTTTCAAAAATGAGTGCAGGTAGGAGCGGCATTATCCATGGTGTATATTTCAGGAGCGCCCGTCATGTTTGTCGGATGTGGACAGTCGTACACCGACTTGAAGAAACTCAATGTCAAATCCATCGTCAAGACTCTCCTCAAGTAGACATGGCTGTCGAGACGCTACGTGATTATCCTGTGTTAAACTGCCACTGTTTTCACCTTCAAACTTGTTCGTTGTTCGTCTTTAATTTACCTGTTTCGAGTTTGTCGTCACGTTCTCTCATCTTGGGCCTGTACTATCACTGGATACTTTTAACCATCACCTTTAACAATGAGTACCATCTATATTAATTATCGTTTCACATTAACTCGGTCAAATATCTGCACAAAACCATGGTGAACTCGTGCTTACTAAAAACGTTTTTATACAACTTCCTTTAGATATTAGACCTGAGTGATGTGCAGAAGCTATAAAGTTATTTCGTGTGCAAAATGTTATTAAAGGGGGGAGCCGAACTGTGAGTATGGAGTCGGCAACATTGACTTACGCCGCAGAAACGTTTGCGGCCGCTCTCTTTCGCAGTTTGCACCAGAGTCCACTTTTGGTATGAATTGTTGCTCCCGTCACGAGTTCCACGTCTTCTGGAGAACCTTTTAACTGCACATCAAATTTCTGCAGTAGCATGGCTAAAGCGATTGTGGATTCAAATAGAGCAAACTGGTCTCCGACACATTTTCTCGGTCCACCACCAAACGGTAAGAAGGCGAAGTCTGAAATAATCTGGTATATGCAATCACAGAACCCGTCATATATCGTATGTAGGTAAGTTAATGAAAATCAAATGCTAGTTATGAATATAATAGGGCCACCTCATTAGGATATAGAGCACCGGGGCTCCGAGATGGATCATAGCCCGACCATCCCTCTATTTCTTCGTTTATTCTTTGAGTCAAAAACCTCTCGGGTTCAAATTCATGAGGTTTGTCCCAGAAATATGGAGATCTGTGAAGATTATATACCTGCACAAACGAGTACGTGGTAAATTAGTTAGTAACCTTTGGCAAGCACAAAAACTGAAAGTAACAAGACGGTTTAAGTTATCTGATGCACAATTAGTCAGGACAACTGAACAACATTACACGCACTTGTCGTCGCCAAATAAGGAAATGCAATTCACAACGAATGGCGAAAACCAAAGGGCGAAACGCCAAACTTCATTCTAGCCAGCTAACAGGTGATAAACGATACAACACCTTCTGCATATTCAAGTTTAAAGTAACACCATACGTAGCCAGCAAACAACCGATAACTGATAAACACCTTCTGCAACTACAAATTTCAAATAATACCATACGACTGACACAACTCTGAACTGCAGCACGTTAAACAACTTAGGCCAGCTTAAACTTTTCTTACTCTTGAGGATGCCCTGTGACTATGTCAGGACTTAAATAATCAATACCAAACGTAAAAAGTCAAAAATCAACGCACTTACAGCCACAGCAATCGAGTTCCTAATATCTAGTGTATCACACAACCTTAAGCACTTACGTAGCAGGGTGTAAAATAGTTTTGTGTGATCTATGTTTGCTTGAGCAGAATAGCAATGCAACAATAGAAATATGAATTGCAAAATCATCGAGCAACAGCAATGAGAGGCATAAATGTGTAAACCTAGTACTATGAGAACCTGAGGACAGGGGTTTGCCTATTCAAGATGAAATACTTCGTAAAAACCAGCATCTCATATTACTCATACAATCTGCCTCACTTACAGAAACAAATATATCGGTGCCAGCAGGTATTTGGTATCCGTCTTTTTCACCCTTGTAACCCCCTGCACAATATGAAATTCATGAGTAGACACAGGCAACATCAAGAACATTATGTTGCTTGTCAGCTTCTTCAGAAAACACTCTTAAAAGGGGTCCCATAGACTATAGTTTCCACATAGGCCTACAGCTGATGATAAAATTTTAACCACTGCCGGAAGTAGACAAGAAGTAGAGTTCACAGGTTATAATGCGATTCTGAATATATAGACATTTACGTTTAAACCTGTGACGAGCATGAGTATCTTCAATTGAAGAAATACCTGGCAACTTATCGGATTTTAGGGTTCGTCTGATAAGCAAAGGGGGTTGAGGATACAAACGAAGAGATTCTACAATAATAAGTCTAATGTACCTGCAATGATGAGAAAATGTAAACATTATCAACAACAGACACGAACCGTTAACCACATCTCCACAATTCCATGTCACAGAGTTCGAAATCAAAAGAGAATTGCTAATATTGCATCACTCGGTCTTATAGCTAACCGTTAACCACATCTCCACAATTCCTTGTCACAGAGTTCGAAATCAAAAGAGAATTGCTAATACTGCATTACTTGATCTTATTGCTTTGTACAGTCCAAATTCACTAATTCACATTGGTTTATGAATCCAGAAAGATTATAGGCTTACTCCAATTCTTTAAGGGAATCGTAAGTTACTCTTCCATTCCCTAACACTGCATCAATTTCTTCTTGAGCCTTCTTCATTTTGTATGGGCTCTGCAATTATGTGAGAAACATCATTAAAACTTAACTATAGCGAAAGTCAGAAGCAAAGCACAGATAATGCTTAGCATCACAATACATTATTTTTATCTCGTTAAAACTTTTCCCATTTAACCGTACCTGTGCAAGGAGGAAAACCGCCCAAGTAAGAACAGCTGCTGTGGTTTCATGGCCAGCAATTAACATTGTCATCAAATCATCTCTTAGCTGTCACACCAAATTGAAGATTAAATGACGTATGTGTGAAAAAAAAAAAAAAAAAAAAAGCGAAAGATATGAAGCTACTAAAGGTATATCCTTGAGCTAACTCCTTTTTACTATCTTCAATTAAATTTGGTAGTGGCAAAAGTGAAGGGTTTCAATGATATGAGGCTGACTAAGATAAAATGTTCACATTGACTTACGTTATGTAAGATAAATAAGAGACATCTTTCCCACCCTTCAGTTTTGTGAAGGTTGCATACTTTTATGTTCACAAGACATAATAACGACTCCATTCATTAGCATTAAAGAACAATAATCCAAACAAAAATTTATTTTGCAGAATATTACCTGACGATCATCAACGTCAACACCTCGCATGTCAACAAAGAAACGCAGCAAACTGGCATCCTGTCAGTAATCTTAACGTCAAAACTAACTAATAGATCTTAGACCGCGCTAACAGTGTGTGCATACTGCTGTATAATATTCAGAGAGAGGCTATCGTTGAGGGACTAATGTCTACGGTTTCAAAGATTGAAATATCAACATGGAATCTTGCTGTAAGTAGAATATAGTTAATCTACCTCAAAGTTTGACCCACCTTAAGATTTGAATAATCCCTTTGCTGCAATTTCTCAACATCTGTCTCCTGCCAACTCAAACAATCGCAATCTCGACAATGAGTATTCTAATTGTAAGGAACAAGTGTGGTGCAAAAAATACAGTTCTGGTATGGTATATGCCCCTTCACAATTGTTGGAAAAAAGATAAAGGTATATTCAGAGGCTAGAGCTACACAGTAAGGAATTAGGAGTTAAAACAAAAGGGCCGTACATAAAATAAACGTCAGAAGAAAGATATACGGAGTATAAATAAGTTATAGGACCACAATATACAATCTTTATTCATTATGACCACATTATAGAGTAGTCGGACAATATCTAAATTTTACTAGAAGTACATACGGTGAAGTTAATATTTCTTCCTGAATTATAATTTTAAATTGCAAATTGCAATCAGCACCGAAACTAGTTACCCTTGATTATATTGAACAGTTTAAAAATAAAGAGAAGAACAAAGATGTCAGAAATAAACATAATAACCAGGTTCCGTCTAGTTTTGCCACTTCTTACCTGCCTAGTATCTTTTGCATTTTTTATGAGTCCATCAAGGCAATCATTAATAACTTTTAGGTCTTTCTGAAACTTCCGTTGTCTTGGTACTATCCAGCTCGCAAAAGGTAACTTCCAATATGGAATGTAGAATGTTGATCGATGTTCTGCTTCAAAAAGTGTACCATAAACTGCCTGAGTTAATAATTGAAAGTCAGACGGGTTTTAAAAAAAAAACGAACAATTGAACAAATGTCTTTTTCACAAGGAATAAAGGAGAAGATATAACACATTCCAGCAAGTGCTAGCTCATCAAAGCTATTACCGAATAGAAAAGATGTGATGCAAACCTTTATGACAAGCGATTCTTTGGTAACTGAGCCAAAGTCATAATTGAAAACCCCAAGTCCAATAATGTCAAGTGCCAAACTTGAGAATTCTGCTTCTAAATCCAACTCGATGTTTTCCTTTGTATGTGCATCTTCAAGCAGTTTTTCGATTTTAAAAGTGGTTCTCTCAGCACAATCGGTGAAAACCTTGACCATCGCTTCCAAGTATAAAGCATGGAAACCAGGTGCAATAACTGTAATAAAGTTGAATTAAAACAGCTCAACTCTCATCATTGATGTCAGCTTAAAATTAAACATGCTGGACACACAACAACACTATCCGATATGTGATTGTAAGGTAAGATATTAACTGCTTGCCTCGTCTCCTTTGCTTCCATGTATCTAGGTCAGCAGGAATAAGTCCTTTACCCATTATTGGTTCCAGGATTTCGGCCAGAACTCCCTAGTTAAGAGATGAAAACGTTAAAAAAAAAAAATTAAAAAAAAAAAAAAAAAAAAAAAAAAACAGAATTACAACAAGAAAGCTTTTACAAAAACCAAGCTGAAAACCCCTAACTCGACAGAAGTCAGAACAAGAACCAGCATGCTACCACAAAACTGCATGTTAGATTGAAAAATCCATTATTCGAATAACATTACCCTATCACACCAAGGTTGGATGAACACAGCCTTAGTGCCTTACCATGTGTTTGTTAACAGGGAGAGGCCGGTTTCAAATGACTTACGGTGAAGGTTGTGTAGATAATTGAATTACGTCATCTAGGACTAGCTCCAAATGACCCAAAATGAAAATTAGGTTGCACATTGCTCAAATGACTGCTACTTTACATTTTACAATATAAAAATGAGCAAATAGTTTAGTGAGTCATTTTGCTTATTTTAACATAGTAATCAAAATCCAAAAAAATAAAGATTCAATTATTCTATTGGAGATGGAAACGTTATCCATTATTCCAAAAATGAATATAAATTAGCTTTACCAATCACTGTAATTTTATGTATTCATCAAATGAAATACGAGACATCATAGAGTAAAGAAGAGAGGAGTTTATGTGATCATCCTACAGTCAAGAATATTAGGTTTGTTAAAATCATACACCACAACAACTCATGACTCAAAATGTGCCTATCAATAGCATAAGTCGAGCTCAGCAATCTCTCTATGGCTATCCTCACTAATAAATATTCGGTGATCAACCGTTGCATGTATGGCGTAGAAGAACAGTTAATAAAATACAAACTTAAGATATTGACAGACCTTATCATAGGAAAATGCATTCTCTCTGAGGATATGTCTCGCGACAATAGGATCTGAGACCACAACGAATGCTTTCGGCCCGAATGCAAGTTTATAGACTGATCCATGCTGTAAGAAATAATGTACAAATGAAACAAAATGATTACCAAGGCACAGCGACAAACAAAACATATCAATCTCTCAAGGATCAACCATGACAAAAAAAACCCGTCCTAAAACTCTAACAAAGAGACGTACGTGACTATCTTAATCTTCGAACTCCCATACAAAACTATTACAAGATGACATGACAAACTAGCTTGTTCTCCATCATGAATGAAGAAAAAAAAATTCATCGAAGTTTTGCAAGATTCTCAACAAGAACATCTAAAAGTACAACAAATCAAGTGTTTTGTCAACTTTATGATTACGTAAATGAGAGAAACGCACAGTGAGCATACAATTTGGTTACATAATAAATAACACAATCGTAGTGAAACGAAGGTATTCACCTCCAAGAACCAATCATAAAGTGATAGAAAAAGAGGGCGACCGAACAAATCCGTGACTGCTCCTTCAGCTGTTGGCATAGATCCAAGGTTCCCTCCGCTTAAGAAATTTGTAAGCAAATTGCTTGCATTGTCCAACACGTTCCTCGACTTCGGTTTTTCTGTGCTAGTTGATTGACATCTGCAATTACAAAATATAAAAATAAACGCCATATTTGACATAGTTGCTCAAATTAAGCGTAGATCCTCCAATTTCAATCAGTATATCGATCAAATTGAACTTTGGCTTCAAATAAGAAACCTAACTAACTACTCAAAAAGCTGCACCAAGCTAATTTCAAATAGAGTTAGCGTCTTACAGTTTCAAAATGTAACATAAGCAATAAATGAAGCTATATTGAATACGTAGTTAGACTGTAAAAATGAAATGGTCGAACACAAAAAATTGTGTAAGACCGTCTTATTCGAAACTTTGTGCTTCAAATAAACTACTCCACATCAAGACAAGATAAAATTTAAAACCCGTACGTTTTTTCACACAACATTCTTTTTTGGTGTGGCTAGTGAATTATTCTTCGAACAAACTTCATTATGTAAGGTGTTAAATTGTACTCCGTATATCTGAGCTAATTAATGAGAAATACTTTCTTCCTTGAATTACTAGTTAACTTTTCCACATTTTTTTCCGACTTTTAGCTCGAAAGATCGATCAATTCTTCTATAATTTGTTATGGATTTGCTAAGATCATTAGTTCATCAATCATCTCGATTGAACAGCTAAAATTGATCATATATCGGCTACACATAAAATTCAATCATCTAATAATTCTTCGAAACATTTACATCATCGATCACTATTCAATTCAATATGATTACGATTGAAAACAAGAGAATTCACGATGATCAAATCTATAAACAACAAATAATCGCCACACAAACAAAAATCAAAAAATAAATTAATCAATTAATCAAAATTAGTAACTATTTCCGGAAAAAAGAACGATTAAAAAACCTAAACAAATATAATCACAGAAAACCTAAAACAAAAACCACAATTCAGGAAGTAAATTAAGGAGTAATTATCTATGATACGCAAATAAAGAGAAAGGAGGAGAAATTATACATAAAACGACGACGTATTGGAGCTGAAGAAAGAGGAGGAGAGACAAAACGACGAGTTTTGGGGGTGAAATCGCCATTGAAGAGGTTAAGTTGAAACAGTGGGAGTGAAGTTGAAGTTGAAGTTGAAGAAGCCATTTTCAACCCGCCAAAAATAAAAGAAAATAAAAATTGTAGATAGAGCTTCTTTGGAGTTAAAACTTTTCGATCAACTAAGGTAGTGCCACATGTCCACACTTTGGAACTAAAATTTGGGTGCATCGGCATACACCTGGCAAAACAGACCCGATCCGATAAGGCTGACCCGAGACCCGAAAGTGACCCGATAATCACAACCCGAAGTCAATCAGAAACCCAAAATGACCCGACCCGACCCAAACCCGACATGCAATGCCTTGACCCGAATTTGACCCGAAACCCGATTGACCAGATACAAAATACTCTTCATGACTCAAAAAGAACTTATTTGATATCGTAAAATCAATTAACACCAATTATATACATAAAAACTTTAAAAAGAATAACCGTTTAACAAATAAAATCGTCTTTTCTTACCAAACTTTGCATTTTTACCCGAAAGAGACCTGATCCGACCGACTCAAATTGACCCGCACCCGAAACGACCCGATAAAAGGCGACCAGAAATAGCCCCGCAACACGAAATTACACGACTCGACCCGAACCAATACATCGATCAAACCCGAAATGACCCGACCCGAATTGACCCGACCCTGTCCCGACCCGATTGACCCGTTTGCCAGGTCTAGCATCGAGTGTACCATGTTATCGTATAATTGCGTAAATTGCATTAGTATATGGCTGTTAATGATCTGAACTGGTTCGGAGCCCTTGGATCGGCTTGGTCAAAGCTCGGTCAAAACGAGCTCGAGCTCGGCTAAATATGAGCCGAACCCGAGCTCAACAAGGCTCGGCTCGAAAGCTAGGTAAAGCTCGTTTATCATTTTTTAGTATAATTTTATAATATCATTATATTAATTTTATTTCAAATTATATGTTATTTAGGCATTTATGAGTATAATACTATGTACAATATAAATTTTATTTTAATATTTTATAAACTTACTAGTTTTTTGAAATATTTATATTTAGTTATACTCAAAAGGTGAGTATAAGTTAAAATAATATAATGACAAACGAGCTCGACCCGAGCTCGAGCTTCAATATTCTTGGCTCGACGAGTTTCGAGCCGATTCCGAGCCCACCCAAGCTCGAGCTCAGATCGACTCGTTTACACCCCTACACGATTATTTCATGACATTTTATGTTTCAATATCAAACTTATAAAAGTACTTATTATTATTATTATTATTATTATTATTATTATTATTATTATTATTATTATTATTATTATTATTATTATGTATTTTACGTTTCCAACAAATTAGTTAGTTATTATTGGGTCACATAGTCTATAGATTAAAAGGTTGTTGAAATGTCCGCACTTTGATAGAGTACAATTTTTTCAGATAGTAAGATTCATAATAAAATGAATGAAAAAAGCTCTCGAGTAAAGATGATACTCTGTATTAGGTAATTCAGAGTAATATTTTGTATAAAATTATTTTCTTCTACCACCGCATTGTGAGAGTCTCATGAGAACACTATTATTAAATTGTCTCATTTAAGTTTTTGAATTTTTTATGTAATATAATTTCAAATCAATAAACATTTAAAATTATACTCCCTCCATTCATATCCAAATCGACATTATACCATTTTGGTCCATTCAAAACCAAACTACCACTTTCTATTTTTGACAAATTGGCCCACATCAAAACACCCTCAAAACTTGATCCATTAATATTTTATTAATATTTTGGTCCATTAATTACCTTTTTAATTAATTAATCTCTTTGTAAAGTTGTCCTTTTATTAATATTTTATTTTTCTCTTAAAACTTGTGCAAATATGATAATGTCGATTTGGATATGAATGGAGGGAGTAAGTTTTACTCCATACAAAGTTGTAAAGCCGGTTTATATGCCAAATTAAATGACGATTATTTTAATTATTACTCCTTGTATATTAAATTATCTACTCCGTAAATATTATTCACAGGCATAGTATAATGGTGTTTTTAAATTTTGGTGAAATAATCAAATAACTAAATAAATGGAGATATGTCATGTCTCATGTGATGTTGGCAAGTTGCTGTGGGAAGCTTGAAATAGGGCAGGCATATAATTAACTGATAAATGTGATTAGATCACCAAACTTGGACACGAGATAATATACTATGCTATCACATTGAGACTTAGAGTAGTTTGGTATTACATGAATTGCTACGTGATTTAGGCTCTTTTCTTTTCGTCTAATAGGAATTGAACTTATAAGAGCAAAATTTATAGGAGCTGAGCTGAATTTATTTATTTTGGTATGTGTAAATTTGTGCTTGTAATGTCAAATAAACTTTTAGGAATTGAACTGAACTTATAAGAACTGTAGCAATCCTTATAGGAGCTGAAATTAAGCTGAAAAGATTATAGCCTTATAATGTCATTCATTTTTAAGCGTTGGTTGATTTAACATGGACTAGTTCTATTAAAAAGTACTCCATAATTAAAGTTTTGGTTAACCGTACAAAATACATCTTAAAGGCATAATTTAAGAAACAAACAACATACTCCGTAATATGATTTTGAAGATATAAACAAAATATTGTTATGAACGAATTAATTTTACAAACTATACTTTGTAAACAACAATAAAGTGACAAATTTAATAATAATGTCCTTCCCTTTAATGTGATTATAAAAACAATGCACCTTAATCTTATTTAATCAACTAATACTAAATTTAAATCGAACAAATAAAGAGTACATTGTATTGATTAGTGATTACAACAGTCATACAAATTTATTCATTCTTTCAAATTAAGAAAAATAAATACTATTGACTCTACTAAAATAATTCTCAAATTAGAAGTGGCTTGGTGGACAAGGCCCACTCGGGCAACCTTTGTCGGCCGCACTCTTTGTCGGCCGGCCAAGATTCTGAATGAACATTGGCAGGCCAACATATTACGAGCTAGTGGGGTGGACCTTGTGTCATCGATAAGAAACAAATGGGTGTCTTTGGCCCGACCAGACCCGTGGCACGATAAGCCGGGCTAGCATGGCCTACTCCAACGCACGATGAGTTAGTCCCGCTACGACCCGCTGAGAACAAAAGAGACATTTATTTGCTATCATTTTGTTACTTATTTAAACGTAATTGCTCAACTGTACCCAGCTTTTTCTCAGTTGTACCCGAAAAAGACATCAATGCCGTTTTCATTTCCTTCCCTCAAATTTGTAAACCAAAATTTTTCTCTCTTCTCTCTCCTCTCTTCACCCTCATTATCCCTCTCTCCTCTATCAAACCACCACCACTTAGGCCTCTCCCACCACCACCGCCCCTCCCTCAGCCCACCTCTCCCATGACCACCGCCTCTCCCACCCCCACCGCTCCTCCCTCAGCCCAGCCACCCCCCAATAATGAGAACAAATAAAATTAATGAAAAAAAAGTAAATTACTTGAAATATATCGTTACAAGGATCCATATATTAAGAATTGAATTAATCGTATGAGTAATTGAATTAATTGAAGAACAAATTTGTTGATTTAATATTGTTTTAGGGTTTTTTTGGGTTGAAGGAAAAAGAAGAAGAAAAAAGTCACCAAGGGTAGGGAGGAAAACAAATAAACAAAAAGTCTGATAATCGAGAAAAAGCGCAGGATAAATGGAAGAACACCCTATTTAAATTAAAACTTCTTATCATTTATTTATGTCGAATAGTTACCTTAACCATGCACGGAGTAATTTATAGTTACCTTAACCATGCAAGTATTTAATTTTGCTAGCATGGCCTATTTGTAAGACTTTTGTGTCTCATCTTATGTCTCATCTTATCTCACTAGGTGTCGAGTACGGAGAATTAGTTTTTTATTTTGACAGCTAATCAATTAATTACACATTATTAATATTTATAGGGTATCCTCGATTAAATTAAGTATAAAAATGCTCAAATGTTTAAAACACAAAATAAAGCGAGAATTGAATTCTTTAAGTGTTTAGCTATGGGCTACAACAAACATTATATGACCCGATCCAATTTCATGTGATCCGATGGATCCATTTACTAATGTCTAGTTAGTCTCTTTAACTCACAATCACTCACTCACTCACTCACTCACTCACTAATTTCCCCCAAATTTGTGACTTCAAAATGCTTAGGGTTAGGGTTTATAGAAGATTCATCGCCTCTACTTCACACACCTTGAATGTTTTTCATAATTTCAATTTCCCCCAAATTTCTCACTTCTCTACATCTTCTACGTCTTCTTCTAATGATTTGTCAGATTACTTGGAGAATTCTCTTGGTTTTTCCCACCAACAAGCTATCTCAACATCCACCAGACTCTACGATCAAAGGAAGGTTAATTACTCTCAAACTTGTAAAAATGCCGTTTATGTTGTTAATCTGCTCACAAATCACGGTTTCACTGATGCCCAAATCAGAAATGCTGTCAAGCTAAACCCTAGATTGTTAACTCATGATGTTGATAAAACAATCAAACCTAAATTAGGATTTCTAATTGATCATGGTTTTACTGGGATTAACTTAATTGAAATTATTGCTGCAAATCCTCGGATTTTGCAATATAATGTTGAATCTTTAGTTTCGCCTGCAATACAAGTTTTGAGAGAAATTCTGGTTTCTGATGAATATGTCATTAGTGCTATTAAGAGGTTGGGTTTTGGTGGTTTTAACGGCGTGATAAATAATATGTCGCCGAATGTTGCGTTCTTGATGAGTTATGGAGTCCCCATTGAATCAATCAGGCAACACTTGGCTCAAAAACCTGGAGCTTTTTTGCGAAATCCCGACACGTTTAAGGATGTTGTGATTAAAGTTGGAAAAAAGCTAGGGAATCTCCCGAATTCAGCCATGTTCTTGTATGGGATTCGCTTGTTTTCATCATTCAGCGAGGAGAACATTGACTCGAAATGTCTTGTGTTTAGGAGCTTCGGTTGGACACAAACTGATATTGAGACGTTGATGATGAAGAGTCCCACATGCTTCACGTTGTCTGATGAAAACATTAAGAAGAAGTTGGGGTTTCTGATGAATGACGTGGGTCTCGAGGCTGCGTTCCTGTCATTGAACTCTATGATGTTGGGTAGCAGCCTCGAGAAGAAGTTGTTGCCTCGACATGAGGTGTTACAGATTTTGAAAGCAGAAGGGTTGTTGAATAAGTGTCCCCGTTTCATTAATGCCATGAAATTTTCTGAATCTCGTTTCGTTAAGAATTTTGTGCTGCCATTTAAGGTCGTTCATCAAGTTTACGCCAGGCACGTTGGCTGTAGTGTTGAGACGCTGCTTCAAGAACATGCCAGTGACCTTCAATGAAATGACTACGAGGAAGTCTATTATTTGACAACTCGAGTTTATTTAGTTCAATTTTCATTATGTTTTTTTTAAAGTATAACTAACTTTGTCTGTTAATTACGTTCTTCATAGGCATTAAGTTGTCGGGTTTTGATGGAATCGCTTTGTGAGGAATCTATGCATGCTACTCCATCTGTTTTTCGTGAATGCAGTTGTAGGTGTAATTGTAACTTTCATCGTCATACTCTCTTATGCCCGATGCTTATGACATGGGCAAATTTACCCTGACTAGCTTAGGTGACTCGATTTGGTACACTTTAGTTGGCATATCCTCTCGGTTTCTGGCAGAAAATGAAGACAGTAACATTTACTCTAGATATACAAATACAAATTTGCAAGAGATAATCTACTTTCTATTTTGTATAAGAGGTAATTAAAACGTTCTTGAGTATCGGTGTAACAAATACGCACATTAAACGTAGAATCCTCATAATACCATAGCTAATAGACCAAGCCCTTTTTCAAAACGATCAATGACACGTGTTTTTATCCAAAATTTTACTAAATATATATACACCAAGGAATTTTGTCCTGATTGTTCTGTGAGACCATCCCAACCGCATAGCATCAGAAGCTACTGTGCGCAAACACACCCAAAATAAAAGAGAAACTACATGAAAAACAATAATTTAAATGTCTAAAGTTCGTTATGAGACTGAATAAGTAATCTAGATGATCACAGGCACATTGCAAAGTAGATATGTCGGTGGAGCTCTGTGTCTCACGTTATATTGTAAGCGGCCATGTTGGCGTCTATGATGATGATCTGATATCAGCTCAATGAGTAGCTAGAATGAGCTTGAGAAATATAATCGGACTAATCGCTAGGCCGGCACAAGTTCAGGAGGACCAATATTGATCAGGCAGACCGCGTTTAGTAGGTCTGCTTGTTAGGACATTCTGTCGCCCTGTGTCCAGATTTTCCACAGTTGAAACAAGCGCCGCTGAAGCTGCAAATCACGAAAAATTAGTCGCAATGTTCGTCAGTCAGGATTATACTTCGAGAGGAGCAGCAAGGAATATAAATTTTTGTACTAACATGTATCATGGCATGAATGTAAATTACTAGTTTCTACGAGTCCAAAAAAATAAACGAAAAACTAAAAGTAGAACTAATGTTGTTCAGGCAAAAACTTGAGCAAAAAGGTGCAACAGTGAGACGAGGCAAATAATTCAAACTATCAGCTTGAGATTTCGAAGTCATAACTCAAAGGTTACTTGAAATCGAGAGCTGAAATGCATCCTCCTCACCAAAAACTTGTCGCCCAAAAGGCATAACATCACTGATTTCGGAAAACTAGTGTGTTCTTAAATTGAATTGAGAACATGTCTTCTAGTAATTGTCGCGAATACTTGATTGACGATGAACATATACTGTCAAGGGTATAGTTGAGAATGAACTGGAACTGGAAGGCACTTTGTTATCGTATATCTCGAGATATTATATTGGTTTACCAACTTGTTCTCGTCAGTTGCTAGATGTTTTATTAGTTTTATTCATTTATTTGATTTGACAAGGTTTTTAAGTTGAGCAGATGCTATTTATAAACAAATTTTCAGACAAAAACATACGAGAATACACAGAAGCCTAAATAGAACAGAGTTACCTCTCCCTCCTGCCACCTACAGATGACGACCTACTTGATCGTCCACCACTGATTAGCCAATCATCACTACTGCTTCTACTTGACCGTCCACCACCGAGCCAATCATCACCACTGCTCCTGCTCGATCGTCCACCACCACCACCTAGCCAGTTGTCACCACTGCTTCTCGAGTTCGACGACCACCTGTCGCCGGTGGGCCTGGAGCTTCGACCACCACGTCTAAATGAGTCGCTGCCACCATCACCGAAGTTGGAGTCCTGAGACCTCCCCCAGCCTCGTGGGCTACGTGATCCTCCCGATGGTCCTCTTCTGTCAGACATACCTCCCCGAGAACTTCGACCTCTGTTGGAGAAGCGTCCGTAGTTGTCGCTAGGAGGAGTGTCGTCTTGCAAAGCAGGCAACTGCAAGTAACAGCGTCACAGATGAGTGGAAACGTATACTATTTTCTGTCATGACTAAAAGGGAATACATAAACCATTGGGTTTAGCAGAGGAAGAATAAAGTGTTCAAAAGATTCTACGTGAAATGAAACGAGATCAGACGGATGATTCGGACCTTAGAAATTTTTGAGAGATTGTTGCCCGGTGGTAGTTCTTTCTTCAGAAGCTCTTTAGCGATTTCCTCTGGAAGATCGAAAACAGCACCTTGAATCTGAAGCCCATTGACATGAGTCAATGTTCGGGGTGATTTTCTTACTCTAGTCGTATTTAGATTTTGGGTTTATTAGTATTATCCTTTGCTTCCATGTATCTAGGTCAGCAGGAATAAGTCCTTTACCCATTATTGGCTCCAGGATTTCAGCCAGAACTCCCTAGATAAGAGATAAAAACATTAAAATAAAATAAAAAATTAAATAAATAAATAACAGAATTGCAACAGGAAAGCTTATACAAAAACCAAGCTGAAAAACACTAACTCGACAGAACAAGAACCAGAATGCCACCGCAAAACTGCATATTAGATTGAACAAAACCATTATTCGATAACATTACCCTATCAATACCAAGGTTGGATGAACGCAGCCTTAGTGCCTTACCATGTGTTTGTTAACAGGGAGAGGCTGGTTCCAAATGACTTACGGTGAAGGTTGTGTAGATAATTGAATTACGTCATCTAGGACTAGCTCCAAATGACCCAAAATTAAAATTAGGTTGCACATTGCTCAAATGACTGCTACTTTACATTTTACAATATAAAAACGAGCAAATAGTTTAGTGAGACATTTTGCTTATTTTAACATAGTAATCAAAATCCAAAAAAATATTCAATTATTCTGTTGGAGATGGAAACGTTATCCATTATTCCAAAAATGAATATAAATTAGCTTTACCAATCACTGTAATTTTATGTATTCATCAAATGAAGTACGAGACATCATAGAGTAAGAAAGAGAGGAGTTTATGTGATCATCCTACATTCAAGAATATTAGGTTTGTTAAAATCATACGGAGTACACCACAACAACTCATGACTCAAAACGTGCCTATCAATAGCATAAGTCGAGCTCTGCAATCTCCCTATAGCTATCCTCACTAATTCATATATCCACTGATCATCCATTTGCATGTACGGAGTATGACATAAAACAACAGTAAACAATATACAAATATAAGATATTGACATACTTTATCATAGGAAAATGCATTCTCTCTGAGGATATGTCTTGCGACAATAGGATCTGAGACCACAACAAATGCTTTCGGCCCGAATGCAAGTTTATAGACTGATCCATGCTGTAAGAAATAATGTACAAATGAAACAAAATGATTACCAAGGCACAGCGACAAACAAAACATATCAATCTCTCAAGGATCAACCATAACAGAAAAAACCATCCTAAAACTCTAACAAAGAGACGTACGAGACTATCTTAATCTTCTAATTCCCATACAAAACTGTTACAAGATGGCATGACAAACTAATTCGTTGTTCATCATGAATAAGGCAAAAAATTTCATTGAACTTTTCCAAGATTCTCAACAAAAACATCTGAAAGTACAACAAATCAAGTGTTTTGTCAAATTTATGAATAGTAGTAAATGAGAGAAACGCACAGTGAGCATACAATTTGGTAACAGAATAAAAAATAACACAATCGTAGTGAAACGAAGGTATTCACCTCCAAGAACCAATCATATAGTGACAGAAAAAGAGGGCGGCCGAACAAATCCGTGACTGCTCCTTCAGCCGTTGGCATAGATCCAAGGTTCCCTCCGCTTAAGAAATTTGTAAGCAAATTGCTTGCATTGTCCAACACGTTCCTCGACTTCGGTTTTTCTGTGCTAGTTGATTGACATCTGCAATTACAAAACATAAAAATAAACGCCATATTTGACATAGTTGCTCAAATTAAGCGTACATCCTCCAATTTCAATAAGTATATCGATCAAATTGAACTTTGGCTTCAAATAAGAAACCTAACTAACTACTCAAAAAGCCGCACCAAGCTAATTTCAAATAGAGTTAGCGTATTACAGTTTCAAAATGTAACATATGCAATAAATGAAGTTATATTGAATACGTAGTTAGACCGTAAAAATGAAATGGTCGAACACAAAAAATTGTGTAAGACCGTCTTATTCGAAACTTTGTGCTTCAAATAAACTACTCCACATCAAGACAAGATAAAATTTAAAACCCGTATGTTTTTTCACACAACATTCTTTTTTGGTGTGGCTAGTGAATTATTCTTCGAACAAACTTCATTATGTAAGGTGTTAAATTGTACTCCGTATATCTGCGCTAATTAATGAGAAATACTTTCTTCCTTGAATTACTAGTTAACTTTTCCACATTTTTTTTCCGACTTTTAGCTCGAAATCTCGATCAATTCTTCTATAGTTTGTTATGGATTTGCTAATATCATTAGTTCATCAATCATCTCGATTGAACAGCTAAAATTGATCACATATCGGCTACACATATAATTCAATCATCTAATAATTCTTCGAAACATTACATCATCGATCACTATTCAATTCAATATGATTACGATTGAAAACAAGAGAATTCACGATGATCAAATCTATAAACAACAAATAATCGCCACACAAACAAAAATCAAAAAATAAATTAATCAATTAATCAAAATTAGTAACTATTTCCGGAAAAAAGAACGATTAAAAAACCTAAACAAATATAATCACAGAAAACCTAAAACAAAAACCACAATTCAGGAAGTAAATTGAGGAGTAATTATCTATGATACGCAAATAAAGAGAAAGGAGGAGAAGTTATACATAAAACGACGACGTATTGGAGCTGAAGAAAGAGGAGGAGAGACAAAACGACGAGTTTTGGGGGTGAAATCGCCATTGAAGAGGTTAAGTTGAAACAGTGGGAGTGAAGTTGAAGTTGAAGTTGAAGAAGCCATTTTCAACCCGCCAAAAATAAAAGAAAATAAAAATTGTAGATAGAGCTTCTTTGGAGTTAAAACTTTTCGATCAACTAAGGTAGTGCCACATGTCCACACTTTGGTTCTAAAATTTGGGTGCATCGGCGTAGACCTGGCAAAACAGACCCGATCCAATAAGGCTGACCCGATACCCGAAAGTGACACGATAATCACAACCCGAAGTCAACCAGAAACCCGAAATGACCCGACCCGACCCAAACCCGACCTGCAATGCCTTAACCCGAATTTGACCCGAAACCCGATTGACCAGATACAAAATACTCTTCATCATTCAAAAAGAACTTATTTGATATCGTAAAATCAATTAACACCAATTACATACATAAAAACTTTAAAAAGAATAACCGTTTAACAAATAAAATCGTCTTTTCTTACCAAACTTTGCATTTTGACCCGAAAGAGACCTGACTCGACCCGACCCGACCCAAATTGACCCGCACTCGATAAAAGGCGACCTGAAATAGCCCCGCAACCCGAAATGACACGACCCGATCCGAACCAATGCATCGATCAAACCCGAAATGACCAACCCGAATTGACCCGACCTGATTGACCCGTTTGCCAGGTCTAGCATCGAGTGTACCATGTTATCGTATAATTTCGTAAATTGCATTAGTGTATGGCTGTTAATGATCTGAACTGGTTCGGAGGCCTTGGATCGGCTTGGTCAAAGCTCGGTCAAAACGAGCTCGAGCTCAGCTAAATATGAGCCGAACCCGAGCTCAATAAGGCTCGGCTCGAAAGCTAGGTAAACCTCGTTTATCATTTTTTAGTATAATTTTATAATATCATTATATTAATTTTATTTCAAATTATATGTTATTTAGGCATTTATGAGTATAATACTATGTACAATATAAATTTTATTTTAATATTTTATAAACTTACTAGTTTTTTGAAATATTTATATTTAGTTATACTCAAAAGGTGAGTATAAG
This sequence comes from Dianthus caryophyllus, assembly GCA_023091065.1. Lineage (NCBI taxonomy): Eukaryota > Viridiplantae > Streptophyta > Magnoliopsida > Caryophyllales > Caryophyllaceae > Dianthus > Dianthus caryophyllus. Next base: position 17,603,186 of record JALGRB010000016.1, read on the forward strand.
TTAAAATAATACAATGACAAACGAGGTCGACCCGAGCTCGAGCTTCAATATTCTTGGCTCGACGAGTTTCAAGCCGATCCCGAGCCCACCCAAGCTCGAGCTCAGATCGACTCGTTTATACCCCTACACAATTATTTCATGACATTTTATGTTTCAATATCAAACTTATAAAAGTACTTATTGAAAATAGTAGTCATAAAAGATTATTATTATTATTATTATTATTATTATTATTATTATTATTATTATTATTATTATTATTAAATTAATTTTTTTTTTTTTTAAATAGCGCAATTTTATTAAAGAAATATAATCATCGTTTACACAAAATTGGTGGGTAGCCGAGATACAATCTGGGCCCCCACTCCCTTAGCTATCGCAAAGCTAAGTTTAGGAAAAATGTACGCAGCTACACGAGCCCCTACGTCATGGGACGCAGAGTATTTCTGTATCCGCTTATTATTATTACTATAATTATTATTGTTGTTGTTATTATTATTATTATTATTATTATTATTATTATTATTATTATTATTATTATTATTATTATTATTATTATTATTATTATTATTATTATTATTATTATTATATAAATCGCAAGTATTATTGATATAAAAACACAGTTTACAAGAAATTGGTGGGGAGCCGAGAAACAATCTAGGCGCCCATCCCCTTAGCTATGACAAAACTAAGTCGAATAAAAATGTAAGCCGACATCCGAGCCCCTACATCATGGGAAGCAGAGAAGTTCTGAACCCGCTTGAGTAAAGATACTACAATAATCCACCTCCCAACGTAGAGAAAAGAGAATCCGCAGAAAACCGTGAGCCACCGCCGCACATGAATCCTCAGATTTAGCACATTTCAAGGCTTAAGTCAGATCAAGAATAACCCAAACCGCATACATGAACTAATTATTATTATTATTATTATTATTATTATTATTATTATTATTATTATTATTATTATTATTATTATTATTATTATTATTATTATTATGTATTTTACGTTTCCAACAAATTAGTTAGTTATTATTGGGTCACATAGTCTATAGATTAAAAGGTTGTTGAAATGTCCGCACTTTGATAGAGTACAATTTTTTCGGATAGTAAGATTCATAATAAAATGAATGAAAAAAGCTCTCGAGTAAAGATGATACTCTGTATTAGGTAATTCAGAGTAATATTTTGTATAAAATTATTTTCTTCTACCACCGCATTGTGAGAGTCTCATAAGAACACTATTATTAGATTGTCTCATTTAAATTTTTGTATTTTTTATGTAATATAATTTCAAATCAATAAACATTTAAAATTATACTCCGTAAGTTTTACTCCATACAAAGTTGTAAAGCCGGTTTATATGCCAAATTAAATGACGATTATTTTAATTATTACTCCTTGTATATTATATTATCTACTCCGTAAATATTATTCACAGGCATAGTATAATGGTGTTTTTAAATTTTGGTGAAATAACTAAATAAATGGAGATATGTCATGTCTCATACTCTCATAGTCTCATGTGATGTTGGCATGTTGCCGTGGGAAGCTAGAAATAGGGCAGCCATATAATTAACAGATAAAAGTGATTAGATCACCAAACTTGGACACGAGATAATATACTATGCTATCACATTGAGACATAGAGTAGTTTGGTATTACATGAATTGCTACGTGATTTAGGCTCTTTTCGTTTCGTCTAATAGGAACTGAACTTATAAAAGCAAAATTTATAGGAGCTGAGCTGAATTTATTTATTTTGGCATGTGTAAAAATTTGTGCTTGTAATGTCAAATAAACTTATAGGAGTTGAACTGAACTTATAAGAACTGAGCAAACCTTATAGGAGCTGAAATTAAGCTGAAAAGATTATAGCCTTATAATGTCATTCATTTTTAAGAGTTGGTTGATTTAACATGGACTAGTTCTATTAAAAAGTACTCCGTAATTAAAGTTTTGGTTAACCGTACAAAATACATTTTAAAGGCTTAATTTAAGAAACGAACAACATACTCCGTAATATGATTTTGAAGATAAAAACAAAATATTGTTATGAACGAATTAATTTTACAAACTATACTTTGTAAACAACAATAAAGTGACAAATTTAATAATAATGTCCTTCCCTTTAATGTGATTATAAAAACAATGCACCTTAATCTTATTTAATCAACTAATACTAAATTTAAATCAAACAAATAAAGAGTACATTGTACTGATTAGTGATTACAACAGTCATACAAATTTATTCATTCTTTCAAATTAAGAAAAATAAATACTATTGACTCTACTAAAATAATTCTCAAATTAGAAGTGGCTTGGTGGACAAGGCCCACTCAGGCGACCATCGTCGGCCGACTTGTCACCAAATTTCGTCCTGAATGAACATTGGCAGGCCAACATAATACGAGCTAGTGGGGTGGACCTTGTGTCATCGATAAGAAACAAATGGGTGTCTTTGGCCCAACCAGACCCGTGGCACGATAAGCCGGGCTAGCATGGCCTACTCCCACGCGCGATGAGTTAGTCCGCTTCTGACCACGAGAACAAAAGAGGCATTTTTTTGCTATCATTTTGTTACTTATTTAAATTAAAACTTCTTATCATTTATTTATGCCGAATAGTTACCTTAACCATGCACGGAGTAATTTATAGTTACCTTAGCCATGCAAGTATTTAATTTTGCTAGCATGGCCTAATTGTAAGACTTTTGTGTGTCATCTTATGTCTCATCTTATCTCACTAGGTGTCGAGTACGGAGTATTAGTTTTTTATTTTGACAGCTAATCAATTAATTACACATTATTAATATTTATAGGTATCCTCGATTAAATTATGTATAAAAAATGTTCAACAAGTGAAACACAAAATAAAACTGAGAATTCAAATTGCTAAGTGTTAGCTATGGGCTACAACAAACATTATATGACCCGATCCAATTTCATGTGATCTATTTACTAATGTCTAGTTGGTCTCTTTAACTCACAATTATCCAAAGACGCACATCACTCACTCACTCACTCACTCACTAATTTCCCCCAAATTTGTGACTACAAAATGCTTAGGGTTAGGGTTTATAGAAGATTCATCGATTCATCGATGCTTAGGGTTAGGGTTCATAATTTCAATTTCCCCCAAATTTCTCACTACTCTACATCTTCTACGTCTTCATCTAATGATTTGTCAGATTATTTGCAGAATTCTCTGGGTTTTTCCCACCAACAAGCCATCATTACATCCACCAAACTCTACGATGATAGGACGGTTAATTACTCTCAAACTTGTAAAAATGCCGTTTATGTTGTTAATCTGCTCACAAATCACGGTTTCACTGATGCCCAAATCAGAAATGCTGTCAAGGTATGCCCAAAATTGTTAACTCGTGATGTTGATAAAACAATCAAACCTAAATTAGGGTTTCTAATTGATCATGGTTTTTCTGGGATTAACTTAATTGAAGTTATTGCTGCAAATCCTCGGATTTTGCACCAGAATGTTGAATCTTTATTTTCACCTGGAATACAAGTTTTGAGAGAAATTCTGGTTTCTGATGAATATGTCATTCGTGCTATAAAGAGGTTGGGTTTTGATGGTTTTAACAGCGTGGAGCTTGGCTCAGCAACCTGGAGCTTTTTTGCGAAATCCCGACACGTTTAAGGATGTTGTGATTAAAGTTGGAAAAAAGCTAGGGAATCTCCCGAATTCGACCATGTACTTGTATTGGATTCGCTTGTTTTCATCATTTAGCGAGGAGAACATTGACTCGAAATGTCGTGTGTTCAGGAGCTTTGGTTGGACCCAAACTGATATTGAGACGTTGATGATGAAGAATCCCACACGCTTCATGATGTCTGATGAAAACATTAAGAAGAAATTGAGTTTTCTAATGAATGAAGTGGGTCTCAACACTGCATTTCTGACATCGAATTCTATGATGTTGACTTACAACCTCGAGAAGAAGATGTTGCCTCGACATGAGGTGTTGCAGATCTTGAAAGCAGAAGGGTTGTTGAATAAGTGTCCCCGTCTCATTACTGCCCTGAAATTTTCTGAATCTCGTTTCGTTAAGAATTTTGTGCTGCCATTTAAGGTCGTTCATCAAGTTTACGCCAGGCACGTTGGCTGTAGTGTTGAGACGCTGCTTCAAGAACATGCCAGCGACCTTCAGTGAAATGACTATGAGGAAATGTATTATTTGACGACTGTAGTTTATTTAGTTCAATTTTCATTATGTTTTTTTTTTTAAGTAAGTTAACTTTGTCTGTTAGTTACGTTCTTCATAGGCATTAAGTTGCCGGGTTTTGATGGAATCGTTTTGTGAGGAATCTATGCTACTCCATCTGTTTTTCGTGAATGCAGTTGTAGGTGTAATTGTAACTTTCATCGTCATACTCTCTTATGCCCGATGCTTATGACATGGGCAAATTTACCCTGACTAGCTTAGGTTACTTGATTTGGTACACTTTTCGATTATAAGAAGGTTTGGGTCAAGATCTAGGTTCGGATGTCTAAACCCTAGCCAGCTAGGCTCCAAGATTGAATATTGGTCTTTAGCGTTACTTGTGAAAGGTGTGGGAAGAATGTCGTCAGAATTGAAAATCAGCAACCCTTTTAATAATGGAAATTGAGGACCATTGAGGAATTTCATCTAAGAACCTGTCTTAGAATGCTTGAGTTTACCTTTTGCATCAGCCATAATTTTTCCCGCTGAATTACGTGCTCACTTTTCTGCGCCTTCGTATATATATTTCTTGAACTTGAGTGCGAGCGCGGTTATGGATTTACGTGTTAGATTCGCCGTGCAGGGGTTGTTATGGATTTACGAGTCAAATTCGTTGTCTTTGTCTTGAGGGGTTATGCAATTCAATTGTGAGGTGTATAATGTCAGTTTGTGATAGAATATGAGCAGTGTCTAGTGCCTTTTTTTTTTTTTTTTTTTTTTTTTTTTTTTTTTTCACCAAAAATGCAGCTGTATCAATCATTAACATCTAAGCGAAGATAGTCGACATGGATGAACACAAGTATATACTACGGAGTATATGGTAAGGCGTGAAGCTTGCCTGTCAGATTTCACGCGTCTCGAATTTTCGTAGGTTGATGTATGTGACTATGAAGTTATAAATACCTTAATTGAATTCAATACGCCATGGTAGTGTTACAATCAATTGTGTTTAAACTGTTGTTTCAAGTTATGATAATTATCATAACTTAAAGGATTTTTTGTTAGATAGTACCTTATATTTAGGGTCATTTGCGAACTAGAACCTTTAATTATTTTTTTTGTTATCTACTGTAGTACCTTTTATTCCTAAAATTTGTTAAAACATACCAAATGTCGGATTCCGGTGGGAAAAGTCAAGTTTCTAGTCTGACTTTCTATTGGCACGTGTGAAAAAAGTTTTAACACCTTATTTTCATTTCTCTTTTCTCTCACCGCCCTTTTTCCCTTTGTTTTAACCTACCTTCACTTCCCTCAAATCCAATTCTCTTCTTCCTCATTTTTTTCATCTCTTCCATCTATTAAGTTAGTTCAATACTCTTCCACATTTTCTCCATAATTTAGACACATGTATGATTTTAAATTTTGTTTTGTTTATTTTCGTCTCTCTCTTCTATTAAAGGTTGCACCTTTAAAAATGGGGTGCCCTGATTTAAAAAAATTTCTTCATTGAATTAGTCAAATAAGTGTTTTTTTTTTTTTTTCCCTTTATTGTGGTAATTGAGTAATGGATGTTATTTTAAGACAAAATTACAAAAAACTACCTTATAAAACCAACTTTTTGCAAATAACTACCTTATATAATTTTTTTTGCAAATAACTACCTTATAACACATTTTTTTTTCATAATGGTAACTATTTGCCTAAAACACCAATTTACCCAAAAAATACATGTTTTTGTAACTTTTTGCCCCTCGTTGTTTGACTTTCCAAACACAACAGAGATATTTCGTAAGCATAAACTAGGTATTTTCGAATAAAATGAGAGAAAAATGTTCATATTTGTTTTAAATTTTGAATTTTTAGACCGTTTGGTAGCGAAATGAATTTTTTTTGTAACATTTAGGTAGTGATCTGAATACAAATGGCGTTATAAGGTAGTTATTTGCAAAAAAAATTATATAAGGTACGGAGTAGTTGTTTGCAAAATGTTGGTTTTATAAGGTAGTTTTTTGTAATTTTGCCTTATTTTAATTGTATGTAGGATGAGAAGCAAGGTGAATGTATGAACAAATTGATTTTCTTGCAAAGTTAAGGGTTTTTCATGGTGGTTTTTTCAAAACAACGAATCGTAAGACAGAGTATGTTAATCTAGGGAGTGGGGGCATGCTTATGAAGGTTGGTATGGTAGATGAAGTATACTACTTCAATCTGGTGGATATTGTAAGAACTGATGATTTGGGGTAAAAAGTAGGAGAGTTGTGGTTTAGAAGGAAATGGTTGAGCTTGTTTGCAGGAAGAAAGAAAATCGAAAGCGGTTAAGATTTGCATTGTTGATGGAAACCAAAGACGTAAACGGTAGGCAATGCTTAACAAACAAGAACAAATATAAGATAGTACTACGCAAAATATTACAAACAAAAGGTAGTAATTAACAAGTAAGAACAAAAGTAAGGTAGTACTAAACAAAATATTACAAACAGAAGGTAGTACTTAACAAAGTATCATAAATTAAAGGTAATACTTGACAAAAAAAAAAAAAAACACTTAAAATAAACGCAAACGTACTTCAATCCACTGAAAACATAACCAGTACATACATATAGTTGCAATGACCAATACAATTAACTAACCTAATTTTCCATAAACAATACAAATCAAAACTTGGTTCTTATTCTCCTTCTTCAATTTAATCACTTCTTCTATACTTCCTTAAATGTTTCCCTATCATTTGCTTTTGGAGTCTTCTCATGGTCTTCGTTAGCTTGATAAACTTCACTTTCGAGGCTTCTAATTTCGCTCAACAAATCGTTGATTTACATTCCTTTGCCAAACCGTATTATCTTCATCAACCCACCTGAAAAACCCTAAGCCACGCCTATTCAAATCGGAGTTTTATAATTTACAAGTTTCAAACTTTCTCTCTGAATTTTGCGAAGTCCAAGAAGTTCGATGCGCACAAGGTAACCCACATTTGCATTTTATTTCTGTCAAAAACGTGTTTGAAGATGGCGACATTTTTGGGGAATACGTGATGATGAAATTTAAGAAAGAAGGAATAAGTATAAGTTTATTTTCAGCTTTAAGAAATAATAAAGGATTCATTTTCAGATAATTTGGAGGGAGATTTTAGAACCAAATTTTGGAGGAAAATTTGGGGTAAGTTTATTAAGTTGGAAAACTAAAATAAGGTACCATTTAACTAACAAATCATAGGTTTATAAACATCACACGTGCTAACTAAGTCAATTCGCCGGAGTCTTGACTTTTCTCACCAGAATTCTTAATTTGGTAGCTTTTAACAAATTCTGAAAATAAAAGGTACCATTAAACAAAAAATAATAATTAAAGATACTATCTCACAAATGACCCTAAACAAAAGGTATTATCTGACACAAAAAAACCCTAAAATTTAGGTATAATTATTTAATATCTCTATTTTAAACAAGAAAAACAAAAATACTTGCATGGTTAAGGTAACTATTCGATATTGAAACCTAAAAGTCTACAACTTACAAATTACTCCGTGCAAATTAAGTCTTACAATTAGGGGTGTTGGTCCAGACCGATAAATTGTACTGGTTGGGGCCGTTCAACTAATATGTAAAATGAATAGATATATTTTCTTTTCATTAAAAATAATTTTATTCTTCCTATAATTCTCTTTTCAAATACTTATACGAAGTAGTAAAACAATTAATGTGTACGGACTATTATATTCAAAATACCACACGTAAAAAAAATTCTTATTCTTATAGTGAATTAAATCTTAGTCAACTATAGAATACTACTCCGTATTATATACTTTGGACATTGTTTAATGGATGATATCGTCTTAAATATGACCAAGTGATCTAAGTTTGTTTACAAAAACGCGTTTTATTAAAACTTTAAACATGACTACGACTAGTTTGTTTTGGCCTAGTCAAAGACAACCTTTTAAGTTAATTTTATTTTTGTTGTTGAAAGAAGAAATGTGATTGGTGCAATTATTTGGTGATTTAAGTATAATAGGAACAGTTTACAGTTTACACTTTACAGTTTACAGTTTACATGCATGCATTCCCCATTTCCATAGCGTAAAACATGTATTACAACTCCTTTAATACATCACCCATTCTATATATGCTGACATAATCCACGAGCTTTCCACGTATATTATTAGAATGTTCAAACAATAATCCAACTTTTGCAAAAACTTTGGTGCCAGAATATATGCACACTGATTTTTGAGAAATGGGAGTACAATATAAAAAGGCTACAAGTACACCTAGTGTACCAAGGTTTTTGGTACACAATTAATAGAAAGCATCCATGTAGATTATAAAAAAAAAAAATCAAAAAAAATAAACAAGTTAAAATAATTATACTCCGTAGGTGATTAAGTTACCTCCATCGTAATTAGATTTAAGTTCAAATTTAAAAAAAAATTCAAACTTCTCACAAGACCATCCATATTCTATTTTTACTTCATAAATTTTCATTTTTTTTTATTTACTTTTGCTTTAGAAATCGATTAGTTTTTGAAAACTATATTTTCGTAAATTTTTGTAAGCATAGAAGAAAAAACAAAAATATCTTAAAAGGTTTTGATTTTCTTTTAATTCGATGAGTTCTATTTAAAAAACAATTAAAATGAAATTTTCATATATCTATATGCGAATATTATTTTCAATAATATAAATAAATTGTTGTATGATGCAAAAATTTAATAGTTTCTTCGTTAAATGAAATTAAAATCAATAAAAAAAAACGTTAATGTAAGATTCGACTATAATTTGTAATCTTTTTATTATATTTTTTATTATTTTTATGAGAAAGATTAAGTTCAAAAAAATTATGTTCATCTTCAATAAATAAAATTAATCTTGGCGCAAATCCTTAAATTAATTTGGTGCAATTAGTAAATAATTTTGGCGTCGTTATATAATTTGCTAATTTCCCTTGAAATTTTCATTTCCAACATTTATTTTTATAGGTCTCACAAGTCCACATGGAATGAATTGGGTGAATATGTACCAAAGCCTTTGGTACACTAGGTGTACATGTAGCATCTTCCAGTATAATATATTGTCGCTTCGAGCCTTTGATTCGGTCATTACCTTTTTGTTTATCATAACTAGAGGTGGCAATCAGGTCGGTCGGGTCGGGTTTGGTCGGGGCATATCGGGTTCGGGTCATATCGGGTCAACATGCCATTTCAGGTCGAGTCGGGTTTGGTTTGGGTCGTTATCGGTCGGGTCATTTCAGGTCAAATAGTGTTTCGGGATGGGTCGGGTTTAGGTCGGGTCATAATCGGATCTGCACAATTGTATCGAATTATTTCAATTTTTAGTCACTAAAATTTGTATTTCAACCACTATTTGATTTACTTGTTTCATCATTAAGTCAAACGTATCAAACTAAAACTAATTTGCATTCAATCTAATCAATATTGAGCTTAATAGTTATCGGATCATCAATTTAATTGGGTCAAAACCGGGTCGGGTGGTCATCGGATCGGGTCCCTGGTTATCGGGTCATGTCGGGTTACGGGTCATCGTCAGGTCTAGTAAGGTCGGTTTTGGGTCACAATATTTTCGGGTTCATCGGGTTGGGTTTTGCTCGGGTTCGGGTCGGATCAGGCTTGTCAGCTCTAATCATAACTATAGAAATGATAATATGAAGTATTCCCGTTTATCTAGTATAGGTGAATTTCAACTGCATTGTGAATTTATCTCACTTATATCTTTGACTTTATATTTTCTTTGTATACCAATTTTGCAATAAATTCAACTTCATTTAAGCATTAATTGTAGTGAATTTTAACCCAGTATAATTTATCATGTAACTAGATTGATATTTCTAGCAACAAAAGCAAAGTTTGACTCACCATTTATAAACTGCCCATAAACAACAATAAAAAAAAGTTACTCAAGTGAAAATCTCACAATTTTAATTTCCCTCTAAGAGTAATTTTATGAGTTAATGTTAGATATAAAATAATGTCTAATAGATCACGAACATGTCATCCTTATAAAAAGAGTGGTTATCTTAGTGTATATAAATTACAGCATTACAGGCATATACGCTCGAAAATTTGCCTAATATGCACTAAAAGTAACACTTACGAGTTCACCACGTTATAAAAAAGAGTCCCAAAAATAATTGTAGATTTCATATTTTTGAAGATAATTTAGGCAAAATTACAAAAAACTATCTTATAAAATCAACTTTGTACAAACAACTACTCCGTACCTTATATAATTTTTTTTGCAAATAACTAGCTTATAACGCATTTTTTATTCGTAACAGTACTATTTCGTCTTAAACCTCAATTTAACCGTTTTGTCGAAAATTTTAAATTCTTAGACCGTTTTCAGGTGACTTGGTATTGATATGCATAGCATTTGTAATAGTTAGGTAGTGACTGAATAAAAAACACATTAAAAGGTAATTATTTGAAAAAAATATACTCCCTCCGTCTCGGTGATTTGTTTACATTTACTTTATACACATTTATCGATGTGAGGAGAGAGGTAGAGAAAAAACTAATAGAATAATAATATAAGTACAAAGGGGGTCCCGCTTGCTTAAAATTATGAAATGTAATTGGTTAAGGGAGTAGGGGTCCACCTCTCACATGGGTCACCCATGACCATTTATGGAAAGTGTAAACAAATGACCCGTAACCCCCTAAATAGAAAGTGTAAACAAATGACCGGGACGGAGGGAGTACAAAATATATAAGATAGTTATTTGCAAAAAGTTAAATTTATAAGGTAATTTTTGTAATTTTACCTATAATTTACTACTCCTACTCCTACTCCTACTCCTACAACTTCAATACTATTTTAGTCAAATACTACTCAAAACATTTTCTAGATCTCTTGACTTCTTCGGTTCTTCCACATTGTCATGCACCCTACTCTAATTATTTCTCCGATCAATTACCTCACTATCGAACCGTTATTATTTTTAAAATTCATATCATATATATTCCGCGTAATATGCAACGATTTTCCTATTCTACACTCCTGGTGTATAGGATAACAGCTTTTTTTTATGTTGCAAAAGAGAGACTACGCCCCGAGTAAAATAAACTGAATTAGCTAGAAACTAAACAAGAGGTTGCAACTCCCAAAACATCTTCACGAAGAATTGGCCAAAGGCCATCAGGAAGAGATTCCAAAGTAGAAGATACTGTAAAAGTATTCCTAATTTTCAAACTACTACCATTGCCCAGATATAGGAAAGAAAAATCGCATAAATAATAACTAATCGTATGAATATAATTATTGAAATATACTTGCAATTGAATACTCATTTTAATTCGTAAATTAGATTGTATGTACATCATATAATTCAAATGCGATACTAGTACAATAATCTCGATTTACAATTTACAACATTGCAACGTTACAATATTTTAGACTAAAAGTTTAAAACGGTAAATTATTATTGTTATTACTTCTATTTTCACTCGAAGACGACCCACCATTATTATTCACAACATTATTGTTACCTCCTCTATAAAAATAGGTTTCACTACTATTAATATCACCACTATTAAAATTGGTATTGTTAGACGACGACGATGACAACGTAACATTATTATTACCATATTGCAATTGGGCCAAGGGAAGCTGCAGCCCATAACCCAAACCCGCCCCAATATTAAACACTTGCGGGCTCGGCCCTGGCAACGGACCCGGGCAATTACCCGGCCCGCCCGTGAACTGCTGGACCATGGCCCGGAAGTTGGTGGTGTCCGTGTTCAGGAGCGTGGTCGGGGTCCGCCTTGAGGCCCGTGTCCTCCGTCGTACGGGCTTCCCAACCCGACCAGCCGGGCCTATCTGGCCCGATCCAGGCAGGGCCGCAGGTGGGCCCTGGAGGAACGGGTCGGATGATGAGGTGGCGGCGTAGGAGGCCGCCACGTGTCCGAGTGAGGTGGTGGTAGTAGTGTTGTTAGTAGTAGTAGAGTTGTTGGTGTTTTGGTGGAAGTGAAACCATTCACTATTGCTAGACATTGCATTTAAGTAGAAAAGAATTAGAAAATAAATACATAAAAATTAAAAGAAATTAGAGAAAGAAGAGTAGAATAAGTAATTATAAAGACTATTAAAAGGGGGAAATTATAATGGTAATGGTTGGTGTATTTATGGGTGAACATCCAACAATTTATGGTCAAAAGTCATCAAATTTAGGTGATTTTTGATGGTGACTTTGAGGCCTTACTATTCTTACGTAAATACAGAGTGGGATTTACGTAAGATCGTTTTACATTTGTAAGACCGTTTTATATATTGTACCGATATTTTACGATAAGATATGAATATATTATTAATTAAACTGTTTTTTTATTGTTTAAAATGATCACTTTAAAATCTGAAAAAGTAATTATAAAATTATCAGTCAATAGAGTAGTTAGTTGCAAATTTTAATTATACATCTCTAAATGATGTGATAACAAATTAATCCGTACCAAATGGTGAGTAAGAAAAGGTGGTAAACGAGAAAGCACGTGAGGATTAGGAAGGCGTGTGACATACGTCATCCGCTACCACCATTTTCACGTTCGTGCACGGCGTAAGGTTTACACCATGCGACTTAATGGAATTACTAGTCATCTATTTTGGTTTTATATTGTGAATTACTCCGTATTATTTTCTTAAATACGGAATAACATTTACATACTCCTTTTAACTTCTTTCACAACATTTATCTTTAGTACGTTTTCGAGTAATTCTATAATATAAGACCCTATGTGTTCGAGTAATTCTACCGTAAAATCCTTAGAGCATTGCATTGATTTGTCATCCCAACATTTTTTTTCGATCTCTTTCGTATTGTTATCATATAATTTTCCACTAACTTTTCTATTTACCCTTCTCATTTCAAAAAAAATTTCTTGGATAGATAGAATTCACTAACAAAAAGAAAAAATTATTAGATCTTTTAATGACCCATAAATTTCATTTATTATTTAATACTCCGTATTTTATTATTATCTAGGAGTGGGTCATGTCTTTTTTTTACATATGAAAAGCTCCCTAAATTTGAGTTGTTCCCCATAATTAGGGTCACCTATCCGCTTATCCTATTATTTGGGACACTTACCTCATTGATTAACCTCCTTATATTTGACTACATGACATATTTGAGTCACTAAAAAGTAAAAACTCATCAATGTGGTGCTCTTATATGCGAACAAGTGTACAACGGTCAATAAAATTACTCAACACTTTCAGTTGATGTTGCATAATAAATACAATTATCAATACTTTACTGACCATTATACGCATACAACAGTCTATTTTAACGTTTCCCAAAAATGAAACCATATTTTTGAAACAAGATACCAATTTTACTTTCACTTTATTTTACTTTTTTTAAAGCAACATACGAATTTACTACTCCATATAACACATTTCGACTACTCCAAGTCAACTTATCCCACTACCTAAATAATTATACCCCTAGTAAATAAATAAATGAGTAGACAATACTACTACCTTGTACATATTTTGACTCTTACTTTGGCTTTTACTAGTCATACTAAACAACTTCGACTAAACATATTTTTAAACCTTACAAACTAAAGACAAATACTCTCATATGAGATCGTCATACACGAGCGTTAATTAATTAACGATTATGACTAAAATGTAACTATTATACGGAGTAATACTTTTACAAACCATTATTGATTAAACCGCCACTGGTTTACTATAAACTCCAAAAGTGGCAACAACTTTTAATCAATAACAGCTGTAATCAGTATTATAATTGTCACATTTTAATCATGTCGAACGTGTACATCGAGTACAGCAACATATGGGACTTGGGACACTCCACGGTATAAAAAAAATAAAAAAATTACAGACGACTTCCGAGAAAACATACCAACAGTTTGCCACTTTGCTGTCAACCCTCGACATCAACAATTCTCGATTTCTCCTCATCTTTGTTATCCTTCTTAATTTGAACCTCATCCTTCGCTTCAGTTTCATCATCTAAGTCGTCGTATTCTTCATCATCATCGTAATAGTACTCATCACCATCGTAATAAAAATCAGCATCATCGTCATGGTCAAAGTATTCTTCACTTTCGTCATCAACGGCCTCCCCGTTTGGCAGCAATCCTCTTGATTGTTGACCCATCAAACGTTCTTGAATTCGGTCTCTTATGGCGGTTCCCTATATTAACATCCAAAATGTAATTATTATTGAACTTAAATCGGTAATTTTTATGACGAAAAAAGTTTTCAGTCATTTAAGGAGATAGATATTAGATATTGCTACAAGTACCATTTTATGGCACCCTTCTTCGAACATCTCGAGAAATCCTGCGACCCACCGATCAGCGTTTTCTACCCATTCGTTACGATGCATTTCAGCTGTTTTAGCAGCAGTTTGTATCTGCAAAATCAGCAGATAGCAATTGACATATTGATTCGTCGTAACTTTTAAAGTTAAGACACCTCGCATGAAAACAGCAACAGCAACAGCAACACCAAAATTAAAATTGGTGTTTAAACTACCTGATTAAACTTGAGGAACAACCGTCGTGTTACCACCATATATAGTTGGTGGATTAGTTTCAGATTTTAATAAAATGGAGAAGTAATGAGCGTTTTCGAATTTGCGTCTTTCTCAACGTTACTCAGCATCCTATTTGTTAATAAAAATTCCTCTAAACCACAACGATAAAAGAACCACAACATTTTTCATCGACAAACCGTGCTCTAAACTACCCTCAAGACTTTCCTCAAAAGTTCAAATTAATAGTTCTTGAATAGGAGGGCTTGATACACGAATGCCGAGGGTGTACGACAAATGCAGGACTAAGAAGTGTCATAAATAAACTTTCTCCATTTTCCATGCAAGATGAAGGGCGACACTGTGAATATTACAGTCATTTATTTTAACGACCTGTCGCCATAAAAATCTGATTTTCCGAATCTCCAAAGCCGCGCAAATTCTGGTTCATTTTCCGGAACTGCAAAGGAAATTAGGTATTGCCACGTTTTTTGAGATAAATTTTAAGTCGGAGAGATTTTCTATAATGAGTGATATAGTGATATATCTAATATGTTCAGATTCTTATGTGTTTACAGCTGAAGAGGAAAACAATGAGAAATAAACACACAGACAAAAAAAAATCAGATCGAGATGAGGGTCTGAGTTTGAAAATGGACGAAGGAATTCTGTTAATTTTTGCCTCACTAACATAAGAAGCAAACATAAATAATCAAAACAAAAAAATTTATATTCGTAAAATCGTCAGAGTTGAGATGAGAGAAAAACAAGTAGCGCAAAGTTGATATACGAATTAGATAAACGTATTTCCCATAGCTGAGAGGTGGGTGAACATTCATACCTTTTCCTGCTGTTCTTTGACTTTCTCCTGCAGTTTCTTTAACCTCATATTCACTCGTAACCTCTTTTCCTGAAATAAAGCGTAAGAAAACAATTTGAGCACAACAGTACAAGGACGTACAGAAGAATCCCCAAAATTGTACTCCGTATCACAACAATCGACAAAAGAAAACATCAGCTGCAAATAACACACCTTCACATAACTAACATTTAGATCCTTTCTGGTATATCCGCGATCCAGATTACGCATCACATATTGGTTATAATCTTTTACAATCCTCATAATGATGTCGGACGTCGAAATACCTTCTGTACGCTGGGTTTCCTTGAACCGTCCAGCAGCTTTTACCTGCATAATCGGGATCATTTAATCTCATACATCCCATAAATGGCTCGAGAGGCTGCAGCAGCCACAGAAGGATTTTAAATAAAACTCACAAATTCATAGACATCCTTTCCAGCACCACTGGTGTCGGCATAGCTGTATAAAAATGGCGGAAACGACAAGTGGTGAGTTCAAAGTTTTCTCTAACACAGTAGAACACTACTACTCCATCAAATACACTATTTCACTAATTTTCCCAAAAAAAAAAAAAAAAAAAAAAATTCAAATAAGAGGCGCATAACGTCACTATTTCCAAGCAAAACTTCCAAAAAAAAAAACTTAAGCGGGTTATAAAGAGAACTTGAATCACACCACTAGTGCGAAATTCAAACGCTTGAAAACCACTTACGGTAAAGCATCATGGGCCACGAAATCGATTTTATGCTTGTCTAGAAATTCTTGATTTACTACCCACGGTGCATCAGGAATAACTTCATCAACCCATCTGCACAAAATATTAAAGAGCAGTGACATATATAGCCATCACCGAAACAATACGCTCGCAAAAATTAGCTTTGCCTGACACTATTTACGACACACCACTTGATCATGCATGACAAAATTATTATGGTGTACAACACGTGTCTTTGCGATACAATATACAACGGAGTATATCAATTAGAAATCCTTTTGCGCCTTTTTTTTTTTTTTTTGTCTCGCATAGTAATTCATGGTTCAGTTTACCATTTGAGGGTCAATTAGAAACATTTGCATAAATGAGAATCCCCACCACACATAGCTTAAAGAGGAAACCGTCTTTAATGCACTCAATATACGATACCAAAACACATGATTCTATGGCAAATACTCCCTCCGCTTCATCAGATTCTTATCATCATTTGACCAATATCCTCCACTCACAAAAATGGTCAAATGTCGGAGGGAGTACTATAAGAGGATAAAAAACAATTTTGAGCTCAAAAAAACCGAATAAATGGCGACAATGCAAGGTGGGTTAAAGAAGCGTACTTGCAATGGCGAAGAGATTCATAGCGCTCAGCTTCGGTCATAACGGTTTTACCCTTATACTTGTGCGTAGTTGCATCGCTACAACATCCAACCAACAAATACGTGTTCGGAAATCTACGCCCCAAACATCGAAACAAAAATATCAGTGTACAAATATGGTGTAATGTAAATGTGTAATCAGTAATCACAATCATCCCAACTACAACAACACTTTAACTTTGATTCATTACATCTATGGAAATTACATGAATACATGATTAAAATCGACATCAAACACCCCGAAATTAAAAATTCATAAAAAGCTGATAATTCCCAGCAAAAATCATCCTTAACAAAACTTATCATAATTTAACTAATAAAATACCATGATTAACAAAACACCCAATAAAACCAAAAGAAAAGAAATCACCCAAATAACATAATTCAACCGACATTTCCGTACAAAAAAAAAAAAAGAAGAAAAGAACATACGATTTTTTAGCTTGTTCGAGAGAACGAGCATGGCCAAAGTGAAAGAGGTCGTAAATACCATCTGCGTAGACCCGAACAGGGCGATCCGTGGGTGGATCCATATGTGGTATCGACTTTCCGGGTCCTCCTGTTTTGTTATTTGTATCCGTCATTTCCTTCTTTTTTTTTTTGGTTTTTTTAATGGGGAAATTGAAGGAATGTTTGTGATTAATATTTGTGAAGGAGAAGTTATGTGGTGATTTTGTGTCGTTAATTAATGAAATCTTGTTTATGTTTTGAATGAGGAGAGAGTGAGTGAGTGAGTGTGTTTGAAGTCTTTTATGTCGTCACACTTTTTTAACGCGAATTCTACTCACTTCCTCTGTTTTTGTTAATCAACTCTCTTTTAAATTAACTAGTTGTTCGACTGCGCGCGGTCGCCCAATACGGGTTAATTTGTTGGTGGAAGAGTTGTGGCGACACGAAGGTGTTCGTTGTAATAAAATTTCAGAAACTAATAGGTATATAATTCACATTGTTATTACAATGCGCTTATGAAATTATACTCATAAGAAAACATTTGAAGCATTGTTTAGACGGTTTCATATAACACAACGATGCCCAACGGTTCTATATAACACACAATAGCACCATATGTCTTTAATTGATTTAAGATGTTTTGATGATGAATCTTGAATGAGAGATGGCTATACTCTATTCAGTTCCTTTTTCTCACGAAAAATGAATTATGCTGTGTATAAGCACTGTTCTAGAGTGGTTTATGTGCATCTAAACAGAATAACAAGGCGAGTTATTATGCAGTCTAATAGTTTGTTGAAAATATACTGCTACAGCATATTGCTGCCCAAGATTACTTTTATACTTTAATAATTTCTTGCTACTCTTTTTCATCCCTTTATGCTCTGATTGCTGGAGGCCCAAGATCGGTCTAATTATCTCTAACAGCCCCTTCAGCTTGATGTGTAGATGCGACTACAGTCCGTCAGTCCCGCCATACATGGTGCGAAATAATCCAATTTGAAAATAAGGGGCAGTGAGATTCGAACCAGAGACCTCTAGACACAAGGCTTTGATACCATGATAGGAACCAACTCTACAAAAAGCTGAAGTTGATGGTTGAAGGCTCAAGATCGGTCTAATTCTCTCTAACATGTTGTTTGCCTTTTTTTATCTCTCAGATCCCCCTTTCTCTGATATTTTCCTCACTCTTTTTGTTTTTCATTGTCATCTTATTCATCATATCTTCCGTTCCTCTAATCATCATCCCCTCTTTCCCTCTTGTATTCACCTATTTCTCCTTCTTTTGTTAGATTTCCCTTATGTATCTCATCTTGCCTACACTCCTATAACTCATTTTTGTTCCCAAACCATATAAGGTGGCTATAAATTTTATTTTATTTATTTATTTATTATTATTATTTATTTGCTTAAAATCATATATGTTAGACTCGTTTCTTTCTGGACTTTTTAGAATGAACTAAATTAAATCGCCCAGGAATCGATTGAGTGAACCAGGCGAATCGAACTAAATCGAATCGAATCGAATGGAATTTGAATCGAATCCAATCGAATGAAGTTCAATTTTATAACATAGTCATCTTTGAACTAAATCGAATGAATCGAAGTAATGGCGAACGAATTGAATCGAATCGAGCTGAATCGAATCGAAATAGTGGCCCAGATTGAATCGAGGAATCGAATCAAATCGAATCGAATGAAGCTCAATTAAATAACATAGTTGTCTTTGGAATCGGATGAAATGAAGTGAGATGAATCGAATCAACTTAATCGAATGGAATCGAATCGAATCGAATGCCCGAGCGGAAATGTCTTTGAAAATAAGCTGGAAAGAACAGATCCTATTAAAATTGTTAACTAACGAATAATATTTGGGATAAAAATATACACCGAAATTATGTCAAGTTGAGTATCTAAATCATAGTACTTTTTAGATATTATACAAAACTAATGGATTGACCGACAGTTGAGACTGTTTTAAAATTATTTTTTAGTAGGGGGTAATTTTTGAAAGCCTTAATAATTCAAATGCTCAAATTGTATACACTCCGTATTAGTTAACTTCTTAAATGAGCATTTGTCAAATTATAGAATCTTAATGATCGTTATAGAATTTTTTATGCTCCCCTAATTATTTATGTTTTCCTTTCTCGGCATATTTTTTCTTCATCGTCGTCTTTTCTCCTCTTACTCTTTTTCCCCTAAATTCATTTTTTTAACCTCTTTATTCTCTTTGCTACTTATTTCTCTCTCATTTCTCTTTCGTATCTTCTTTCCATACCCTCATAATACCATTTTCTCATATGACTCTTATTTCATTAGCCCTTGTAATGCTCTTTTTTCTCCGGCTGATTGATTCGCTTCGTCTTTACATACTACCCCCTCATAATACTCTAATTCTCAACATTTCTTCTACTTCTATTCCTCAGCCTTTTTATTTTTCTCTATTCTTCTCATTCATCTCTTTTGCTCCTCCTCCTCCTCCTTCTCCTCCTCCTCCTATTTCTCCTCCTAGTCATTTTTCTTGCATTTCCTCTCTTTTTCTCATCCTCATCCTTACCACTCAGTCACATCTAATTTTACTATTGCCTCTTGTCTCCCTTACGTCATTATATATTTTTTTATATTTTTTTTGGCATACTACTTCGCCTTTTTTTGTCCTTACTATTAGAAAGTTAACTCAACCAAAACCCTAAGGTTATGGTTGAGGCTCAATAATAGTTTTTTTTTTTATATATTATCACTCCCCCGCACGCGAAGGCTCGGAAGCGTCGACGCGTGGATAAATCAATCACACGGGGCTCGAAAGCGGGAGGCCCGAAGGCGTCAATCCGTGGAGAAACACAGGACATTGTCAACTGTGTGGCGAGGGAGGATCGAACCTGAGAGGTCCCATATTAGAAAGCCAACTCAACCAAAACCCTAAGGTGATGGTTGTGGCTCAATAATAGATTTTTTATATATTATCACTTACTCCTCATAATACTCTTAGTTTCATTATTATTTATCTTTTTCTTCCTCAACATTTTTTTCCTTGTCGCATCTCTTCTTACCCTTTATTTCTCCTTCCCCTTATCTTCATCCTCGTCTTTACTACTCTTTTTCTACTCGTTTTTCTTCTACATCTTGTTTCCATAACCCTCTTTTCCTTTGTACACTTACTCATTTACCTTTACTTTCACTATCTGCCACAAGAAGAAAATGATTAAAGATGGAGTATTGGTGTTGTAGGTAGTGTGTCTTGTCTTGTCATCATCTCATTGACGATTGACAATTGACAATTAACAATTGACTATGTGTCTTGTCGTCTCATTTTTTCTTTAATTTACATTGTGACTTACTCTAATTTTTCCTTTAATTACCTTCACCAAATATCCAAATGTTCAATGATTAGTATTCTATAAAATTCTAACTCACTACTTCACATTCAAGAAAAAAAAAAAAAAAAAAAAAAAGAGTAAATGCTACAGAGTACTCTTTACCATATCAGTCTTGTACAACCTTGTTTTACACATATTTATAAAGTTCTTCATAAAATAAACTAAATGCGACTCATTATTATGCCCTCCACTTCTGTGAGCCAATATTCCGACCTTCCCCCACTCCTCGAAGTTAAAAAGTTTCTTCAGGTAAATGTCGAGCTTCTTCTCGAGCTAAAGCATCAGTAATCCGTCATTAAGTTTTTTTGACCCGTAGTTGTCCCTTAAGAAAATAAAATGTATATTAGATATTAGCTGAATAGGGTAACATTTTTTATAAGCATGGATACAAAATTACATACCGATTAATATATTAGGACTTGAAATTGGTAAAACAACATACAATTCTCATTGAAATCATAGTGACTATTTTTAAAACACCACCCTAACCATTTTAAGGCCTCTATCCCACTAATATACTCCGTTTTCCTTAAACCATTTGAATTAGCTTTGTGCCCTTGCGAGTATAACCATTGCTTTCTCCCTAATTAACTAAAGATGCACTCACCTAGATCAAACCCCCAAATTCCTTCTGATCCTACAAATAAAGAACAGAAACCTATAGGCAGTCTATTAAGAAAAAAATACCCAAGAATATGGCAGCCACCATCAAACCCATCAAACCCACGCTGTCTCCGCCATACACCAAATCAATCATCCTCTCCACCTTCATTAACACATTCCCCAACACATTCAATTTTATTATTTCTATTCTTTTTAGTAAAAAAGTATAATTATTCAATTTTAATAGTTTTTTTGGTCACATATATTGGAAATTTTGGGTGGCTAATAAGTTTCAATTAAGATAGTATTAAAATAAACTATTCTATGAAATAATATTAGAGGCAATCTGATAGGAGAATTTTTAAAAAGTTCTTCCTTTCTTGGTATCACATTTAATGACTCAAAAATGAAAAACATTTAGTCACAATGGGAGAACTTTAAATAAAGTTTTTCAATGAGACTCACTTTATATATTGATGTATTCCATTTAATGTCAATTTTCTTGGTTTTTGGAAGAATTTGGTTCTATTTTTCAAACTCAATTTGCAACTTTATGGACAAACTTTATCCTACAATGGAAAAAACTTTTTTTTGTTGAGTTCTTATTTACAATCTCAATGCAAAAAACTACCCATTGCACATGCTCTTATAATGATCAATAATAAATGTAAGGACTATTACCTAAAACTATTTGATTTTATTTTTCTCAAAAGAAAAACTATAGATTGTAGACATTTTACAATAAAGTCAACAAATTTCTCTTATTTTCATATTATTAACTATTAAAATGTTTTGAGTTAGTAGTAAACACTGATAATTATTACTCTATTTTTTTCCAACATTGAAATCAAAAGACGGGAATCAAACGGGAGAAAGAAGCTGATAAATAGAAGGGCGAGACAGAATGCATACTGATAACAATAATCAAAGGAATATAACCATAATGAATAATAACTTTAGCTCACTTCAAACTCCAATTTGTCCACTCTTTCACGCACTTCATCGTCGTTGGTTCTCCTTCTTTCTTCGATCCTCCTCCTCCTCCTTTGATCATCAATCGTCCTGCGCCCACTCGTAGGGTTCCTGGTGCTGACAGGGTATCTAGGCTGTGTTAAAAGGAGCTGGGTTCACCCGCAAACCCTACGTTGCTAATGCCCACCCTGTTGATGTACCATTTAAAATTTGGACACAACTTGTTTAACATCCATAACGACACTTCTACGCACTGAACTTGTGGTCATCTAGATTGATAATTATGTAAAATTGTGGCCAATTACTTAAGCTAAAAAGCACCTGAACTTGCCAACTCTCAGGGTCAATGTCTTCCATAGCCCATAATCTCGAATCATTGGTAGACAGAGATTCCAAAGGGCTGAGTATCCAGAAGATTCAGTCTATTTTCAGTAAGGCGTAAATAAGTGTTCGGCGCAGGTGGGGAGATAGATGAATCAGATGAGTAACTGCTGGATGTTGCATTATCACCACTGCTAGTACTGGCATTTCGATGTAAATCAGTCTTGTATATCGGGCGGTATAATGAGCTAAGATACGTAAAATCTCTCCACAAGCCAGTACCCACTGTTCAGAGTAGTCATCCTGCAACATAAGCAAGTCATGTCCGTTTCCTCAGCTAAGAGACTCCAACAACTTCTCGAATGAAATATAAAAATTTGGAAGATTTGAACATAATGACATAATTATACACCCTAAAAAAAAAGTTCACAAATGAACTACGTGCATACCTCGTCTTCTGGACAGAAGAGGGAAATGAAAGAGGCAAAAAGAGGTCTGTCTTTATCATATGCAAGTGTGCCGTCGATGACGATAGAAATAATTGGAAGGACAACAGAGTGGCCATGTTCTGATGGTGAAGTACAAATGTAGCTGAAAAACATAGCAAATTTGAGTTAATAATTTTCTTCGACAAAAAAAAGTCCTGGTCCCAATATATTACTCGAAAAGGGTAAACAAATACCTAAAACATCATCGAATAGATGTTTTCCATTCGATGGGTAACGATTCCTAATCAACTGCAAATACAGAGAAGTAAATGAAATGTCAGCAACTATATAGTTCCAACAACCAATATTAGGAAGACAATGAAGAATTGTTTGCTAAATGATGAATTCGTTTGTTGTCGATGCTCGTTCATTTTTCGTTCATTACCTTGTCGTTCCCTAGTTCACGTTCCTCTGTAAGATGTTTTCTCTGGCTGAGGTCCTTGCCTTGAGTCTCCAAACGATCTTTAAGTAAACTTGACTCTGCCCTAAATTCGAGCAAGCAACATTCCAGAAGAACCATTAATCATTTGTAACCTAAATTCAGCAGTACCAGTAAGGCTGTCACAACTTTTACCAGAAACTCGTAACCAAAAAGCGTACTACTTATTTTAACTCTCTCACAGAAGATCAAGAGTGTTTCATCTTAAATGGTGAGTTGGCAACAAGGTTATTAAAAGGGAACATAATAAAGGGTCAAGGATGCATGATAAGGAGGGCGGAAGCTGAGTGGAGTATGGAATGAGGCTCCACAAACTTTTCCAACCCCACCACTTATATTAAAGACGATGTTGCAAGGCATGATAATCCAACCAAAAGATGGAAACGAGCCATCTATCCACATTATGAATGTAAAATCTCATAGTATATCCCTAGTTATGCATAATTAGTATCACAAGCAGTGTAATCAAAGACACACTGATTTGCTACAAGGTAGCTCACTTGTTACTGGGAACTTGAATTCTGAGCAATCAAATACACTTCTGTTCACGAAACTCAGATGAAACTGCATTACAAAAACCCGAAATCCGAAACTTCACCCATAATTGTTACCTAAATCCTGCCTATATGTACTCCAACAACCGAGTTACTGCAGTTGAAATTCTCAACCAAAACAATCTTCAAATCATCTTTTTCATCCGCTATACGATGCCTATATGTCCCATTGATGGTGAAATGTCATCACTGGTTGCATTGTTGATATAGCACTAATAAAATAATCTGTAAAAACTTACATCGACGATATCATTTTTGGCGGGTGCAGCAGGCTTGTAGGGGCATTATGCAGGAGGTGCTCTCTCAGGTTTCCTGTACTCCCACCCAAGTAACCTGTACATTCTTGCCTAACAAAACCCCCACATAGTAAGTAATTCATTAAATATCTATCTTAAGCATGGAACGGGTCAAATTTAGAAACCTATTCTCTAAAAACAATAGGTATTTGATCCGTTTTCCGTCATAAACAAGAATTTGTGTTGAATAAAACATATGAAGATCACCAACACATGAATCATATAATTAACACAGAAAATCAATAAGAGCCCAGAAAAATTAAGAGCAAAAGGAGATGATTACCATGACTCCATGAGTAAATCAAACCAAAGAGGGAGGAGATCCACAATTGTGATAAAAAATAGCGGAATCAAGCAGAAGAAACATGCCTGTATTAATTCAAATATTAGTAAGTGATTTAATTGTTGAATTCAACAACAATTCTACAAATAATAAAAGGGTTGTTGAATTTTGGTTTTAAGACATTTGCTAAGTTCTACATATTAATTAGAAATTTAATTTGATGAATTCAAGTAAAAATAACAAACAGGTTGTTGAATTGCACATAAAAAAATACAAATTAATTGAAATAAATGGATGATCTCCCCTCACTCTCACCGTCTCTTGTCTGTAGTTGTTCGCGTCCAACACCAAGATCAAGCTGATTTCTTCTACATCGCCTTCTTCACCACCATCTCCTTCTTCCTCCTCGACAAACCCCTTTGCAAGTCTCGTTGTCTTCCCCAATTATCCTTCAGTTTTAATTGTACAAATTCCTTTCTTTAAAAACAACTTTCACACTCAAAAGCTAACACAAACAGGCATAAAATGGAAACTACGTCTATAATTATCATATCGACATATCCATAGCATATATATATACATTAGCAATACCAGCATCCAAACAGCTCAAGAGTGTACCTTAGCCCGTCCACTGTATGCTGAAGCTCAATTATCTGAAGTTGAGCTTCTTTTATGATATTCTCCAAAGCACCAGAGCATAAATCTCATCGTCCTTTGTAACTGAAGCACATGACTACGATTCAATACCTTTAAATTTGGGGATTTGGAAATTATTAAACCCCTAGAAATTGTTCTGAAATATTGGAAAATAAGAGAGAAATTTAGGAAAATAAGAGTAATAAGGAAGCAAACTAATGTGTGGATGAAATACAAATACAAGACTGACAGAAAAAGAAGTGGATGCAGGGAAGGGGAAAGAAAAGACGTAAAGCATGGTTGGAGCAGAACGAAGTTAGTTTGCTTCAAATGGAATGAGTTGAAAGAAAGTTGCAACCAAATGAAAAAGAGAGAATAAGTTCTACTGTTCTTATGAATAGTAGAACTTTATTTACTTTTAAAGATTGTAGGAAGGATGTATCACAATTCACCAAGTGCCCATTACAAGTTTCTCCATCTGAAATTGCAAAACAAAGAGGTGAGAAACCTATTTCTTAAGTTGTGCTAAATATACTCCACAAACTATATATGTAAAGAAAAATGTAACAAACAATCCATACTAAACTCACAGCACATCCTATCAAACTAAACATATTGATGTAAAAAAATGTAACAAACAATTCAGACTAATCTCACGCTACTTGCCTCGGCCCCTCGGTTCCTTTAAGTTGGGATTCTATTCTTTAATTGGTGTCTTAATCCTGCACAGACTGATAGCATCAATGTCAATTCAATCAACACTAAAGATAACGCAAAGCGTATTAATAATTAGCACCAAAAGTTTTCAAACATAACCAAAAACACCTAATTGATCACAACTCTAAAATTAGCAAAGCTCCTCAAAGGTTCGATCTTTTCATCTCAACTCTATCCGTACAAACTTTAGTTGGAGTCTCTATAGACGTTGTCGGCTGTAACAGAGTTACAAATAACATATACAAAGAGCTTTATAAACGTTATTCCCTACAAATTTTGAGAATTCACAAATCTATCATTGTTCAAATTACTGGCGCTCTTCTATTCTAGGGTTTCATACAACGGTGATGAATGTGTAAGCGATTTCGTCGTTGTAAACGACATTCAATTTGCCTTAAGTGTGCACGAGCATGCCTACAGTGAGTGAAATGACCTATTGAGCTTCGGATGTATAACGCCTTCCTCTGGCATTGTGAAAATAGAAATTATTTCCGTACGACCAAAAATAAACATTTGTGCCGAGAACCAAAAATAACCACTGCACAAAAATTTTTAAACCCAGAAAAATTGCAAGCATTAGATTACTATTTCAAAGATTTAATGATCAAAAATAACAAATGAATTTTAAAAAAGTACTCGTATACTATTCATAACTCATGGCTGAAAATTGATTTTGAAAGAGAACGACTGCAAACGAAAATGGCGATCTATATGTGGAGTTTCTATTTATCTTTTGACTGTATTTTTGTTGGTGTGTACTTGGGGGAAATTAGCCATGAAGATTAATCGTGCAAGCTCTTAAATAATTGTAGTTAGTAACATGTATTGAATTAATACTCCACCTGTACATGTTTATAGCTCACTACCTACATATAAATAGCTCATATCTCCTCTTGGAAATGATTAATTAAGGAGTATCATATCTGTAACAGTTTGGAGCTAAAACTTAATTATTATCTTCACGTTGCGACTTCAGCACACAAAATGAGTAAACTAAGAAAACACACCTTAGTCAAATTAATCTGCCTGAACGAGAACGCAGTCAATGCCTTATACAGTGCCGCAGGACCCTCGTGAAGGGTTATAACAATGCTCGTCTGCGACAAAATAAACATCTCAGATAAATCAAAGCTCACGCCAACTTTCTTTCATTTTCAATGCTTCTTACAGAAACTACCTTAAAAGGCTTATCAACTGATGGAACTATAGGTTCCCTTGCCAGCATCACGAATCGAGTAACGTTTCGAGAATTATCCTGCAGATATGTAAAACTGACGCAATGAGTAGTGAGCTGGCAGAGCTACTTTACATTTCTCATTCTCGTATTTACGAGATGCAATTTCACCTGAAGATCTTCAAGTGGTATATTTAGTCCATAGATCTCTACAGCACCTGCACTGGCAATTGCCCCGACATCTTCGAGCTTATTCTCTGCAACGTACTACACGCAGCAGATATTTCACAAATTAACACTCGCTACAATATACTGAGTACCGACAATTTCATCAAGTTTCGGAAAGCAAACATGTCTTACTTTTGCTGAACAGGCGGTATCATTCGCCACCTCTCTAGCTATACCCAACTTGGCAAGAGTGTTCTCGCACTGAGCAACTGCCTACAAAATAATTACATCTGACATCAAGGGAGAACTGTACATAAACTTAAAAACGGGCTCACAATGAATATAAATAATTTACCTGTGGGTGGCTTAACGCTCGTCTCACCTGGTCAAGTTCCACACCGTGGTTAGCCAATAAGCAATGCCTGATTACAACCTTGACTTCACCAGGTCAAGTTCTCACCGTCTTGTCTCATGTTGTCCCCGTCCACCGCCAAAATCAAGCTGATTTCTTCTACATCCCCTTCTTCACCACCATCTCCTTCTTCCTCCTTGACAAACCCCTTTGCAAGTCTCTCTAATATCTACAAATCATCACAGAGAAATCGGAAGCCAAATCAAACGTAGCAAATTGAAACCTAAAATGAAAGAGACGAAATAGAAGAAATAATATGGCAAATTATGGGAAATTAGGGTTTTCCCTAATATGGAGATAAAACAACTCAAAATCACCCAAAACATAATCAAATTAACTAAAACGAAAGCTGAAGAGGGAAAAACCTGGATGAAAAGCGCAGCAGTGTTAGGGAGCCGAAGAAACCAACGAAGCTCCCTCTCATGGGAGTCTTTCTCAAGAAGATCATTTTTGGTGATTCCTCGATTACTCGATCATTTCAGCATTAATGAAGATCGAGTAAAACCCTAACTCTCGACAATTTTGACCTAAATTTATTTAATGAGTTTTAAGGTTTTTTGATTTTGTTACTGTAATAGTGAACCATAATAAAACCCAAAAATTAATTATTTTGGATGAGAAATCTTTGAATGGAGATTTTAAGAGCGATAAGTGAGAAGAGAGATGCTGAGTGAGTGAAGAAGTTAGAAGAAGAGGTGGAAGTCAGAAAACATGGTTAAAGTCAGAAACAAGTTAGAAAAAGATGGAAATAATTGAAACAAGGTTCCAAAGTAATGGCCAAAGTTGAAAAATACTGTTACCGTAACAGTATTCCTTCTTTGCCAGATCGATGTCTTCTGCAACAAACATTTTCCGAGGTCCTGACATAACCCAACAAACATTGACCCTGGCTGAAACTCCTAACAATGACCCGATTCGAAAGCAGTCAAACCAGAGATTAAGTTTGATTTCCAGCCCTTCAAATCAAAGGTCCCACATTTAAATTCCTTTCACAAAAACAGTGGGTCTTGAATTTGAATCGAGGTAATAACTATGATCTTTCAGCAGGCATGTGAAATCAAAACATTTGATCTTAAAAGCTCTAAATTGGACACAAAGCTTAGCTTTGAAAGGCGCAAGGGACACCAAGGCGCCAATCGCCTAGTCGCTCAGCGCGTAGCAAAAGTACACGCCCCAGAGACCGGAGCCCCACCATTTTTTCCAACAAATTACTGTAGTACTTGTATTGTTTAAACAAAATTCTACGCAACAATACCTCTCTACAGATTTTTAAGAGGGACAGCCCACGTAAGTTAGGATACCGAAGGCAAATAGAAGGGAATAGCAAAAGCATCAGAGGAAACAACTATGATGTGGTGCATCGCTCAGTGCATCTTAATCAACAGACACAGTTTAATTGCAGTTTGTCGCGCTTTTTCTGAACGGAGATACTAAATACTACAGCGTAGTAATAGAGCATACCTCCAGTTCTTTCAAAACTTTGGACATTGTGTGAATTTGCTCCTCCACAGCCGATTTCTTCTTTACCAAAAGCTCATACGATTCCTTAACAATTGAGGGAGGACAAACTTAAGAGACAGATACACCATACAAAGCATCTGATTTTGTACTTGATTTATGTTGGTACAAACACTGACCTTCACGTTTGTTGCATTCGAATTACAAACCACAGCGCTCTCTGGTGGTAACACGGTGATCGCCTGACGCTTTTCATCCTTGACCTTCCGATCCGTCAATTTCCTGTTCGCCCAAAACGAACCCAATATGTAGAACCCTCAACGTTCTAATGAATTGAAAATTAGAGGGTTGAAGAGCACTGTTATAGGAATAAGTTGAAGAGCACTGTTGTAGGAATAGTATGGTGATGAAAAGAAGGGCGCAGAGGTGAAGGAGGAAATTCAGGAGGAAAAAAAGGGGAAGAAAGGAAGAGGAAAGAGGAGCAGCAGGCATAACTGGTGAAGGCAAAACCGAAAAAAGAAAGTGAGGGGCTTTAAAAGTGAATAAAGTTCTACTGTTCTTATGAATAGTAGAATTTTATTTACTTTTAAGGTTTGTAAGGATTTTAAATAAATGTGGAATATTCTCTACGGAGTACGGAGTACTTATTTTAAATTTTAAATATACTCTTTTTTATTTATGGAATATTCTCACAAATTTTAAATAAATGCGGAGTAGTTGTTATACTCCGCATGTTTTTACAATTTTACATAAATTTTGATAGTATGATACGAAGATCCTACATTTTGATACGGAGTATTGAATGACATTTTCTTTATTATTTATTCCTTCAAAATTATAACCGAATAATTGATAAGGACAATTAGGGAGTATAGTTTTAAGAGATTGATTTGGAGATCATAAACTTTGACATTCATTAGCAAGTTTTATATTCCCTCCGTCTCGGTGATTTGTTCACATTTACTTTATACACATTTATCATTTGAGGAGAGAGGTAGAGAAAAAACTAATAAAATAATAATAAGTCTAAGTGCTCTTTCTTACTTATATGAAATTCTAACTTATATGAAATTTAACTTATATGAAATTTGAAATTTGAACTTATATGAAATTGAAATTAACTTATATGAAATTTGAAATTTAACTTATAGAGTTGAAATTTGAACTTATAAGAAATTTGAAATGAACTTATATGAAATTTGAATTTATATGAAATTAACTTATATGAAATTCTAACTTATATGAAATTAAACTTATTGGAGTTAAATTTATTAGAATTTAAAACTTATTGAATAATAATAATAATAATAATAATAATAATAATAATAATAATAATAATAATAATAATAATAATAATAATAATAATAATAATAATAATAATAATTTAAATATTAATATTAATATTAATATAATATGAAATTTTTTATTAAATTAATAACAATAATAACAATGATATTTATAGTAATGATGATGATGATTACAATAATTAAAATCTTTTAATTTATTCAAAATGATTAATTTTACTAATAATAAACAATAGTGTTCAAAATCGATTTTTGCGGTCTAGTATAGTTAAATATCTCAATATATAGTTGATTATAAATAAGTTGGCTCGGTTAAATATTTTAATATACTATATTTATTATTATTATTATTATTATTATTATTATTATTATTATTATTATTATTATTATTATTATGCAATAATAATAGTTATATAAAAATAAAACATAATATAATTTATATGAAATTCTAACTTATAAGAAATTGAACTTATAGAAATTGAACTTATAGAAATTGAAATTGAACTTATGTGTTCGAAATTAACTTATATGAAAAAAAGTGAAATGAGCTTATAGGGCTGAAATTAACTTATATGAAATTGAAATTTGAACTTATAAGAGCTGAAATTAAGCTGAAAAGAACAGGGCCAAAAGGGGTTCCGTTTGCTTAAAATTATCAAATAAAATCGATTAAGAGAATAGGGATCCACCTCCCACATAGATCAACAAATAATCCGTACACCCCAAAATAGAAAGTGTAAACAAATGATCGGGACAAATGAGGTATGTTTTTACTTATAGAGGATTAAAATTATAAGTGAAAGACAAGATTGTGCTAACACGTGTAAACGATTTGAAACATAGTTATAACTACTATTGTATATTACTCCCTCCATCCCACCTTTTTCCTCCCATTTCATTTTGGACCAAATATTAAGAAATATTAATAAACAATTGATAAAGTATTTTGAGTGGAAAAAGTATTAATAAAAAATTGTAGAAGTTGAAAAAGTGGAATAAATATTAATAAAAAATGGGAGAAGGATGATGCAAGTGGGTAAAATAATAATAAATAATGGATGAAAAAGGAAAGTTTGCAAATGGGAGGAAAAAGATGGTATTTCCTTTTTGGGTAAATGGGAGGAAAAAGATGGGATGGAGGGAGTATTCGGTGATAAATCAATTTTATATATAAAAAAAAGAAAAAAAAAAAAAAAGTGTACAGCATCGCAGGAGTCTTTTTTTTATCTTCTCACAATTCATGATGATAGTCCGCTTTGACTTTATGCTCAACGCCTTCTCTTGATGTTTTTCATCGCTTATATACGATTTTTTTGGTTGAAAATTAAATTTTGTGAAAGATATTTTGGCAACAAATGTAAATATCTTATTATCGTATAACGATTATTTACATAGTTTAAGTTATTTACGGTCAAAGTTTTAAAATTTTAACTTTCTAAAAATGAAACGGAACTATCATTGTGGAACGGAGGAAGTATATAAAAAGATCTGACATAACCCTCAGCTTTACAAAATATATAGGACACGAGCAGGGCAGGCTACGTGCAGGTGCAATGGTAGTTACGGTGATGGTGTATCGATGCTGGTAGCCGCCTGGTAGGTGGACATATATAAGAGAACTGAAGGATAGGAACGGCAACTCGTTTTAAAAATCATCAGAAATCGTAAAACATTAGATAATCAACTCAATAATATAGACAAGCACAGAAGACTTTAACGCGGAATGCGAGAATTGCTGTAAGCAAGTATTGCCCTCAAGGCCAAAAGCGTTTCCCGAAAATCACTCCTACACCAAGCATTCACCCGCTCACACAAGTCGTTTGCGTTTACACATAAGATGAGCCAGAAAATATGCATTTAGTTGAATTAACAATCAAAACAGCGTGAATAATTAATTATAACCCTCAATTTCTAAAATCCAAATCAAGGTTTGTCTTAAAGACAATTGTATGATAATACATTAGCCTGCAGATAAAATCATTTACAGGAGGAAGAATCCGTCCGAAAAAAGTTGGTCAGACAAACGCTGGTTGTAATGTGATACTACTAATCTGAGAATCGTTACACTGCGACCGAAACCAACTCAAAAAAAGTCGGAATGCAAATCGTCTTGCTAAATCAAGGGTATAAATACCATCAGATAAAGAACCTTCTAATTCACACTTCTACACAACTCCAATGAATTGCAAAATAGAAATAATATACTCATCTGGGCAATAATATGCTAGAAAGTGGTTTCTCGGAACTTTGAAACTGAACAACGCGACTTGTTTAATCTGGATCAGTATCAAAAAGGTCACCGGAACGATTGGTCTGTCAGTTGATAATTTGCAGCAGTTTGGCGTAAACTCACATCGAATTAGCCACCTCAGTCTAGAAAGCCATTCTACCAGCAAGTCTTCCCTCAGATATTCTTCTGTCAATAGCGGCATCAATTGAGTTCATCTGTGATCGTTCAAATAAAAAAAAACGAGAAAAAACGATTGAGAACACTCATGGTAATAGTTACAAATTACGATTAGAGGTTCTAGATAATACTATATAGGTAGCTGGAAATAAGACGAAAGCTGACCTGGAACATTGCAAAGTCATAACGATAAGTAAAAAAACAACAAAAGCAAGAAATGGCAAAACCTGTTATGCTTGCTTCCACCCAAAACCCCCACACATGACGGTTATGTGTGGAGAGAACGAACATATAAACCATGAATTTAAATTTAAACCAGCAAAATACATACACGGCAGGGCTGGTGAGGCAGAAACCTTGAAACCGCTGACAAAATGTTTGTCAAATACGTAAGACTAAACAATTTAAAACACATTTGGTACCTACTTGGACCTTTCGACGCCCACAAGATCAGAAGAATTTCCGTGGGACTGGGAACTGGCTAGTGGAGCTTAGAGATATAGTGTTAAGCCCAATCAAAGCTATTATTGACATGAAACAGTAACTCATATTTTTGAAATCAAATCATGTTCATCGCTGGGGACATCTCCCCCATCATAGAAGCCAAGAAATAAACCAATAGAAAATCGGAGCTGAAATTTCAAAAAGAATAACATGGATTTTCAGGGTAGTTCAACTTACCTGACTGGTTTCATCATGCACCTGGTGCTTCGGCAATGAGGCCCTCCTTTCCTCCTGTATATTACAAGCCAATTATTAGGTACTCAAATATATGACATATATGGAGTAATTCAGATAGGATCGGTGACAAGGTTTTAAATCCAAGATTGATACTAGGGGGTCATTTCGTTTGCTATAGGAATTTTCAACGCCCAGGACGTAACATTTCCCGTGAACTTGTATGTCTCATGAATTAATAATAGGCGGTTAGTTGCATTTAATAACTAGAAAGCCACAGGAATTCCCAATTAACTAGAGGGACCTAGGTAAGCGGTAAGCCACATCCCCTCATTACAGAGGACTTGGCGGTTCAAATGGAATTCTAATTCATGAGATCGGGAGCAAACAAACAGCACACCAATTTTGCAAATCCCATAAATTTTCAATTCATGTGTTTTTAAAAAGGGTAACCAAAAAACTCCCAGATCTCGCACTCAGTCATTGGGCTTGAACTCAATCTTTGCAACATAAATGGGGTTGATACACTCCTGGGCCCTGGCATATACAAGATCTTTTATTGTAGTTGGTTTTTATATTACAACCGAAATCTGAGGCCGTAACGCCCGAGATTGGGTTGCGATGACTAATCTAAGAGTATGTCTCAAGCCAAGATTTAATACCACAAAACATAAAACATATGAAACCAACACTCAGTACCTGTCTACGTGAACATAAAACGTGTCTGAACTTATAAAAGCATAAAAAACCTACCATTGACATAGCTTCATCGTCCCAAACCAAGTAAACCTCATTTGTAGCTGGATTGTTTGCTGGCGCTTTATTGGCAATTACTGGAGGAGGACCAATTGATGGGCCGTTGGTGTTTGGTCCAGAAGCATACGAATGAGTATTATTAACTCCAGCACCTACTGTATTGCATTCACACAGAAATTAACAATGTGATACTCATATACATCAACAAAAAAAGACGCAAAAGTCATCAGGCTTCCCTACTCAACAGATTATAATTTATAACATCTAAACACTTAGCCAATAATGATGAAGACAACTGAACTACAATAGACAAACCCCTAAAAGCCACATACTTAAGAAGATAGATACAACTACATACTACATAAGGCTCAAAAAATCATGTGCTCTCCTTGGATGGTATAATAGCTTCAGAAGTTAGATCAAATACGTCTTAAACGAATAACGTAATTATGGCCATCACAGAATGACATTTAAAATTTCTAGAAGTCAAATACCCAGATCAATGAGCTACGAGTTTATAGTGAAACAAAGAGAACTGAAATATATAGATGCATACCTAGACCATTAGCTGCATGGTAATTGTTCACCATATTAGGAGTCGCGCTGGAGTACGAAGGAATAGAAGGTCTACCGTCTGAAAGTCCCGGGGGAGGAGCTACTGGTGTTTGATTGGGTAAGCTTGTCGGAGCTCCAACGGGAAACAGAGGCTGTGGTACAGGGATAGGAGCTGGAGAGCTATGCATTCCCGGAGGATATGGAGGTTGCGGCAAAGGAGCTACAGGTGAAGACAATGGTGGGGCGACACTTTGGACAGGAAAAAGAGGCTGCTGTGGAGGAGCTGAACCAACAGGTAGCTGCGGAACTGTTGGAGGTACAGATACAGCTGGATGAGGAGGATACCACATTGGTGGGCGAGGAACTTGCCAACCCATAGGGCCAGGAATTCGTGGATTGTACCTATTAAAACATTCAACAGTGAAGTCAGAAAAGAAAATTTTAAGCCAATAAAATGAATCAGCCATAAAATCATAACTACAGATCAAGTATAAAACATACATGGGTGGTGGCATCATTCCATATGGAGGTCGTGGCACAAACCCACCAGCCCCTGGCATCATGCCGCCAATAAGATTGGTAGCAGGAATATCGACTTTTGCAGATTTTGATGGTGTCTCATCCTCTGCAAAAAGAAAAAGAAAAGAAGCAAATAAGCATGACGGTGTGAACAAGTTCAAAGGGCGTACAGAAACTTTGTATATTCTATACTCCGTATTTATTTATCACAAGTACATCCTTTAACAATCAAAAACATCAATACTTAAACACACTTCACACCACGGTACATTTCACACGAATAAAATGCAATAACAACAGCAGCAATTATGTCCATTTCGAAATGCTTACTAGCAAAAGCAAGAAATTTCATGACATGAAAGCATTGTTCCACTGACCTTTAACAACCATTAACCCTTCCCATTTGAATTTTAAATGCCCATGAGACGCAAAACTCAACATGCACAAAATGGTTGGCTGTTCTTATAGGATCCTTATTGCAAGTGATAGAAAGGTATGGCGACACGTTCATTTCTTATGGAGTAAATACTATACTCTATTATTATTTTGACGTGTATGACAGACTACATTAAATTGTCTTTTTAAACTCTGCCTCTTATGAGGTGAATTTACAGATGACTTGGAAGTTAAAATGATCGTTTGAATAACAACCTTTATATACAAGTATTAACACTTACACAGAAAATTTTAGTTGCGTTGTACAAAAGTCAAGGGAATATAAGTAATACAGCATACTAGAGCAAGAAGTTGGAAGCTTTTTGTTATCAAAACAAATAATGAACTATACTAGAGTGACACAATGAGGATAGTGCCGTATAAAGATAAGGGCAGAAGCCGATTTATTAAAAGAGAGCAGAATTAAGAAAAAAAATATAGAGCAAAATTTCATCCACAAAAAAAAATGTGGAGTATTACATTAGCTACTAGAGTGAACATAAAATATAACTCACGTAGCTCTCTCGAGTACTTTAAATGAACTCCTAGCAGCCTATGTTTGCAGAATTTTATCTCAAAATCAGCAGTTGCAGCTCCCCACCCCACCCACCCACTCCCACAGCATGCAAGTCTTCCAAAGCATCTCGAATTATCGATCTTCCAAAGCATCTTTAATAAATAAACTTCCACAAGTCTCAACTACTCAGACAGGCAGGCAATAACTATTTTACGTGCTTTCCAAGATCCTAAACGAATTAGTTCTGTGTTTCCTAAACTATGTCAATACCATAACGATGAACGAGTACACACACCATCCATCTTCTTCGGTTACACTGATATTCACCGAGTCTAAAACATCACAATATCCTACTGAGGTGCACAGAAAAACATTCAGGGAACCTAAACTTTCACTCAGTAGGCATTCTAAACACACAATCTTCCAGCTGACCTTCCACAAACTTTAACATATACCTTAGATTGACACAATGTGATCAATCTTGCAACAAAGTCCATAGCTTTTGAAATGGGTTTAACGGAAAACTCTCTGTAACAAAAATTTCTGACCTTCCGAAGAAATACAAACAAGGTACAGGTTTTTTATAATCCTGTTACTACATGGTGTCTCTATACCTCGATTATTTGCCCTACTATGCCAGAAATTTTGAAAATTCGAAAAGGACTTCTATAAGAAATCCCCATGTATAATTTTCACACATCGTATCTCAAATTAAACATATTTCTAAAACCCTAGTTGCATCGCCTCAAGTACATCCTCCTCAATTTCAA
This sequence comes from Dianthus caryophyllus, assembly GCA_023091065.1. NCBI lineage: Eukaryota > Viridiplantae > Streptophyta > Magnoliopsida > Caryophyllales > Caryophyllaceae > Dianthus > Dianthus caryophyllus. Next base: position 17,640,393 of record JALGRB010000016.1, read on the forward strand.
TAGTTCTCACGTCAAAACACGGTAGTATAAGACAACAATACTGTAATTACATTATCAAACACAAAAACTTAACTAAATAAACAAAAAAGACGCCACTAAAATCGGTATTAAAGCAAAAACAAAAAATAAAATAAAAAAATAACTACCTTCACCATAATGTGCAGCCAATACATCAGCCGGAATCCCTTGCATTCCGTAAATCTCGATTTCCGTCGACTCTCTCCCTTCTTTAGCATTCGGAACCCTAGCAAAACAAATCAATTCATCAACAAACAAAATACAAATCAAAAATCAAACAAAAACACCAACGATAAAACAACGAAAATCATCGACGAGGATCAAAAACCCTAGAAAATAATCAGGAATTACTTGGTGACAGATTCCTTGTGAACTTGAAGCACATGAATCACCATACCACCAGCAGTAGAAAGCTTCTTATTACACGCATGACACTTAAAATGCTTCGCTTTTTGATGTTGAACAAGAATCTTCTCATCATCGAACTCTCTATCGCAGTAATAGCAGAAAACTTTATCGTTTTGTCTCTTCTTCTTCCTACCCATAGTTTCTCACTGAAATTGCTTGAATTCGATGGCAAATAATTAGAATTAGGGTTTGAAGATGTCTGATAATTGTACGAATTGACGAAAAATTTGGGGGGAGATTGGATGATTATGATGACCTAGGGTTTGATCTACAAATTTGGGGGTAAATTAGGGGTTTTAATTGTGTCTGCTTTTTTGTTTTTTTGTTTTTTTGTTTTTTTGTTTTTTCTATTTTTATACTCCGTATATGATTAAAGCTGTTTTCAATGTTATGACTTATGAGGAAATTGTGAAATTTTGTGTGAAGGGAAAAAAAGGTAATTGGGCTTGAACCAACTACAGAAGTCCGGTCCGTTTTGGTTGTCACTTCATCGGTAAGACAAATTCTAAAATACAACAGATTTACGCGTGCGACGGGACTATTACTGACTACAAGGTGAGCACTTTTAACGTATAGTGAGCCTACTTTAGGGTTAATTGCCAAACACCACCTTTAAAAAACGCATTTTGTCAAACACCACCTTTAAAAAAAAAACTTGTTAATTACCACTTTTAAAAAATAATTTTTGTCAAACACCACCTTTTGGCCGGAGTTGACCAAATTCCGACATTAACTTACCGGAATTAACATTTTTTTCTTCATTTTCATCTTTTTACTTCCCTCAAATTCGAATTATCATCCTTCAAACCCAAAATACACCATCTTAAACCAAGAATCTTTATTATACTAAATGACAGTTCTCGCTGACATCATCAATGCCACATGTCGCGATTCTGTGCATTTTTTTCCCGCCAAAATGCAATGCTGACATCATTCATCATGCAGTACATTTTTAAGTCTAGATTCGTTATTTATGATTATCACTTCTAAATTATAATGCTGAGTACATTTTTTTATTTTAATATTTCACTTTTTGTTATATATATATATTTATAATAAAATAAAAATTAGTAGCTTTTTCTAATGTTTTGTTTGTAACTCCATATTAAAGTTTCAAATAAGTATTTAGAATAGCTAATTACGGAGTAACTTTTTAACAATTTATTTATGCTGAATTCATTACGGAGTACTTGCTTATTTTTATATTGATTGTATTTAATTTTTTCTATATCGTAAATAAATGTTGGGCTATTTTACATATAAAGTCGATAATACAAAATTTATGCAGGTTATATATTTTACCTATTTTATATGGAATCATTGTTTATTTATTACTCTATGTAGTACAGTAAAATGATTATTATGTTATTATCCTTTTATTTATCACTTATATTTATATTAGTTATAAATAATATAAATCTACAATAACCGTGCATATGCACGGGATCTAAGCTAGTTTAACCACTAAAACCTAGAAATTCGTCTTTTCAACTTAAAAAAAGTGCTCCGGTGACCAAAAATGTCGAAATTTAGTTGATCTAAGTCAAACTCCGGCCAAAAGGTGGTGTTTGACAAAAATTATTTTTTAAAGGTGGTAATTGACAAGTTTTTTTTTTTTTTTTAAAGGTGGTGTTTGACAAAATGCATTTTTTTAAAGGTGGTGTTTGGCAATTAATCCCCTACTTTAATGTCTAAAGTGTCCACTTTACAGCGTAAAAAGGTGGCCACATTAAACGTTAAAATAGACACTTTAAATGTTAGTGGTCACATTTAGTCACTAATAAGCCGTCGGCCCGTCGTACACGTGAATCCGTCGTACAATAGACAGTCCAACAAGAGCTAAATCTAAAAAAAAATTGATTTTAATTTTTTTAAACAATGGACTATTTATACCTACAAACGTATCAAAATTATAAAAATGTTCTGATTTAAATATATATTCTGTATAAGTTGTTATCTCAAAAAGTCAGTCATCAAAATAAAGTTATATCAATAATTTATTTCAATTTCACTTATTATTAGATCGTTCTTATCTTAACTACGTAAAGATAACAATTTGTCTAACTTTAGAGTTAGAAACCGATATCATACAAATAAAAGTCCAAATGATTTTTATGTTATTGTTCAATCGTACTCAAACTTCGCTCAATCGTATCTTTTTCACCATATATTTCCGCCATTACCCTTTCATAAACAAATTTAATTTGTTTTTATGTAATTTTAAAAAGTATGGTGGTGTTGGATAGGGCTGACGATTTTGGGTGGTTGGAGTGGCGTAAGCTAGAGGTCACAGACACACAGTAGGTCTGGGTTGTGGGTGGTGGGGGAGGCACTGGTTGGTCGAGTATTGGGGTCGGGTTAGGGGTTAGGGTGGTGGTCGTAGGTTAGGGTTGAGGTCGGATTAAGGATTATGGCAATGGTGGTAGACTAGTGTTGGGACTTAGCTGCGGACTACGGTGAGGGTGGATGGGCTAGGGTGTGGGCTGAGCGGCAATGGTCGTTAGGGGTTAGGTTACGGGGCAAGGCCACCAAGGCCGAGTTGGCGAGGGAAGGGCGACGGTGGGGTTGGCAAAAGAGGGCGGCCTGCGGTGGTTGGGAGGATCGGATTGCGGAGGTCTATAACTTCTACGGTGGTGAATGGTGATGTTTAGGGTTTTAGTTAATAAGTATAGAACAATGAGAGAAAAAGAAAATGAAGACATGTGATAGTGCAAATGACAAGAGCAAATCGTCTTTGTTAACAAAGTACGATTAAGTAAAACAAAACAAAACCACTACTAGGGCAACATTCCAAAAAAAAAAAATATATTTTTTCAATCTAAAAATGCCACGTCAATCGGGTATTCGAATTATGTGGTTTACCTTTGGAGATTTAGTCATTAAAATAAACATAATTGTTCAATTTCAATTTTCATTCAACTTTTTTTTGGAATAACGTGGGAAACCCGCAGCCGCTACCTTTGGTGCAAGACTGAAACTCTCGTGCATGATAAATGCGCATACATGCTGGGATAAGCCCTTTTACCAGGGTGACAGGCTCGTGATCTGATTAGGCATAACCTTAAATTTCTAACATTCCCCGCAAAATTTCTCTTGGAGGAAATTGAACTTGAGACCCATGAGAATTTCACCCATGTTTTAACCACTAGACCACACCCTTGCGGGCAATTTTCATTCAACTTTCTCTTGGAAGTCTCAATCAATCAATCAACATTGTCCAAATAATGCTCCGTATTACGTAGTACTCGTAATATGTACCAACAAATCTCCCTTGAGAGAGAATGATACCATCATACCAATATTAGCATTAAAATAAACATTTTGTGGTCACATTCAACTACAAAACTGCTACATTATCCCCTCAATCCTAAATTGAAAATGACCGTCTTGAACATAACAGATCACTTAATTCATTTTCATGTTCTATTTGGTGTCTCATTACTACATATGATAATATATGTCATTGATTATAAAAGATCACTATGAGACATAAAATGAGATCAGCCAAAAATCTGTAGTGCCTTCCAATAAAATCCCAAAACTACACACTTCCTATATTGAGATCCGTAGCAATGATCTCCATCTTCTGCATACGCGTCAGTACGTCACCGTCTGAGACACGGCCTCTTCGACAACGCTGTCTACCCAATTCCAACCTCGATCATCCTCCAGTTGACGGACAAACAAAGTCTTTGTCGACAACTTCGTCAATACATTATCATTTCATATTATAGAGTTATAGTTATTTCTACATACAGTAGTTTTGTAACACTAGGATCCGCACGGGAGATCTGACTTAATCTTAAATCTCAGGTTGAAATGTGCTCAAACTCAGAACCCGAGTTTGCTGATTCAGATCTAAAACTAAGCGACATGAGTCACATGACTGAGAACAAAACAATCTTCAAGTTTACGTATAGCAGTAAAATCACAATAACCAAACTTCGACTATAATAAACAGCTGCAGACTGATAAGGTCTGAAGGGACAAACAAAGCCCAAAAAATTTGTTTTCTTTTTTTGCTTCTCCCAAAAATTTGTTATGTAAGATGTCTGTCTCACAAGGATAAAACACGATAAACATGCAGTATAGGATGCCGAAGACAAACAAACGACCAAGAATACATTAAAACACACCTGTTGGTACAATCATTTATCAGCAGGGATCAATTGTTTTTATCTACAAATCACAATGAGAGATCTCTGTTGGATATGGGCGGCCCACTTTGTCCGTCCTTCACTCGAGTCTATAAGAGTCCGTCAAAACCCGCAACAATCACCTGAGCCTCATGTATAAATATGTTCCGGAAATATTATTTAGCGGACTTGATGATATTGGCCTTGGGTTACGCGCTTGGGAGGAAGTTTTCTCAATATGAATAGCACCAGGGCAGAAGGCAGTATTTCCACCGACTGAAAAGACAGGAAACACACAACGTGAGTATGCTAATTAACTTAAGCAGAAATTTTTTAAAAAAAAAAAAAAAAAACGCACAGGACACGATCCCCTCTATTTATTTCTTAACTTATCAAACACTCCAGAAAACATCAAGACTTCAAAATACTCCAAAAGTTCGGAAAACCTTTCGGATGCCATAAGAATAACTCGGCATCAGAAAATTCCGATACAACTTCAGAGTTCCGACAACCTCACTTCACTAGAGAACTCATTAGACAGCTTAAGATGCAGAGAACATGTCCTTGTGTAGATACGGTTACTAGTTGACGGAAGGTAGCACCGACGTAGCATGGACAGGCGATTATGAAATACATTTTTAAAAACAAAAACGAAAGTACTGCATAGTATAGAGACATTAGTCGTTAACAACAAACCAGGTAGTAGATGAAATTGAGCGCTGCGTGGTCCAAAACATCAAGATCAGCAGCTCGATCAAAAGCGTTGAAGCACATCTGCAGGTAAAGTAGTCAGAAAATATAATATACTTTCAAAATTGAAACTTCAAACATTGCAAGATCAGAAAGTGCGATTTGGTTTTGGTTACTTTGAAAAAAAAAAAAACACACACGTAAGTCCAAAGAAAAAAGGTGGTTCCCTTGTTATGGCATAAACTTACAGCAGAAACATGAATACATCTACCAATTTAACTTTGAAATTTCCACAAAGCGTATGTTGTCCATCACAATTCACAACTATACTACCATCTTTTATTTTGGTGGCAAAAACGATGTTGCCTTCACCAATATTCGCATAATAAATGACAGTACACAATATTCAGCAGCAGAATATGAACATGGTTTTCCTAAATCAAACACAGCAACTTTTACTGTATCTACTTAAATATGGAAGAATTATATGTCAAAGTTGAAATCCATTAACCACGTCAGTCTATTGTACCAAAAATGACTTCGGTGAAGGAAACCCAGACCACAGTCTATAAAGTGATGACAGCAAATTAGAAAATATGAGAGACCACAATGCACACCAATGAAATCATAAACTCAAGCTAACAAACAATTTTCCTTGCTCAAAACATCGTTTACAGTTTAAGCGGAGCATGGTTCCAAAATACTCAAGCTTAAGTATGTTGAGTTTATTGATTGAAGTTTGAAAGATAGACAGGACTTACCATTACACATCTTATGAGGAAACATGTGAAACATATCGTGGTGACATAGCCAACCTGCACAGAAGTCGTAACAATTAAAAAATAAAAAACACAAAAACAAGAAAAATAAAAATGAAGCAAATTGTGGTGACATAAACCTCTTTAAGCTTCTTCTGCCGCCCCTTTGATTCTTCCAACCGTTGCAACATAAAGAAAAGCCTGCCAAGAAAGACCATATTTGGAAGTTCAAAGAACAGCCAACATCATGGGACTATTTTATAAGTCAAGTTGTGAAAACAAACAGAATAGATTTTTTTCATAACAGTGATAGTTCTTCATTTACTCGACCCTAAAGCTAACACATAATATATCAGCACGTGAAGATTGACCAGCATGTTTTAAAGGGTGTTACGCCTATATAAAGGTTTCGAAGATCACCACGACCGCTTTTTACCAATTTTGTAGCGATATTGGCTGTATTGACGATAGCCATGACAGCCAATAACGCTACCATGAGCATTGCTGAGGTTTAATACCATGATTGACCCTTTTGATCATATAGTGTGGTCGCTGTGGTCATAAGGAAAGGTAATTCCATATAAGAAGACCAGCATTGTCTCACCCATGAACACATCATCATATCCTACTTAAGTCTGAAGTTTCTTCTGTGAAATTATATGAAATTTAGTTTTTTAATAGTAGTTGTAGTTCTTAAGTTTTCACAAGAGTACTGGAGTTATTTGAAGTCATCTGAAGTGTATGAGAAGTTAAGAAAAAAAAAAATGAGAACATGTCCTTAATCGCTAACTACCTAGTCAAAGCCAGCATTTGAAACATTACATTCACAGAAAGCATAGACAACTCAAATCAGAAAGATCATTCATCTTAAGTCTTTAACTATAACACCAGATTTAACAAATTATTCGTACTCACCTCCCTCCATAGAGAAGGAACCCAAGAGCAGCAAACAAAGACACACCTGCCAAAAATTTAATGGTCGAGTAATATCAAGAATAATACGAGTAATTAATAATATGTCGTTTACAAGGAATTTTCATGAACAGTGACCAACCTGCGAAAAACATCTTTGACAAGATAACAAGAGCACGGATTGGCTTCCACCACATGACCAACCATAGCACAATCTACAGCAACGACTCAGAGTGAAAAGGGGTCAAGCAACGCATAATTGCCATAACTTTAGTCCATATCTAGAGATGAAATCCAGCCTTCACTAGAAGTTACCCCAAATAATTTAAATGATCTCACAACACCTAAATTCTATTCGTGGATATAATATTGCAAAACACCAACTACAGTTTGGCATAAACATCAAAAGTGGGCCGTGTTTGCAAAATGCATCGCTTCTTATCTTATACAGAGTACCATTTACCATGAAGGAGTCACCAACCATAACATTAAAAGACATTTACAAATTTCTAAATAGAAGGAGAAAAAAAATTATCCAAATATACTCCTACGGCATGGAAAAAGAGTTCACCTGAATCGTGTACACCACTGCATTGATTGTGTAGAAACTGGGCCTCAGACCATCCGTTGACACTGCACGTGCCTACCACGGCAAACAAACAAAAAAAAAAGTCTAAGAATCAAGAAAGTAAAGACAACGATACCTAACAACCAAAAGAGAAGTAAAAACCGAAAGGGAAATGAACGACCAGTACAACAAGTCACACCTGATAGTAAATCTCTGCCCAAAACAAGACTAGAAGTGCGTAGGTTGTGAAGAATGCAAGACTTGTTACATCAAGCAAAACATGCTGGATAATCTGAAACACATGACATAAAATACAATAAGACACAAAGGACCACTTATACAAAACCGTCAAAATCCTGCAAGAAGCATAAGAATTATTCCAAACCTCAGGATGCAAGCTCTGCACATCACGGCGGAACAAAAACACCACGCACCTAACTGTTCATTCATAAATAATCAGTCTAATCAGCTAACTATATTTCAACGTACAAAACAAACCTCACAAAGTTTATGCATGTTATAAATAATGAAACTGACCTCCGTTAACAAGGAAATTCAGAAAATGGAAAACCTTCTGTGTGGTCCAACCATAGTCAGGAACTCGGCATTGTATTCTCACCAGTTGGACCTACATCACCAACCTCGTAAATTAAGTTAACTCTTTAGCGTGACTCATACTCCGGAGTACTAGAGTTGCTCACGTGCGGGATAACCCATTAAACATTTAAACCTGCGCCTGACCCTAACCCGCGTTGTCTCGCTTTTAAATGAGCAACAACCTGAATACACCCATCATCGAATGCCAAAAAGACGGTCTTTCACAACGACACCTCTATTTCGTTCTACAAACTGTTAATATGTTCTCATTTATTAACGGCCTTTTAATTTCAAAGTAAAAGACGGTCTTTTATAAGACTTGCTCGCCACCAAATTTATCCACATTACACCAAACCATTCAAACATTTCTAATCACAACAAACCCAAAACATCAAAAAAAAAAAAAAAAAAAAACTAATAAACCGCGCTAAGTCTTCATTAAAACCTAATAACAAATTACATAGCAAATTGATTACGAATTTGACCTGTTTCAAGGTTAAAAACAGTAGATAAATTCCACCAAAAAAATTAATAATAAATCAAACAAAAGAAAAATTCAGAAAATGAAAGGAGAATTACCACAGCAACAAAGGAAACAAATCCATACAAAAACCCGAGAAAATGAAAAGTTCGATCTTGCCAAATTAGGGATTCATTAACATCATTCCACCAACTTGAACCATCCTTCAAAACATAAGCTTTCACTGCAATCAATGGGTCAAGTGTTTCCGCCATCAATTTCAATTTCCCAGATTCAATTTCGAAAAAAAAAAACCCTAATTCCAGATTACAAAAAGATCAAAAATTTAAATTTTTGATTGTGTTTCCCCAGGAATTAAAATAATATTGGGGAATTTTATTATAATTAAAATAATTTTGGACAAAAATTTGATTTAAAAATTGCCGAAAACGGAGGGAAAGAAGAGATTAATGATGAGAAAAAGGGGAAAGATTGATTTGATGCAAAAAAAGAAAGAGGGGGAAATTGGGGAAGATAATGATTAGGGATTTCGAAATTGGAATTGGGGGAATTGTGGAGGGAAATTTCGTGGGGTTACGTAAACAATGTTGTTTGCCTTACTATTTGTCTTGTGTGTTCATCTCATCTTTGTTTTCCAGGGATAATCATACGGAGTAATAGTTAACAAAAATAATAATAATAATACTCACTAATTATGAATCGATTAATTGTTAATTCACACTTTTTTTTTAATTACAATTTTAAGAATGGGAAATTATCATCTGTGCTTTTGAAGAAACGACTTTTCTCACATGTACCCCTGTAATTTGCATATTTTCAGTTATACCCTTGACATTTATTAATGAAGGTCAAACATTACCAAAATTGGTTTAGATGTTAATCGGAGCGGTTAAGTGTCACCTTGGGATCCAATTAATTTTGGCAAAAAGAAGGGGGAAAATTTAAAAAACGAGTTTCGTAACTGTTGGAACATAATTGCGATTTATGTCGTATCTTAACCAAGTAGTGGCGACATTCACTAATAAAGGTCGAGGGTATAATTGAGATTATTGGGATTGCAGTGGTACAAGTGAGAAAAGTCATTTTTTTAAGGGTACAAATGAGAATTTCCCTTTAAGAATTCATATTTTTCTTAAATATTTTTAAAAAAATCTCATTTGTTATGAACATTTTCTTTAAAATTTTCCTTAAAAAATTATTTTTATCATAATAAATGTATATTTTGACTCCTAAAAATTCACATAAATGATCGATCTTAACTATTAATCATCTAATAATCTCAACTCAAAATAATACCAAAAGATCTCAATTATAGAAAAACATTCCAATAATATATTTTGGCCAATTTTAACCAACTCAAACAGGTACAGTAAAAGATTAAATCGGTTTCAAATTATGCTTACGCCTATTCTAACTAAAATCAAAATCGGTTTGACCTTATTTTGTACGTGTTTGAGCCGATTAAAATTGACTAAGGTATACTATTGGAATACCTTTTCAATAGTTAAAATTATTTTTGGATTATATTGAGTTGGGATTATCAGAAGATGGGTGATAGTTGAGATTATTATTGTGAATTTTTCCAAAATTAAATTCTCGTTTTATTTTTTCTACATCTTGAGTTTCGGACTTTCGTGACACGAGATATTACATTTATGACGAAAAATATTTGATAAAATTTATTTCATATTCACAAAAAATGCATTTTGGTGTAATTTATTGAGAAAATATAATTACAAAATGTGGGAGCTTTAAATTCGTAGTTACAGATGGTAAAAGTTATAAAATTACCCAAAAATTATTAAAAATGATTTTAGTACTAATTACGAACAATTCACGTATTTAAAAAAAGAAAAGAAAAAAAAGTTAATAACTTTTACATCGTATCACTTTTAATGAGAATATGGATGGAAATTTATTAAAAAAAAAAATTGATAGGATGGAAAAATTTATATCGCTCAAATTTCAATTATAATATCAAATTCATTCATACCACTATGCGAATCATCCGACCCTTAATCCTTAAAGAAAATAAATGAGTGTCGATTTTGTTTTTTCAAAAAAGTCCTCTCGGGGAACTAATTTTCAATTAACTCGTCATCCATTCGTAAAAAACGATCAACCAAAATCGGGACCTCATTCTCCCACATTCGTCGACTGACCTCCCACGGAGTCAATCTAGCTAACTCGTGAGCAACTTGATTATATTGTCTACTAACAAAAGACCAACTTCCGGGATTAAAACCTTACTATAACATAAAGTATCGAAAATAAACATGAAAAATTGAAGGGAAATTCTCTCTTGTACCCCTGAAAGAATCACTTTTCTCAGTTGTACCCCTCCTTTTTACGTATTACTAATTATACCCCTAACTTTCATTACTTACTCTTAAACGTGACTAAAGTCTCATTATACGTTAATTTCTGGTGTTAAGTGCCACGTAGACTATGACTAAGCTGCCACATAGATTATGACTAAGCTGCCTACATTTATTCAACTTTGTTTTCCTTTTTTTTTTTTTTTTTTTTTTTTAATTGTTTACCCTCCAATTTTGTTCATTAAATACCTCAACCATCTGTTACTCTCTCCATTAAATACAACATTTCATCCTTCCATTATCTTCTCCATTCTTCTACCTCCATAAATCCCTTTCTTTTATTTCCCTAAATTTCCCCTCATTTTTTTTCCCTGTTTTTTTTTTTTTTTTGTCTTCATATTTGGTCCCTTTAATGTAACATGTCTTCTTCTTCATTACAATTGGAGACGGACTAACCCCATTGAAGGACTTGAATTTCGAAACCAAGGGTGTAACTTATGTGGAAGAAATGCGATTTTAAAGAAATCTGGTTCAACTTCGAATCCAAGAAAAGCTTATTTCAAATGTCTAGATTGTTTATTGTCTATGTAAAGTAAACAACATACCTGACACTGAATGACAAACGAAGGGAAGACTGATACGAGGATGAGCGAAGAGTGTGATGAATTTTGTAGGGTTTACAAAGATGAAGATGAACAGAGTAAAGGGGAGTTGAAGGGTTTGGTGGTATTTGAAAAAAAGAAAAAAATGAAGGGTGAGAAAAGTAATTCAGGGGTTTTAATTTGGGTGTCCATGTAAGCAGCATAGTCATAGCCAACGTGGCACTTAACACCCGAAACTAACGTCTAATGAGACTTTAGTCACGTTTAAGAGTAAGTAATGAAAGTTAGGGGTATAATTAGTAATACGTAGAAAGGAGGGGTACAACTGAGAAAAATGATTCTTTCAGAGGTACAAGAGAGAATTTCCCAAAATTGAAAGACCCGCTTCTCCCTTGCATAGTTCGCTAGCAATGTCAAGGCAATATATCTCGAGCTCGACACGCACGTATCCCGCTCCTATATCTTAACGAACCCCCCAAAACCACCGCATATCCCTCTGCTTCATTTATCTCCATTTGCCTCGTCTCCATAACTGTCCAGCACCTGTCAACACGATTGTCCTCATCCCTAACCACCACCCCCAATGCCAACCCCCTTCCCCTCAATAATGCTCCCATCAACATTAATCCTCATCGTCCCTTGTGTTGGTCTCCTCCATCGGACACTATTACGCCCTGAATCAGAATAAACAATAAATTCAAAATATAAGATTAGTTCAGCTCCTATAAGATCCGATCATATAAGTTCAAGGAGAATAAGTTAATTTTTTTTTAAAGTCTCACTAAGCTTTAATTTCAGCTGGTTTCAGATTTTTAACATTCCATCTTTATACGTTCAAGCGGTTCAACTTTAATAAATTCAATTTTTACAAGTTAAAATAAAGGGTTTGGATTCCCTGCAGTTGAAATTTCATGCATTTGGTGCATTTTACTCAATATAGCAGGAAAATATTATTTCCTTCCGATTTTATATGACAAAATATAACATAACTATATAATTCTATCCACTAATAGTAAAATGCACCAAATCCATGAAATTTCAAATGGGTGAGCTCTTCTCCGTTTTATTATATAATTCTATTATTTCCTTAATTTATTATTCAAATCCCTGAGCTCTTCTCCGTTTTTGCCACGGGAAAAACTCGATCTTTCGTTGAAAACGTTTGATGTTCTGGGGAATCAAATCAGCGGTGAGCAAATTCATCCTTGGGATTTGTCAAATGGGTGTAAAAATTTAGGTCATTTGATTATGAAATAGAATAAATTAGTTGGATTTTTAATCTTGCAAAATGCTCTAAAGAGTACTTTATTCCTATAATTTTTGGACTAAAATCCCAAAATTTGGGGGTCATCTAACTAATTGCGAAAGCTAAGCCCCGCTTTTAACTAATTTGAGGCGGAGAGTTTGAAAGAAAGATGGGTTTGAAAGATATGATTTTGAAAGAGTTCTACAAACAACGCGTTTGAGGACGAAAACATGATTCGGAGTTTGTGGACAAAAATTTGAAGAAAGAAAGATGAAGATAAAAGCATAACAAAAATGATGGTGACTTTGGTAGTTTTTAACAAACTAAAACTTGAATACGGTACGGAGTAGCTTTTAACAAAAAGATAAAGTGCCAAATAAGTCTTCTCATCGGAAATTTGAATTCGTACGCCGGAATCCGATATTTGGTAGTTTATAACAAAAATTGAAAATAAAAGGTACCAGAAAACAAAAAAATAAATTAATGGTACTATACCACAAATACAAATTCTACCATAAGACAGTCTTATACTATAAGACAACTGCCATGTCACCAAACAACTATCCCCAAATACAATTTTTTCAACCCTAATTTAACTGACAATAATAAATCAATCTACCATCAACATCAACCAGTATGAAACTCATCCAAGAAAAACATCAGATCCATTTCACCCAAGTCCCTGCTGGACAACCGGAGTTCCGACAAACTTCGTCATCATCACCCCATCGACAACTTCGTCGGAAAATTGAAATTGCAAAAGTAACCTTAATAAATTTCAAAAGTAACGTAAAAGCATTTATACGATTTTTTTTTTAAATTTTTCCAGCAATATTTCAGTTACTTTTGAAAGGAAATATAATTAGGTTACAAAAAAAAATATGAGATTTTAATAATAATTAGAGTCAAATATGATGAATTAATGCAAGGGTTGAGGGATCTAAGCAAATACCATTTTGTCTTCGTTCTTGAAAGATAGGTTTGCTGGCTGCATCTCATCGTAGTGGTCGGAGTTGTTGTTGATGCAAAATAGCGGTGTAATCAGGGTTCTGGTGAGATTTGTGTTAGTTTGGGTGGAATGATTGAAAAGTTGGGGTTAGGTTCAGTGTTTGGACCATGGCGACTCACTTGGTGGTGGTGGTGGTGGTCAGAGTCGCGAGGGAGGTTTGAGTGATGATGGGGGATTAGTTGTTGTGGTGGTTTGGGTTACGGATCGTCGTTAGATTCCGGTGACTCTCGTGGTGACGGTGGCCATAGCCGCGGTGAAGGTCGCAGCGACGATGGTCGGGTGGTGGCGGTGGCGGTGGCGGTGCTGGTGGTGGGTGAAGAATTGGCTTTTGTTGCTTTCAAGTAATTTAGGGGGTTTATTTGAGGATCACTGATAGTTGTGTGGTATAATAATAATTTATGATGTTATCTTATCGTATGAGACGGTCTCACCGTAGAATTACTCTTTTAACTCACAATTCTCCAACGACACACATTAGTTGTTAAGTTGCATCAGATAAAATGTTTAGGGTTTATAGAAGACTCATCATCTCTTCTTCACATACCTTCAATATTGTCCATAATTTCCCCCAAATTACTCACTACTCTTCTTCATCTTCATCGAATGATTTGTCAGATTATTTGGAGAAATCTCTGGGGTTTTCCCACAACCAAGCTATCTCAACCTCCACCAAACTCTACAATCAAAGGAAGGTTAATTACTCTCAAACTTGTGAAAATGCCGTTTATGTTGTTAATCTGCTCAAATATCACGGTTTCGATGATGCCCAAATCAGAAATGCTGTCAAGCTAAGCCCTAGATTGTTAAATTATGATGCTGATAAAACAATTAAACCAAAATTAGGGTTTCTAATTGATCATGGTTTTACTGGGTTTAACTTAATTGAAATTATTGCTGCAAATCCTGCGATTTTGCAATATAATGTTGAATCTTCATTTTCGCCTGCAATACAAGTTTTGAGAGAAATTCTGGTTTCTGAAGAATATGTCATTCTTGCTATTAAGAGGTTGGGTTTGAGTGGTTTTAACGGCGTGATTAATAATATGTCACCGAATGTTGCATTGTTGATGAGTTATGGAGTCCCCATTGAATCGATCAGGCAACACTTGGCTCAACACCCTGGAGTTTTTATGCTAAATCCCGACACGTTTAAGGATGTTGTGATTAAAGTTCAAAAAAAGCTAGGGAATCTCCCGAATTCAGCCATGTTCTTGTATGGGATTCGCTTGTTTTCATCATTCAGCGAGGAGAACATTGACTCGAAATGTCGGGTGTTTAAAAGCTTTGGTTGGACCCAAACTGATATTGAGATGTTGATGATGAAGTTTCCCACATGCTTCACGATGTCTGATGAAAACATTAAGAAGAAATTGGGTTTTCTAATGAATGACGTGGGTCTCAACGTTGCATTTCTGACATCAAATTCTAAGATGTTGAATGGCAACCTCGAGAAGAAGATGTTGCCTCGACATGCCGTGTTGCAGATTTTGGAAGCCGAAGGGTTGTTGAATAAGTGTCCCCGTCTCATTACTGTCATGAAATTTTCTGAATCTCGTTTCGTTAAGAATTTTGTGCTGCCATTTAAGGTCGTTCATCAAGTTTACGCCAGGCACGTTGGCTGTAGTGTTGAGACGCTGTTTCAAGAACATGCCTTAGTGAAATGACTATGAGGAAGTGTATTATTTGATGACTGTAGTTTATTTAGTTCAATTTTCGTTATGTGTTAAGTAGTAACTTTGGCTGTTAATTACCTATTTGTAGAATTGTAGGTATTAAGTGACAGCACGAAAAAGTTGTCGGGTTTTGATGTATGAGGAAACTATGTCTTTGCATCTGTTTTTCGTTAATGCAATTGTAGGTGTAACTTTCATTGTCAGACTATCTTTGGATTGTACTTCACTCTTGCTCTCGTGCTACTTGTAAATCTTTCGGTCTTTTGGTTTTCGGTTTTCGGTTTGTCATTTGTTTCTTTTACGCTCGCTCGAAATTGACACATGAGGAGTATCACTTTTTTTTTTTATAGCGTTGCAGCGAAGGTTTCATGATATCGCCGACTTAAGGGCACATGGCGAAAAAGGTTCATTAAGCTAGAAGATTGTAACTTTGTAAGAGTAACTCGGTTAGAAATTTAAAATGTGACCGTTTGACATTTACACAGTGCACCATGCAATATAGATGATCCAACTTAATAATAAGTTTGTGTGGAAATGGTTCTACAGTAATTTAACTTGCTGCATGTAACAATATAATCGTGTATAATTCATATGCAAAATAGATAAAATTTGATACGGTTAATATAAACAATTTACAAACGCAACTGATTGTTTCGAGAATTTAATTTACCAATAGATTACATTAGTGACTATAGTGATGATCGATTTTATACTCTGCTACTATTATGTTGATGAATATTCTGGCTGAATTTTGAAGACGAAAAAAGCTAGAATGTTTACTAACGTGCACAGAACCAGAACGACGATTATTTTTTCAAGCGTCATTTTTCTAAAAAATTATTTAAATGAAAGAATCTGTTTACATGTGATCGAATTTTCATCCACAGAAATTTTGATCTCGAGAATCTAGAAACGTTTACGAACACAGGAGCCATGAATACCTCACAAACACTTTACACTAGTTACAAAATTGGTCAACAGATCCAACCAAAAGCTGCTCCAACTTTCAACAAAGAAGAACACGAACACGAGCCACTCAATCGCGGAAATTTGGATGGAATACGACTGTTTTTCGATATATTGACTTCTGCTCGATTTCGTTGCATGCTTGTCCATCTTAGCTACCATTGCTGCGCTTCTCTTCGGCCTTGTGCCGCAAAGAGCTAACTTCTTCATTAGTCTGTCCTGTGCCTTGGCTTGCATCCTTTCCACCTCGACCTAAACACTAACGATTATTATATCATAAGCAATTAAACAAAATACGGTACTTCGTATATATCAACGTAGCTGATTCAAGACCGATATCTCTACTTCAATGGACACAAGTAATATAGCTGTATAGGCGGTGTGTCAAACACTTAAACATACAATAAAACTGAATTTAAGATCGAGAAGAGCCTGCGGGAATACTCTGGTAAAAAAATGTTACTCTCAGACCTGAATATTTACACAATTATCTGATAGATATCTGCTGCTGCAGGAACAAATAATGTGACGCAACGCGCACGACTGTACCAGAGGATATCCATTGTCGTGGATGCTTGAAGTCGTAAAATTGAGCTACTAACATCTGATTCTGATGTTGTCCTACGCCTGTGGTTATAACAATGTCACCTTGTGTTACTTCCTCTTGGGTTTCGATAATGTAATGTGCCTCAATATTTTCGTTGTTCGATCACTTGTATTTTAGAGGGTGTTTTAGTTTTTACTTCCTTGAGCTCGTTCCTCCAGTTGAGGTTGAAATTTTTTTTGTTGCTTCCTCAGTTTTGTAAAAGTAAATTGCCAATGGCTTGCAGCACGGGCTTGATGTCGCCTTGAACTGCAACGTGTGGACGTTTGAGCCTTCCAAGATCGTGAGAGTCGATGTCAATGTCGACGTGTACCATCTTTGCTTGATTAGAAGATGTAATACATTGTTTACGTTTGAGGCTTCGATTTTGCCAGTAGCTCGGTCGTTAGACCGTACCCCAAAGGCCAACAACACATCTGAATTTTGGTACTCTTTCTATATCGTTGATTTGTTTACGTTTACTTTATACACATTTATCGATGTGAGGAGAGAGGTAGAGAAAAAACTTATAAAATAATAATATAAGTACAAAGGGGGTCCCGCTTGCTTAAAATTATCGAATGTAATTTGTTAAGGGAGTAGGGGTCCACCTTCCACATGAGTCAACTATGATCATTTATGGAAAGTGTAAACAAATAACTCGTACACCCCAAAATAGAAAGTGTAAATACATGACCGGGACGAAGGGAGTATTAAATACTCCGTACTCAATTACAATTAGGATATCAAAAATCAAAATTAATCATAGCATTATGCGAACTAAATGACCCTTAATCGTTAAAAAGAAATAAAAAAAATGGGTGTTGTTTCCGTATAGGACACTTTAAACCAAATAAACTATAAATTCAAAACACATACATAAAAATATTCATCGTATGAGACTGTACTAATTCTTACATAAATTAAATATCTACCGTATTTACTCCGTACTTAAAATGTCAATAGCATTTCTTACGATAATATGCCCCATATTACAATTTATGTCATTTATTTCCTATCAATGAACAAAAAAACAAAGCAAAATTAACGGTAGAAGCCAGAGGGAATAGGTCTAACTGTACTCTTATAAAAGGGTACGTAAGGCGGTCTCAAAGGTATCTAAGCTAACACCGTAGTAATCAGATTTGGAAGGAGTTTGTTTGTTTATTTATTTATTTATTTTTTATTATCGAAACTACTCCCAAATTGATACGAGTAATAACAAAAACTCAAACTAATTTCATAATAACAAAATTCAAAATAACTCGAACTAACCCCATCAATATCTAGATAAGATTGTTAAAAAATGGACCATACAACCTACAATTAACTTTGGTCTTCGGTCCAAAAAGTAAGGTAGTTATTTTTCAATTCGTTCTAGCCTTATCTAGTTCCTTGTTGGGGTCGTATTCCACCAAGGCCCAAACTCATAATCACAGTCTCACAGAGCAAATGCCCAATTCAGGAGAGGCATGCCTACGAGGAGCTAAGCCTAACAAAGAGGAAAAGATTCGAGGAATAAAGTCACAAACCCTAAACTTAAAGTAAAGCGGCAGCAAGTAAAGTCAAAGAGACCAGGCCCAAAGAAATAGGGAAGTTGGTGTGGAATAAGGAGACAGTTGGAGAGAAAAGAGGAGACTCAGTCGTGGAAGCTGGCAAGCTGCCTACAAACGAGAAAATGTGGACGTTGTAACCCTACATCCGATGAAGGAAGTTAATCATCCCTACCACTATAAAAGAAGATCAATCCTCAAGTGAAAAGGCTAATTGTGACATGGTTAAGCTTAAGCTTTTGGTTAAGTTGGTTCTTGACATGGTATCAAAGCCTTGTGACAAAAGGTCACGGGTTCGAATCTCACCACCCCTCACTTTCAAAGTGGTATATTTCGCACCAGGTAGGCGGGCCTGTAGTTGCGTCCACGCTTCAAGCCCAAAGGGCATTCGCGTGAGGGGGCGTGTTAGAGTATATAAAACCGATCTTGGGCCTCCAACCATCAGCTTAAGCTTTTGGTTGAGTTGGTTTCTATCACTAATCAACAACGGATAATCATCTCTAAATACTAGCTATACACAAAACACATACGAAAATTCTTTTAAACTTAATCCTGTAATTTCAGCCCTGACTAGTGCAGTATAGAACACCTACATACATTGATCTAAAAAGGATAATACTATTCGACCCATAATACGTTTTTCACCTTGTGAGAAAATCACCTGAAACATTCCTAAACACTTTTATTATTGGGATGTGCTATACACAGTAGGTTAATTACTTCG
Organism: Dianthus caryophyllus; assembly: GCA_023091065.1. NCBI lineage: Eukaryota > Viridiplantae > Streptophyta > Magnoliopsida > Caryophyllales > Caryophyllaceae > Dianthus > Dianthus caryophyllus. Next base: position 17,659,635 of record JALGRB010000016.1, read on the forward strand.
CGCAGTCGGCTTTTCTTTTCATTAATTACCCTAAGTGAATTTCATAATTATTTTTTATTTTTGGTTAGTAATATTATTTATAATGTTTTGAATTACTTATTTTTTAAAATTTTGATATTTTCATAAAATCTGTAAATTTTATTGTCGTTATATTTAGGTGATTGTTTAATTTTTTTGAGTTACTCTTAAGAAAAAAATAATTCCTCGATTTTGTATTGTTCATTATTTGCAATAAATTGATATTTTTAAAACAAAAAAACAAGTAAATTACGACTAATTGAAAATCGTTGAATGAAAAAAAATCACGAAAAAAGGGACATCACGTGGTGAAGGCTGGCGATGTCTAAGAATATGGCGGAGGATCCCTGGGTGAAGTGCAGGTAGATCACCCAAGGTCTCTGAGTGATGTCAAGGAAGATCACGAAGTGTCACTAGGCCATCTTCCTTGACATCACCCAGGGATCCTGCGTGATCTCACTGCACTTCACCACCCGCCCCTCCGCCATATGCCTACACATCGCCTGCCTTCCTTACGTGAAGTCTCTTTTCGCTTTTTTTTTCATCGATTTTCAATTTCTATAAATATAAATTATCGTTTTCAAACATTTAAAACTTTCTATTATAAAATAAACTAAAAAAAAACATATATATATAAAAGTATAAAAATTACCTCGCTTAATTCGTCGGACATTTTTTTTAAAAAAAATTGGTTTTTAGATTTTTTGGGTAGTGACTATGTGTTTTTTGTTGAGGTGGCAGTTAATGCATTTCAGCTGTTGTCGAAGTGTTGCGTCTAGATCATGTGCATTGAACGTGTGACTTGTGAGTTGTGACGGTAAAAGTCTCCACATTCAAGTAGAAGTTATCCATTGAGTGTGTAAACCTTGAAAGGTTTTTTTGAATGAAGGCTTAATCTCAGCGGTCTTGTACTTTGTCTTAATTACTAGCTAGAATAAGCTCACTTTTCGTGTCTATGAAATCAGCATCTGAATGTCCTGAGTCAGCAACTATCTTTGCAATTATTGCAGGGATTTTGAAAGCCTTTGTATCAGTATCAGTTGTAAACAATAACCCGTCTCTGATTTTGTGAGGACTGTACGTAGGGAAGAGATGGCGTATGGCGAAGCTGAGCTTGGGCCTGACGAATTTGCTAAAAAGATGGACGGACAACCAGCACAACCTACAAGCTCAGGTAACGTAGTGTGCTCTATTACTCGTTCACTACTGGCTTAATCACCGGAATGTGACATTTAACAGGAGTCATTAATCTTACAGCAATTAGAGATGCTGAAATACATGCGCAAATTCAATGTTGACGATCAATCAGCTATTCTTGAAAAGGTACATCGATCATGTTAAGATCTGATGCTGTCCTGCGCCTGTGGTTATAATAGCGTTACCTTGTGTTACTTCCTCTAGGGTTTCGATAACATATTGTGCCTCGATATTATCGTTGTTCGATCGCTTGTTTGTTACAGGGTGCTTTAGTTTTACTTCCTTAAGCTCGTTCCTCCAATTGACATTGAAATCCATTTTGTTGCTTCCTCGGTTTTGTAATAGTAAATTGTTGATGGCTTGCGGACGGGCTTGATGTCGCCTTGAACCGCAACGTGTGGGACGTTTGAGTCTTCCAAGATCGTGAGAGTCGATGTCGACGTGTACCATCTTTGCTTGATTTGCAAAGGCTTTGATTTTGCCGATGGCTCGATCGTCAGGCCGTACTTCAATGGCCAACAATAGATCTGAATTGTTAGCGGCATAATTCAATAAACTTCGACCATACATTCCGATCATTCCTACCCATAGGTCGTCTTGTTCGCCTTTTTGGGTAAATCCCAAGTCCATTAAACGTACTCGTGACCGGTATGCTTGTCAATTCTATAAATGTCTTCAGTTCTTGACTAGCATTGATGCAGCCTCCACCGCTTGTAACTCCGTACAACACAGGCTTCTTAGCTTCAATTATAAATTTTACAGTTGTCTTTAATTTTTCATAACTTGAAAGAACAGTTTAAACACAATTGATTATAACTGAAACAATGCTCATATTCTATCACAAACTGAAATTATACACCTCACAATTGAATTTAGAATAACCGCCCCCGCTTGGACTCGTAAATCCATAACCACCCCCGCACGACGAATCTGACACGTAAATCCATAACCGCGCTCACACTCAAGTTCAAGAAATATATATATGAAGGCGCAGAAAAGTGAGCATGTAATTCAGCGGGAAAAATTATGGCTGATGCAAAACGTAAACTCAAGCATTCTAAGACGGGTTCTTAGATGAAATTACTCAATTTCCATTATTAAAAGGGTTGATGTCTTGCTGATTTTCAATTAGAGGACATTCTTCCCTCACCCTTCACAAGTAACGTAAAGACGATTTATGTTCATATACATGCAATAAATTACTCTGTAACAATAAGATTATTCCAAAACTTACGAGCTCAGACCAATATTCAAAACAGTATAAAATTTCAATCTTGGAGCCTAGCTGGCCAGGGTTTAGACATCCGAACCTAGATCTTGACTCAAACTACGACATGATTTACAAATGGTAATCTATGTTAAACCCTCTTATAATCGAAAAGTGTACCAAATCAAGTCACCTACAACTGCATTCACGGAAAACAGATGGAGTAGCATATATTCCTCACAAAGCGATTCCATCAAAACCCGACAACTTAATGCCTATGAAGAACGTAATTAACAGACAAAGTTAACTTACTTTAAAAAAACATAATGAAAATTGAACTAAATAAACTCGAGTTGTCAAATAATAGACTTCCTCGTAGTCATTTCATTGAAGGTCACAGGCATGTTCTTGAAGCAGCGTCTCAACACTACAGCCAACGTGCCTGGCGTAAACTTGATGAACGACCTTAAATGGCTGCACAAAATTCTTAACGAAATGAGATTCAGAAAATTTCATGGCAGTAATGAAACGGGGACACTTATTCAACAACCCTTCTGCTTTCAAAATCTGTAACACCTCATGTCGAGGCAACAACTTCTTCTCGAGGCTGCTACCCAACAACATAGAGTTCAATGACAGGACCGCAGCCTCGAGACCCACGTCATTCATTAGAAAACCCAATTTCTTCTTAATGTTTTCTTCAGACTTCGTGAAGCATGTGGGATTCTTCATCATCAACGTCTCAATATCAGTTTGGGTCCAACCAAAGCTCCTAAACACACGACATTTCGAGTCAATTTTCTCCTCGCTGAATGATGAAAACAAGTGAATCCCAAACAAGAACATGGCTGAATTCGGGAGAATCCCTAGCTTTTTTTGAACTTTAATCACAACATCCTTAAACTTGTCGGGATTTAGCATAAAAGCTGCAGGTTGTTGAGCCAAGTGTCTCCTGATCGATTCAATGGGGACTCCATAACTCATCAAGAACGCAACATTCGGCGACAAATTATTAATCACGCTCTTAAAACCATTAAAACGCAACCTCTTAATAGCACGAATGACATATTCATCAGAAACCAGAATTTGTCTCAAAACTTGTATTGCAGGCGAAAATAAAGATTCGACATTCCGTTGCAAAATCAGAGGATTTGCAGAAATAACTTCAATTAAGTTAATCCCAGAAAAACCATGATCAATTAGAAACCCTAATTTAGGTTTGATTGTTTTATCAACATCATGAGTTAACAATCTAGGGTTTAGCTTGACAGCATTTCTGATTTGGGCATCAGTGAAACCGTGATTTTTGAGCAGATTAACAACATAAACGGCATTTTTAGGAGTTTGAGAGTAATTAACCTTCGTATGTTTGGAGAGTCTGGTGGATGTAGTGATAGCTTGTTGGTGGGGAAAAACCCAGAGAATTCTTCAAATAATCTGATAAACCATTAGAAGAAGACGTAGAAGATGTAGAGTAGTGAGAAATTTGGGGGAAATTGAAATTATGACAAACCCTAACCCTAAGCATTTTGTGTGATGCAAGTAGAGTAGTCACAAATTTGGGGAAATTTAGTGAGTGGGCACTTGTACGAGATGTGATTTTGGGAGGGTGTCGATCATGAAATGAGGGTCTTGTGGGTTTGCACATATTATCAAAAGGGGTTGAAGACAATGAGGTTGGAATCGATTGCGCTCAAGTGACATATATATATGATGAGCTCAAGTAACTTTCCCTCAAAGTATTTTGGTTTAGTCCATAGACGTTTTTTTTTTTTCCAAAAAGTCTTTTTTAAAGGGTTAAGTATTCTCCCACTTGCACATTAAAAAACAAATATATTAAATGCCTAAAATACTAATTATCTACGACGTCATACTTCAGATATCAACCTTAATTGTCCGAAAAGGCTAGGGTGACACGATGTGTCAACTCTATTTTTGACACCGAATGAGAAGCTGCCACGTGGCTGTCCAAATGAATCTTTAATTGCATAAATTTGCTTGATTCTATCCTTAATTAATGCTCTTTTTTTTCCTAATTATCTCTTTTTTCCTAATTATTTCTTTTTATTTTCATTTTTATATACTCCGTATTTCTCTTCATACGTATTTGTATTTATACGTCGTATGTGTATTTATACGGTTTTTTATTAGTTAGTTAATTATAATTTAATAGTTTTTTTAGTTTTTTTTTTGAAGTATTTTTAATCTCGTGTTATTTTTTTTTTTTTGAGGGAAATCTCGTGTTATTTTTTAATTAGTTTTATTTATTCTTAAATTAAGTTTTTCATTTTAATTTTCAAGTTGGGTGGATTTTAATTTCGTTAGGTAAGGTTGATTTTAAAAATTAAGTTTAGAACAAGGTGTATGATATGATAGCACATTACAAATACTTGTGGTTTTCGCAAGTTTATAAATATTGAAGTTTATGTTTTCTTCGTCGATGTGGGAGGTGGGTTAATTTGTAAAATGAAAAAAGATAGCAAAAAGTACTCAATGTGGGAAGTATAACATTAATGGGCGTCATTATTCCACACAAGTTCAACTACATCAACTAATTCAATCTATTTAAACATCTCTCACGTTTGTTAATTGGCCGATGTGAGAGTATATTAGATTAGAAGAAGTAAAAAATGGAGGGCGAAAAACAAACTCAACTTAGTTATGAGATTCAATTTATTGTTTGTTTTCATTATAAAAATGATTCATTAAAAAAAATTATAAAGATATTCTAAGTTGACGTTAATTATTTCATTCGTACATACATGGAGGCAAAGGATGCCAAAATTAAGACCCAGATATCATCTTTACAAAGTTAACGAAATTATTATACTCACACACATCGCACATCGGTCACCCCATAAACTTTTGCTATGTTTATATACACTATTTTCTAGCAACCCATTGGATGAGTCATTCCCTGGCATTACTCACTTGCTGCACTACATAGTTTACGCCTTTGTATTTACGATTGGGGCCTTAGGGGTGGCATTACTCACTTGCTGCTCTGCATTCTTTACGCCATTATCTGTATTAACGATTGGGGGTTTTAATTTTGTTTTTTGTTTTTGTGATTCTTTAGTTTATTCATAAACTGTAGTTGTTAATTTCATTGTTCTTTAAACTTGTGGGCAGTATAATTTAATCCCTATAAATTAATCATTAATCATTCATATGAAAAATATAAAGATATTATACGACTAACCTAACGATATCGACTAAATTGACGTTATGTCATTCCAACATACGCTAGGTCTAGAGTTGAGAAATCTAACGATATCGACTAAATTGACGTTATGTCAATTCAATATAAGCTAGGTTTAAAGTTAAGACATTTCTCATAACGATATCGACTACTTTGATGTTATGTCATTCCAACATACGCTAGGTCTAGAGTTGAGAAATCTAACGATATCGACTAAATTGACGTTATGTCAATCCAGTATAAGCTAGGTTTAAAGTTAAGACATTTCTCATAACGATATCGACTAATTTGATGTTATGTCATTCCAACATACGCTAGGTCTAGAGTTGAGAAATCTAACGATATCGACTAAGTTGACGTTGTGTCATTCAAACATAACTTAGGTATAGAGTTAAGAATTTTAAGGACATCGACTAAATTGACGTTATGTTCCCGTAAATAATGTTCATATACGTAATGATGTATAATGTTTGATTTAAGGGTTCATGTTACTTAATTTAATGTTTTATGTTTGGGTATATTATGTTTCGGGATTTAGGATACGATTATAGTCGTTAAGGTTCACGTTACGTAGATATTTCAGAAATCAGCAACTCTCCCGTGAGACCGTCTCACCATAGCTTATGGTGAGACGAGCCCAATAATAAAGCCCAATTACAAAAAAATTATGAATAAAAAAAAACTGATGCTAGACATGGAGAAAAAAAACCACCTACATTGTGGAAAACTTATTAATTTTTTTTTCTATGTTTAAATAATGAATGATGATATTAAATAACATATATTAATGTTACATTTCACAATTTTTTTTTTAATTATTGTGTAAAACATTATTTTTTTTTTTTTTTTATTTTTTTTTATTATTGACTCAAGTATTTCAAGTTAAAATGCAATGTTTTCAAATTAAAATAGGAGGTTATAAACCTAAAATATTAAGATTCGAATTTGTAGCCAATGTAGGATTCGAACCTACATCTTGTGCGTAGCACACACTCTACCATTGAGTTAATTGGCTAATTTTTATTATCCAGAATGTTACTTTAGTAACAGTTGTTTAAAAAAATCTTTAAAGTTATAAAAAATACACACATAATATAACACTCGAATAATGTCTCATATAATGCATACATATATATCAAAATTTAAATCATGAGTATTATACTTAAAACACAAGGTTCCAGGTTTAAAGTCATAGGTTTGTACTTCAAACTAATTAATTTCAAATGTAAAACACAAAGTTATGAACTTAAATCTTTGGTATTATACTTAAAACACAAGGTTCGAAATTTATAAATTATAAACACAAGATTATTCTTAATTCTAAAGTAAAAATGGTTTCAAACTTAAAATTATAGGTTTCAAAACAAATTATACTGTAGTCGGTATAAAATTAAAATTACAAGTTTCAAACTTAAAAAACATGATTCTAAATTTAAAATCACATGTATAATAACAACATCATAGGCTCTCAATTATAGTAAAAAATTTTCAATTTAAAATCATAGGTTGTCAAATTAAAATCATATCATACATTAATAATCAACAAAAAAACTCATAAACCCTAAAAAAACCTTATTTTGAGATCATTGTCACCATTTTTCGTTCATCAAACATTACTAGTAAGTTATACACACACCAAAAAACAAAACATATCATTTAAAATTAGCAAATTTAACCGAAAAAAAATATAATCAAAATTAACATCAAACAATATTAAAACCAAAAATATGACTATACTACTACAATTTAACAAGCTAAAAAATATGAGATTAAAAATAAACTAAAAAGAAGGTAAGATTACAAACCTGGATTATCTTAATGACAATAGAATTTGAATAATTTTGATTTTGAATTTTTTTAGGATTTAATGTTGGAGTATAATGAAGAAGAAGAAGAAGAAGAAGAAAAACAACTAACAATTAGGAAAAATGAAACTAACGTCAAAGCTGCCTACACTTCCTATATTTTTTTTTTTTTTTTTTTTTATATATATGGGCTTAGGGTGTTAAATGGGCCTGTCTCACCATAAGTTATGGTGAGACAGTCTTATAGAACAATTAGTGTTCAGAAATAGGGTTAAATTTAACGAAAATAGCGTAAAATTTAACGGAAATAGGGTAATTTAGGGTAAATTTAACCGTTAAATGAAACGGATTTAGGGTATTTATGACGGAAATAGGGTTACCATATTAATTCGTATGAATAATAAATTTATAAGGAATTAAAATCTAAACCATTGATTTCAGCCAATTAAGTTACACTAAATCTTAGTCATTGATTTAATGGTAATCCATGTGATTTAAAATTGACCAATAGGATTAAACTTTGTGGATTATAAACAATGGCCCAATTCTCCTATAAATAGGAGTGAACTCACACACAAATGATTCACATAAATTTTTTCTCTGTAAAAATTTTGGGAGTAAATTTTTAAATTGAAACCTTCCAGTCTAAAACTTTTCCGTCCATTATATTCGAAATATTTTTCTTATTTCTCTATACTAATTATGTCTACTACTTCTACTTCTTCACGAGTATAGGTTTTATATATGACGGATTACGAACATTTGTTGTTATTACTTACGAGTAGTATATATAATATGAATGTAAAGTAATTTTTACTTGTTGATATATTTACAACTTAGAGTATCCCACATCGACCAAGTAGTATGAGCAGTTGACGTTTATATACTCGAAAATGAACAAGAATATCAATAAAGTCCTAACAATAGACTATCTCCTCTAACTTTACACCTTAACATTGCAAAACTATTTTTTGATTTGGGAAGTTAGCTATCCCACATCGACAAAATGAAGTCAATTCCTAACAACCCATTATCTCCTCTAACTTAACACCTTCACTTTCCATAAACTTTTTTCCAAGTTTTTATAAGTTACAGCATCCCACATCGACCAAGAAACACTAGTTGTTGATGTTTATATACTTCTAAATGAAGGGAACTATTGAATAAGATTGTAACAATGCATTATCACCTCTAACTTCACACATTTAATTTTTAAAACTACTACGTACAAAATTGAAAAAAATAACCCTAACTAATTAATAATTAATAAAAAAATAAAAAGAAAGTTCAAGTAATTAATAAAAAAAATATCCAAAAAACGAAATTCATAAAAATAAAATATAAAAAGTCTAAATTATGAAAATGAAAATAAATACAGACCGTATAAAATACGTATAAAAATAAAATACACCGTACAAAAATTAAAACAAATACGAAAAAATACAATTACAATTTATAAAGTTAGATAAAAACAAAATACAATTAAGACAACAAGATTCTTAACTTAGATTCTAAGAGCAATTGCAATGGAGAGTTTTTTGTATTGAGTTTGTAAATAAGAACTTTTTTAAAAAGTTTGTCCCATTGCATGAAAAAGTTTGTCCTTAAATAAACAAATTTGGTTTGATATTAAGAACCAAGTTCTTTCAAAAAACTAGGAACTTCATGGATGATTAACCAATCAATTAAAACAAATAATTAATAATTTTCTTATGGAAGTACATTAAGTTAAGTTTTTACATTGTAACAAAAAGTTCTTTATTATTGAGATTGTAAAAAAATGACATGGCAAAAGAAGAACTTTATAAAAGGTTCTTCCATTGCACTTGCCCTAAGTGCTCTAAAAGCTTGCCAAGTGTCACAACATTATTGGTTGTGTCAAAATTGGGTTTGACACAGCGTGTCAACCTATCATCTTCCTTAATTGTCACACTAATTTTATGTAGACCTCTGCTTTCTATAATTAATTGTCACACGTATTGATTCTACCTTATATTGTTGATTTTTTTTTCTTTTTTCTTAACATTATATCAAGAAAAACTTAGGTATTTGTATTTAAAACCATGTGAAAAATTTAAATTTATCTCCTAAGAAATTTCTCATATTTTATTTTTATCTATTTCTCTTACTTTTCTTTTTAAAATTTAAGTCTCATGCAAGGTCCAAAAACAAATAACAAAAAAATACGTTACATTTATCCCATAAATAAAGTTAACAATATTTATATCATGATTACAATATTATTTTCTAACTTGTGTCATGTGAGTTTTAAAACTAGTAGTTATATAAAGTTAATTGGAATGGACAGAGTAATGTCTAGTACATTCTAAACTTATTATTTATATGGTATTTCTAAAATGTGGTTCTCCTTCCTACTCATAGTGCTCTTCTCATTTACTTTATACACGGTTTTCAATGCGTTGCTTTGACCGTATTTTTCGCTATACATACGTACATTATTTTCGTTAAAAATGTAATTATATGAAAGATTTTTCCTAACAAATGTCAAGGTTTAACTATTTAAGTATTAAATTACAACTAGTGATGCAGCCCGTGTTTTCACGGTATCGACTTTTTTTTATTTGTGTGTTTTTCGGTTTGTTTCTCATTGTTTTATTCACTCCATGTGCAATTTGCAAACTACTCAAAAGTGGCATTAAGCTTATTTGATTTAGAGTATAGTCCATATAACATAGTTGTATAATTTCAGACCTTAACACTCGCAATAAATGACAACATATTGATAATAAGACGGTAAAAAATGTTGACACGAAAAATTGTGTAAGAAAATTTTATTAAAATTTGTGTGATTCACGTAAACTACTCCTTGAACATACTTAATAGATTAAGATGTGTAATTAATTTTTTTACACAACCTCGACATATTTTGCGGGCTAGTGGATAATTCTCCAAGCAAACTCAATTATATAAATAGTACGAAATCTGGTGCAGATTATGTAAATAGTACGGAGTAATAAAAATAGGGGGTGGTCTAGTAGATATAAATGGAGCACCAAAGAGCAAATTAATAGTGATTTAATCAAGCAGAAGTCAGAATTGAGGGGAATTGCAACACTTTGTGTGATGATTCATCTTTCGACTTCTCGACTTCACTTTAATCCTTCATGCGCGCAATTATATGGGGTAGGAAGTGACGTGGCACGGTAGGTAAGTATTTTGCCGACGTGGCATGTTTTTGGAGTTGCATTTTTGTGTGTTTGTGTTTATGGGGTCAATTAGGCAGTCAACGTTTTAGATTTTAATTATATTAGATTAGATTACAATTATTAATACTTTATATATTATTGTTAGTCAAAGTTTTTCAAAATTGACTCCCAAAAAGTGCAATGGGAAAAACACTATGAGTAGAAGCGAGTACATGCTAAGAATCCATAAAAGAAAGATTTTTCCAAATAGGCTATTAATTTTTCATATACGAGTTTCACTCTCGTGCTATACATTTTTCATTTAGTATTCCGCAACTACCCTTTTTTACTCCCATAATATACAAGTTTTTTTTTTTTTTTCCATCCGATTCAATCAAGAATAATCTATTTCAATTTTAATTTTCGTCTTAAATTATTATTTTTTAATAAATTTAATTAAAATTTTAGAATTTGAATAGGTAGTATAATTATTGTACGAAATTAATTCGACCAAAAAAATGGAATACTGGAGAATTGGAGAGGATGGTCGACGAAGAGAAGTGCTCAACAATGGTGGACATTGACTTTTCTTATCATCAGTCAACGTGGATTCCTTGGAATAGTTTGTTAGTTGTGTCTTGTGTGCACTTGCACAACTAATTGATTTAAAGATAGAGAATTTTGTATATTTTGTTTTTGCCAGCAGGAAGGTCCAAAAAGGTTTATGCTGCCACAGTCTTTTTAGCAAGCACAAATTCTCGTTTGAGACGGCGATATCCGTTTCAAGCTAGAAACGGGTCGGGTTAGACCCATTTTTCTCTTTTTTTTTTTTTTTTTTTTTTTTTGAATTTTGAAAATTTCGTTTTTTTCTTTTTTATTTTTTTTTTATTATTTTTTTTTTTTTTGAAATTTTTTTTAAGACCAAAATTTTGTTTTTTTTTATCTTTTATCGAAAATCGTTTTTATAGGGTAATTAAAAATGGTAACAAAGTAGACAAAAATGGTAACATATTATATTATATTGGTAACATATTATGAGACCTCAGTTTTCATGGGTTTGTTTTCTTTAAAAGATAATGTTGTCCTTTTCTACAAACAGGTAACCATTTAGTATAATAATGTTACCATGTTACCTTTCAGTGTTTGTATTCCTTAAAACATAATGTTGTCCTTTTATATATACATGTCACCATTTAATACAACAATGTTACCATCTCATTTTTCAGTTTCAATGGTTTTGTTTTCCTTGAAAGAAAATGTTGCCCTTTTATACAAACAGGTCACCCTTTAAAGAAACAATGTTACCATTTTATTTCTCCATCTCATTTTTCAGTTTCAATGGGTTTGTTTTCCTTGAAAGAAAATGTTGCCCTTTTATACAAACATGTCACCCTTTAGAAAAACAATGTTACCATTTTATTTCTCAGCTATTCCATGGGTTTGTTTTACTTGAAAGAAAATGTTACCCATTTATGCAAACAAGTCACCATTTACAACAATAATGTTACCATCAGATTTAATTTAAATCCATCAGATCACAAATAATGTTACCATTTACAACAAAAATGTTACCATTTACAACAATAATGTTACCATCAAATTTTACCACTTTCTTCTTCCCCAAATCTCAGCAAAAAAAAAAAAAAAAAAAAAACGAGAAAAACAAATACAACAACACTTTCCAAAACCCACCATTGTTGACCAAAACCCACCATTGTTGTACTAAACTGACCCTATTTAAACAAAAAATTCGTAATAATAATAATAATAAAAAAAAACAAATACAACAACAACAACAATGGCACGACAACCACCACAAAAATGGCGACATCAACAACACAAAAATGGCGAAAGCCACCACCACCGTCACCTTCCTTTTTCACTTCAACTTCAACAGCAACAAAAATGGCGAGGAGAGGAGAGGAGAGAAACAAATGAAATTAAAAAGAAATGGAAGAGAGGAAGAGAAATGAAATGGAAGAGAGAAACAAAAAAACAAAGAAAATGAGAGAGAGAGAGAGTGAAACCAAAAAAAAAATGAAATGGGGCAGCAGGAGAATGAAGAGAGAGGGAGGGTGAATTAGGGTTAAAGGTTTTTATGTGGGCTTGGATCTTAATTTGGGCTGAGATCCGACCCGTTTCCAACTTAAGACGGGTTGCCCCGTCTCAAGAGAGACTAACTGTTTAGCAAGATCGTGTGCTAGCCTCACCCTGGACCTTGGTACAAAACAAATGTTCAAACAATGAAAATAACTAGCTAACGAATCTAAATCATCTAAAAGACTCTTAACATGATGGTTGATACTTTGCGTCTTGTTTAGCATCTGGACCACCTGTAGACAATCAGTTAAAAGAGAAATGTGGTGCAGCTCCTTTTCCTTTGCCCACAATAGTGCTGCCCTAATGCCAACAGCTTCAGCCTGAGTAGCAGATTGTGCATAGAACCGTGTATGTCCTTGCCCCATTCTAATTCCATCCTGTTGAAGGAGCCATCCCGCTGCTGCCTTGCCCCCTTTGTTCCATGCTGCATCTACCATGATCTCCCACTGTTGTTCACACCTGTCACTGCCTGCAAGATGGGCTTCAAAGTTATTAGTGGCTTCCTCCTCACTATCCCTACTCAGGCGAGGATAAGGCATCCGAGGAGGGTCATCCATGCTCTGTTTTTCCAACTCCCGGAGCATAAGGAGCATGCTCTGCGGAGATATATGCTCGCCACGGAATATTGCATTATTTCTGCTGATCCACACCGTCCATAGGCCACATAAAAACCTTATCTGGTTATTTCGTCTCCTATCCTCATCATCTCCCTGTCGCTTCCCGAGATATTTCAACCAATTGAGAATCCATTCCTCCACCCCGATACACTCCACAGCCTGGCAAAGAATACCAAGGTCGCTGCCAAACCAAAGTCTTTTTGTAGCTTCACAGTCCCTGAACAGATGTGTGTAGGTTTCAGTTTGGTTTGCTATTCCACAAAGCTTACATTCCAAGCCCCTATCAATATGTCTTTTTGCAAACTCTTCTCCCAGTGGAAGGCAATTGTTTACTAATTTCCATAACAACACTTTCCACCGTGCTGGACCAGGCAAACCCCAGATTTCCTTATAGCTTAATGCACTTTTGTTCAGAAAAAGATTTGATTAAGGGTTTTGATCTCTCCAGATTGTGTTTAAAAATTTAAATAAAAAGATTTGTGTTTAAAAATTTAAATTTAAACGACCAGGCAAACCCCAGATTTCCCTATACGGTTTTGATCTTTTTGTTTAAAATTTAAAATTTAAAACCCCAGATTTCCTTTAAAATTTAAATAAAAAGATTTTGATCTCTCCAGATTCAATTTCGAAAAAAAACCCTAATTCCAGATTACAAAAAGATCAAAATTTTAAATTTTTGATTGTGTTTCCCCAGGAATTAAAATAAAATTGGGGAATTTTATTATAATTGATTTTGGACAAAAATTTGATTTAAAAATTGCCGAAAACGGAGGGAAAGAAGAGATTAATGATGAGAAAAAAACAGAAAGATTTGATTTGATGCAAAAAGAGGGGGAAATTGGGGAAGATAATGATTAGGGATTTCGAAATTGGAATTGGGGGAATTGTGGAGGGAAATTTCGTGGGGTTACGTAAACAATGTTGTTTGCCTTACTATTTGTCTTGTGTCATTGTGTGTTCATCTCATCTTTATTTTCGAGGGATTATCATAACGCTAATTCTTCTGTAAGTCCGTCTCATTTATACCCGATTATATAGTTTTTGTACTATTTAAGTGATAATTATGATTAATTGTTACTAAATATTTTTAGTACCTCTGTTAGTGACTTTAGTAGATTTGTTTCATATTTTTGTACCCCTTTCATTGCAATTTATACATTGGTCTTACATTAAATTAGTGTAAGTTCAGCCTTACAAGAGAGTTACTGTTATCATAATAGTTAACAAAAATAATACTAATTATGAATCGATTAATTGTTAATTCACACTTTTAAGAATGGGAAATTCTCATCTGTGCTTCTGAAGAAACTATTTTTCTCACATGTACCCTTGTAATTTGCATATTCCCAGTTATACCCTTGACATTTATTAGTGAAGGTCAAACATGACCAAAATTGGTTTAGATGTTAATCGGAGCGGTTAAATGTCACCTTGGGATCCAATTAATTTTGGCAAAAAGAAGGGGGGAAATTTAAAAAACGAGTTTCGTAACTATTGGAACATAATTGCGATTTATGTCATGTGCTTAACCAGTGCCAAGCTGACTGACATTCACTAATAAAGGTCGAGGGTATAATTGAGATTATTGGGATTGCAGTGGTACAACTGTACAAGTGAGAAAAGTCATTTTTTAAGGGCACAAATGAGAATTTCCCTTTAAGAATTCATATTTTTAAAAAAATCTCATTTGTTATGAACAATTTCTTTAAAATTTTCCTTAAAAAATTATTTTTATCATAATAAATGTATATTTTGACTCATAAAAATTCACATAAATGATCTTAACTATTACTCATCTAATAATCTCAACTCAAAATAATACCAAAAGATCTCAACTATAGAAAAATATTCTAATAATATATTTTGTCCAATTTTAACCAACTCAAACAGGTACAGTAAAAGATTAAATCGGTTTCAAATTATGCTTACGCCTATTCTAACTAAAATTAAAATCGGTTTGACCTTATTTTGTACGTGTTTGAGCCGATTAAAATTGACTAAGGTATACTATTGGAATACCTTTTCAATAGGTAAAATTATTTTTGGATTATATTGAGTTGGGATTATCAGAAGATGGGTGATAGTTGAGATTATTATTGTGAATTTTTCCAAAATTAAATTCTCGTTTTATTTTTTCTACATCTTGAGTTTCGGACTTTCGTGACACGAGATATTACATTTATGACGAAAAATATTTGATAAAATTTATTTCATATTCACAAAAAATGCATTTTGGTGTAATTTATTGAGAAAATATAATTACAAAATGTGGGAGCTTTAAATTCGTAGTTACAAATGGTCAAAGTTATAAAATTACCCAAAAATTATTAAAAATGATTTTAGTACTAATTACGAACAAGTCACATATTTAAAAAAAAAAAAAAAAAGTTAATAACTTTTACTTCGTATCACTTTTAATGAGAATATGGATGGAAATTTATTAAAAAAAAATTTGATAGGATGGAAAAATTTATATCGCTCAAATTTCAATTATAATATCAAATTCATTCATTCCACTATGCAAATCATCCGACCCTTAATCCTTAAAGAAAATAAATGAGTGTCGTTTTTTGTTTTTTCAAAAAAGTCCTTTCGGGGAACTAATTTTCAATTAACTCGTCATCCATTCGTAAAAAACGATCAACCGAAATCGGGACCTCATTCTCCCACATTCGTCGACTGACCTCCCACGGAGTCAATCTAGATAACTCGTGAGCAACTTGATTATATTGTCTACTAACAAAAGACCAACTTCCGGGATTAAAACCTTACTATAACATAAAGTATCGAAAATAAACATGAAAATTGAAAGACCCGCTTCTCCCTTGCATAGTTCTCTAGCAATGTCAAGGCAATCTATCTCGAGCTCGACACGCACGTATCCCGCTCCTATATCTTAACGAACCCCCCAAAACCACCGCATATCCCTCTGCTTCATTTATCTCCATTTGCCTCGTCTCCATAACTGTCCAGCACCTGTCAACACGATTCTCACCCCCAATGCCAACCCCCTTCCCCTCAATAATGCTCCCATCAACATTAATCCTCATCGTCCCTTGTGTTGGTCTCCTCCATCGGACACTATTACGCCCTGAATCAGAATAAACAATAAATTCAAAATATAAGATTAGTTCAGCTCCTATAAGATCCGATCATATAAGTTCAAGGAGAATAAGTTAATTTTTTTTTTTTAAAGTCTCACTAAGCTTTAATTTCAGCTGGTTTCAGATTTTTAACATTCCACCTTTATACGTTCAACTTTAATAAATTCAATTTTTATAAGTTAAAATAAAGGGTTTGGATTCCCTGCAGTTGAAATTTCATGCATTTGTTGCATTTTACTCAATATAGCAGGAAAATATTACTTCCTTCCGATTTTATATGACAAAATATAACATAACTATATAATTCTATCCACTAATAGTAAAATGCACCAAATGCATGAAATTTCAAATGGGTGAGCTCTTCTCCGTTTTATTATATAATAATTCTATTATTTCCTTAATTTATTATTCAAATCCCTGAGCTCTTCTCCGTTTTTGCCACGCAAAAAACTCGATCTTTTGTTGAAAACGTTGGATGTTTTGGGGAATCAAATCAGCGGTGAGAAAATTCATCCTTGGGATTTGTCAAATGGGTGTAAAAATTTGGGTCATTTGATTATGAAATAGAATAAATTAGTTGGATTTTTAATCTTGCAAAATGCTCTAAAGAGTACTTTATTCCTATAATTTTTGGACTAAAATCCCAAAATTTGGGGGTCATTTAACTAATTGCGAAAGCAAAACCCCGCTTTTAACTAATTTGAGGCGGAGAGTTTGAAAGAAAGATGGGTTGGAAAGAGCTCTACAAACAACGCGTTTGAGGACGAAAACATGACAGGACAAAAATTTGAAGAAAAAAAGATGAAGGTGAAAGCATAACAAAAATGATGGTGACTTTGGTAGTTTTTAACAAACTAAAACTTGAATAAGGTAGCTTTTAACAAAAAAGATAAAGTGCCAAATAAGTCTTCTCATCGGAAATTTGAATTCCTACGCCGGAATCCGATATTTGGTAGTTTATAACAAAAATTGAAAATAAAAGGTACCAGAAAACAAATAAATAAATTAAAAGTACTATCTCACAAATAACCCTAAATAAAAGGTATCATCTGACAAAAAACCCTAAATTAAATGAGTCGACAACATACAGTTAGATCCACTCTATAGTAAAAGAAAATAAAGTTATCGGTCTTCAATTCGATCCAATCCGATTCAAATGGATCCATCTACCCATTTGCCATTTGGTCATTTTAACTCACAATTCTCCAACGACACACATTAGTTGTTAAGTTGCATCAGATAAAATGTTTAGGGTTTATAGAAGACTCATCATCTCTTCTTCACATACCTTCAATATTGTCCATAATTTCCCCCAAATTACTCACTACTCTTCTTCATCTTCATCGAATGATTTGTCAGATTATTTGGAGAAATCTCTGGGGTTTTCCCACAACCAAGCTATCTCAACCTCCACCAAACTCTACAATCAAAGGAAGGTTAATTACTCTCAAACTTGTGAAAATGCCGTTTATGTTGTTAATCTGCTCAAATATCACGGTTTCGATGATGCCCAAATCAGAAATGCTGTCAAGCTAAGCCCTAGATTGTTAAATTATGATGCTGATAAAACAATTAAACCAAAATTAGGGTTTCTAATTGATCATGGTTTTACTGGGTTTAACTTAATTGAAATTATTGCTGCAAATCCTGCGATTTTGCAATATAATGTTGAATCTTCATTTTCGCCTGCAATACAAGTTTTGAGAGAAATTCTGGTTTCTGAAGAATATGTCATTCTTGCTATTAAGAGGTTGGGTTTGAGTGGTTTTAACGGCGTGATTAATAATATGTCACCGAATGTTGCATTGTTGATGAGTTATGGAGTCCCCATTGAATCGATCAGGCAACACTTGGCTCAACACCCTGGAGTTTTTATGCTAAATCCCGACACGTTTAAGGATGTTGTGATTAAAGTTCAAAAAAAGCTAGGGAATCTCCCGAATTCAGCCATGTTCTTGTATGGGATTCGCTTGTTTTCATCATTCAGCGAGGAGAACATTGACTCGAAATGTCGGGTGTTTAAAAGCTTTGGTTGGACCCAAACTGATATTGAGATGTTGATGATGAAGTTTCCCACATGCTTCACGATGTCTGATGAAAACATTAAGAAGAAATTGGGTTTTCTAATGAATGACGTGGGTCTCAACGTTGCATTTCTGACATCAAATTCTAAGATGTTGAATGGCAACCTCGAGAAGAAGATGTTGCCTCGACATGCCGTGTTGCAGATTTTGGAAGCCGAAGGGTTGTTGAATAAGTGTCCCCGTCTCATTACTGTCATGAAATTTTCTGAATCTCGTTTCGTTAAGAATTTTGTGCTGCCATTTAAGGTCGTTCATCAAGTTTACGCCAGGCACGTTGGTCGTAGTGTTGAGACGCTGCTTTCAAGAACATGCCTTAGTGAAATGACTATGAGGAAGTGTATTATTTGATGACTGTAGTTTATTTAGTTCAATTTTCGTTATGTGTTAAGTAGTAACTTTGGCTGTTAATTACCTATTTGTAGAATTGTAGGTATTAAGTGACAAAGACGAAAAAGTTGTCGGGTTTTGATGTATGAGGAAACTATGTCTGCTGCATCTGCTTTTTCGATTAATGCAATTGTAGGTGTAACTTTCATTGTCGACTATCTTTGGATTGTACTTCACTCTTGCTCTCGTGCTACTTGTAAATCTTTCGGTCTTTTGGTTTTCGGTTTCGGTTTGTCGGTTTGTTTCTTTACGTTCGCTCGAAATTGACACATGAGGAGTATCACTTTTTTTATAGCGTTGCGAAGGTTTCATGATATCGCCGACTTAAGGGCACATGGCGAAAAAGGTTCATTAAGCTAGAAGATTGTAACTTTGTAAGAGTAACTCGGTTAGAAATTTAAAATGTGACCGTTTGACATTTACACGAGTGCACCATGCAATATAGATGATCCAACTTAATAATAAGTTTGTGTGTAAATGGTTCTACGGTAATTTAACTTGTCGCATGTAACAATATAATCGTGTATAATTCATATGCAAAATAGATAAAATTTGATACGGTTAATATAAACAATTTACAAACGCAACTGATTGTTTCGAGAATTTAATTTACCAATAGATTACATTAGTGACTATAGTGATGATCGATTTTATACTCTGCTACTATTATGTTGATGAATATTCTGGCTGAATTTTGAAGACGAAAAAAGCTAGAATGTTTACTAACGTGTACGTAACTGCAGCGATTATTTTTTCAAGCGTCATTTTTCTAAAAATTATTTAAATGAAAGAATACATGCTTACATGTGATCGAATTTTCATCCACGTAAATTTTGATCTCGAGAATCTAAACGCTACTTAACACAGGAGCCATGAATACCTCACAAACACTTTACACTAGTTACAAAATTGGTCAACAGATCCAACCAAAACTGTTCCAACTTTCAACAAAGAAGCAACACGAACACGAGCCACTCAATCGCGGAAATTTGGATGGAATACGACCTGCTTTTTCTGATATATTCGGCTTCTGCTCGCTTTCGTTGCATGCTTGTCCATCTTAGCTACCGCTGCTGCGCTTCTCTTCGGCCTTGTGCCGCAAGAGCTAACTTCTTCATTAGTCTGTCCTGTGCCTTGGCTTGCATCCTTTCCACCTCGACCTAAACACTAACGATTATTATATCATAAGCAATTAAACAAAATACGGTACTCAGATATATCAACGTAGCTGATTCAAGACCGATATCTCTACTTCAATGGACACAAGTAATATAGCTGTATAGGCGGTGTGTCAAACACTTAAACATACAATAAAACTGAATTTAAGATCGAGAAGAGCCTGCGGAATACTCTGGTAAAAATGTTACTCTCAGACCTGAATATTTACACAATTATCTGATAGATATCTGCTGCTGCAGGAACAAATAATGTGACGCAACGCGCACGACTGTACCAGAGGATATCCATTGTCGTGGATGCTTGAAGTCGTAAAATTGAGCTACTAACATCTGATTCTGATGTTGTCCTACGCCTGTGGTTATAACAATGTCACCTTGTGTTACTTCCTCTTGGGTTTCGATAATGTAATGTGCCTCAATATTTTCGTTGTTCGATCACTTGTATTTTAGAGGGTGTTTTAGTTTTTACTTCCTTGAGCTCGTTCCTCCAGTTGAGGTTGAAATTTTTTTTGTTGCTTCCTCAGTTTTGTAAAAGTAAATTGCCAATGGCTTGCAGCACGGGCTTGATGTCGCCTTGAACTGCAACGTGTGGACGTTTGAGCCTTCCAAGATCGTGAGAGTCGATGTCAATGTCGACGTGTACCATCTTTGCTTGATTAGAAGATGTAATACATTGTTTACGTTTGAGGCTTCGATTTTGCCAGTAGCTCGGTCGTTAGACCGTACCCCAAAGGCCAACAACACATCTGAATTTTGGTACTCTTTCTATATCGTTGATTTGTTTACGTTTACTTTATACACATTTATCGATGTGAGGAGAGAGGTAGGGAAAAACTTATAAAATAATAATATAAGACAAAGGGTCCCGCCGCTTAAAATTATCGAATGTAATTTGTTAAGGGAGTAGGGGTCCACCTTCCACATGAGTCAACTATGATCATTTATGGAAAGTGTAAACAAATAACTCGTACACCCCAAAATAGAAAGTGTAAATACATGACCGGGACGAAGGGAGTATTAAATACTCCGTACTCAATTACAATTAGGATATCAAAAATCAAAATTAATCATAGCATTATGCGAACTAAATGACCCTTAATCGTTAAAAAGAAATAAAAAAAATGGGTGTTGTTTCCGTATAGGACACTTTAAACCAAATAAACTATAAATTCAAAACACATACATAAAAATATTCATCGTATGAGACTGTACTAATTCTTACATAAATTAAATATCTACCGTATTTACTCCGTACTTAAAATGTCAATAGCATTTCTTACGATAATATGCCCCATATTACAATTTATGTCATTTATTTCCTATCAATGAACAAAAAAACAAAGCAAAATTAACGGTAGAAGCCAGAGGGAATAGGTCTAACTGTACTCTTATAAAAGGGTACGTAAGGCGGTCTCAAAGGTATCTAAGCTAACACCGTAGTAATCAGATTTGGAAGGAGTTTGTTTGTTTATTTATTTATTTATTTTTTATTATCGAAACTACTCCCAAATTGATACGAGTAATAACAAAAACTCAAACTAATTTCATAATAACAAAATTCAAAATAACTCGAACTAACCCCATCAATATCTAGATAAGATTGTTAAAAAATGGACCATACAACCTACAATTAACTTTGGTCTTCGGTCCAAAAAGTAAGGTAGTTATTTTTCAATTCGTTCTAGCCTTATCTAGTTCCTTGTTGGGGTCGTATTCCACCAAGGCCCAAACTCATAATCACAGTCTCACAGAGCAAATGCCCAATTCAGGAGAGGCATGCCTACGAGGAGCTAAGCCTAACAAAGAGGAAAAGATTCGAGGAATAAAGTCACAAACCCTAAACTTAAAGTAAAGCGGCAGCAAGTAAAGTCAAAGAGACCAGGCCCAAAGAAATAGGGAAGTTGGTGTGGAATAAGGAGACAGCTTGGAGAGAAAAGAGGAGACTGGATGGAAGGCGGCAAGTCGCCTACAAACGAGAAAATGTGGACGTTGTAACCCTACATCCGATGAAGGAAGTTAATCATCCCTACCACTATAAAAGAAGATCAATCCTCAAGTGAAAAGGCTAATTGTGACATGGTTAAGCTTAAGCTTTTGGTTAAGTTTTGCTTCGACACAGTATCAAAGCCTTGTGACAAAAAGGTCACGGGTTCGAATCTCACCACCCTCACTTTCAAAGTGGTATATTTCGCACTGCGGCGGGCTCAGAGTTGCGTCCACGCTTCAAGCCCAAAGGGCATTCGCGTGAGGGGGCGTGTTAGAGTATATAAAACCGATCTTGGGCCTCCAACCATCAGCTTAAGCTTTTGGTTGAGTTGGTTTCTATCACTAATCAACAACGGATAATCATCTCTAAATACTAGCTATACACAAAACACATACGAAAATTCTTTTAAACTTAATCCTGTAATTTCAGCCCTGACTAGTGCAGTATAGAACACCTACATACATTGATCTAAAAAGGATAATACTATTCGACCCATAATACGTTTTTCACCTTGTGAGAAAATCACCTGAAACATTCCTAAACACTTTTATTATTGGGATGTGCTATACACAGTAGGTTAATTACTTCGCGCAGTCGGCTTTTCTTTTCATTAATTACCCTAAGTGAATTTCATAATTATTTTTTATTTTTGGTTAGTAATATTATTTATAATGTTTTGAATTACTTATTTTTTAAAATTTTGATATTTTCATAAAATCTGTAAATTTTATTGTCGTTATATTTAGGTGATTGTTTAATTTTTTTGAGTTACTCTTAAGAAAAAATAATTCATCAATTTTGTATTGTTCATTATTTGCAATAAATTGATATTTTTAAAACAAAAAAACAAGTAAATTACGACTAATTGAAAATCGTTGAATGAAAAAAAAATCACGAAAAAAGGGACATCACGTGGTGAAGGCTGGCGATGTCTAAGAATATGGCGGAGGATCCCTGGGTGAAGTGCAGGTAGATCACCCAAGGTCTCTGAGTGATGTCAAGGAAGATCACGAAGTGTCACTAGGCCATCTTCCTTGACATCACCCAGGGATCCTGCGTGATCTCACTGCACTTCACCACCCGCCCCTCCGCCATATGCCTACACATCGCCTGCCTTCCTTACGTGATGTCTCTTTTTCGTCTTTTTTTTTTTCAACGATTTTCAATTTCTATAAATATAAATTATCGTTTTCAAACATTTAAAACTTTCTATTATAAAATAAACTAAAAAAAAACATATATATATAAAAGTATAAAAATTACCTCGCTTAATTCGTCGGACATTTTTTTTAAAAAAAATTGGTTTTTAGATTTTTTGGGTAGTGACTATGTGTTTTTTGTTGAGGTGGCAGTTAATGCATTTCAGCTGTTGTCGAAGTGTTGCGTCTAGATCATGTGCATTGAACGTGTGACTTGTGAGTTGTGACGGTAAAAGTCTCCACATTCAAGTAGAAGTTATCCATTGAGTGTGTAAACCTTGAAAGGTTTTTTTGAATGAAGGCTTAATCTCAGCGGTCTTGTACTTTGTCTTAATTACTAGCTAGAATAAGCTCACTTTTCGTGTCTATGAAATCAGCATCTGAATGTCCTGAGTCAGCAACTATCTTTGCAATTATTGCAGGGATTTTGAAAGCCTTTGTATCAGTATCAGTTGTAAACAATAACCCGTCTCTGATTTTGTGAGGACTGTACGTAGGGAAGAGATGGCGTGCGATGAAGCTGAGCTTGGGCCTGACGAATTTGCTAAAAAGATGGACGGACAACCAGCACAACCTACAAGCTCAGGTAACGTAGTGTGCTCTATTACTCGTTCACTACTGGCTTAATCACCGGAATGTGACATTTAACAGGAGTCATTAATCTTACAGCAATTAGAGATGCTGAAATACATGCGCAAATTCAATGTTGACGATCAATCAGCTATTCTTGAAAAGGTACATCGATCATGTTAAGATCTGATGCTGTCCTGCGCCTGTGGTTATAATAGCGTTACCTTGTGTTACTTCCTCTAGGGTTTCGATAACATATTGTGCCTCGATATTATCGTTGTTCGATCGCTTGTTTGTTACAGGGTGCTTTAGTTTTACTTCCTTAAGCTCGTTCCTCCAATTGACATTGAAATCCATTTTGTTGCTTCCTCGGTTTTGTAATAGTAAATTGTTGATGGCTTGCAGCACGGGCTTGATGTCGCCTTGAACTGCAACGTGTGGACGTTTGAGTCTTCCAAGATCGTGAGAGTCGATGTCGACGTGTACCATCTTTGCTTGATTTGCAAAGGCTTTGATTTTGCCAGTAGCTCACCGTCCGACCGCACTCCCAATGGCCAACAATAGATCTGAATTGTTAGCGGCATAATTCGCTGAAACTCGACCATACATTCCGATCATTCCTACCCATAGGTCGTCTTGTTCGTCTTTTGGGTAAATCCCAAGTCCATTAAACGTACTCGTGACCGGTATGCTTGTCAATTCTATAAATGTCTTCAGTTCTTGACTAGCATTGATGCAGCCTCCACCGCTTGTAACTCCGTACAACACAGGCTTCTTAGCTTCAATTATAAATTTTACAGTTGTCTTTAATTTTTCATAACTTGAAAGAACAGTTTAAACACAATTGATTATAACTGAAACAATGCTCATATTCTATCACAAACTGAAATTATACACCTCACAATTGAATTTAGAATAACCGCCCCCGCTTGGACTCGTAAATCCATAACCACCCCCGCACGACGAATCTGACACGTAAATCCATAACCGCGCTCACACTCAAGTTCAAGAAATATATATATGAAGGCGCAGAAAAGTGAGCATGTAATTCAGCGGGAAAAATTATGGCTGATGCAAAACGTAAACTCAAGCATTCTAAGACGGGTTCTTAGATGAAATTACTCAATTTCCATTATTAAAAGGGTTGATGTCTTGCTGATTTTCAATTCCGAGGACATTCTTCCCACACCCTTCACAAGTAACGTAAAGACGATTTATGTTCATATACATGCAATAAATTACTCTGTAACAATAAGATTATTCCAAAACTTACGAGCTCAGACCAATATTCAAAACAGTATAAAATTTCAATCTTGGAGCCTAGCTGGCCAGGGTTTAGACATCCGAACCTAGATCTTGACTCAAACTACGACATGATTTACAAATGGTAATCTATGTTAAACCCTCTTATAATCGAAAAGTGTACCAAATCAAGTCACCTACAACTGCATTCACGGAAAACAGATGGAGTAGCATATATTCCTCACAAAGCGATTCCATCAAAACCCGACAACTTAATGCCTATGAAGAACGTAATTAACAGACAAAGTTAACTTACTTTAAAAAAACATAATGAAAATTGAACTAAATAAACTCGAGTTGTCAAATAATAGACTTCCTCGTAGTCATTTCATTGAAGGTCACAGGCATGTTCTTGAAGCAGCGTCTCAACACTACAGCCAACGTGCCTGGCGTAAACTTGATGAACGACCTTAAATGGCTGCACAAAATTCTTAACGAAATGAGATTCAGAAAATTTCATGGCAGTAATGAAACGGGGACACTTATTCAACAACCCTTCTGCTTTCAAAATCTGTAACACCTCATGTCGAGGCAACAACTTCTTCTCGAGGCTGCTACCCAACAACATAGAGTTCAATGACAGGACCGCAGCCTCGAGACCCACGTCATTCATTAGAAAACCCAATTTCTTCTTAATGTTTTCTTCAGACTTCGTGAAGCATGTGGGATTCTTCATCATCAACGTCTCAATATCAGTTTGGGTCCAACCAAAGCTCCTAAACACACGACATTTCGAGTCAATTTTCTCCTCGCTGAATGATGAAAACAAGTGAATCCCAAACAAGAACATGGCTGAATTCGGGAGAATCCCTAGCTTTTTTTGAACTTTAATCACAACATCCTTAAACTTGTCGGGATTTAGCATAAAAGCTGCAGGTTGTTGAGCCAAGTGTCTCCTGATCGATTCAATGGGGACTCCATAACTCATCAAGAACGCAACATTCGGCGACAAA
Source organism: Dianthus caryophyllus (assembly GCA_023091065.1). Lineage (NCBI taxonomy): Eukaryota > Viridiplantae > Streptophyta > Magnoliopsida > Caryophyllales > Caryophyllaceae > Dianthus > Dianthus caryophyllus. The sequence goes on from JALGRB010000016.1 coordinate 17,685,691, forward strand.
TTATTAATCACGCTCTTAAAACCATTAAAACGCAACCTCTTAATAGCACGAATGACATATTCATCAGAAACCAGAATTTGTCTCAAAACTTGTATTGCAGGCGAAAATAAAGATTCGACATTCCGTTGCAAAATCAGAGGATTTGCAGAAATAACTTCAATTAAGTTAATCCCAGAAAAACCATGATCAATTAGAAACCCTAATTTAGGTTTGATTGTTTTATCAACATCATGAGTTAACAATCTAGGGTTTAGCTTGACAGCATTTCTGATTTGGGCATCAGTGAAACCGTGATTTTTGAGCAGATTAACAACATAAACGGCATTTTTAGGAGTTTGAGAGTAATTAACCTTCGTATGTTTGGAGAGTCTGGTGGATGTAGTGATAGCTTGTTGGTGGGAAAAACCCAGAGAATTCTTCAAATAATCTGATAAATCATTAGAAGAAGACGTAGAAGATGTAGAGTAGTGAGAAATTTGGGGGAAATTGAAATTATGACAAACCCTAACCCTAAGCATTTTGTGTGATGCAAGTAGAGTAGTCACAAATTTGGGGGAAATTTAGTGAGTGGGCACTTGTACGAGATGTGATTTTGGGAGGGTGTCGATCATGAAATGAGGGTCTTGTGGGTTTGCACATATTATCAAAAGGGGTTGAAGACAATGAGGTTGGAATCGATTGCGCTCAAGTGACATATATATATGATGAGCTCAAGTAACTTTCCCTCAAAGTATTTTGGTTTAGTCCATAGACGTTTTTTTTTTTTCCAAAAAGTCTTTTTTAAAGGGTTAAGTATTCTCCCACTTGCACATTAAAAAACAAATATATTAAATGCCTAAAATACTAATTATCTACGACGTCATACTTCAGATATCAACCTTAATTGTCCGAAAAGGCTAGGGTGACACGATGTGTCAACTCTATTTTTGACACAGCGAATGAGAAGCTGCCACGTGGCTGTCCAAATGAATCTTTAATTGCATAAATTTGCTTGATTCTATCCTTAATTAATGCTCTTTTTTTTCCTAATTATCTCTTTTTTCCTAATTATTTCTTTTTATTTTCATTTTTATATACTCCGTATTTCTCTTCATACGTATTTGTATTTATACGTCGTATGTGTATTTATACGGTTTTTTATTAGTTAGTTAATTATAATTTAATAGTTTTTTTAGTTTTTTTTTTGAAGTATTTTTAATCTCGTGTTATTTTTTTTTTTTTGAGGGAAATCTCGTGTTATTTTTTAATTAGTTTTATTTATTCTTAAATTAAGTTTTTCATTTTAATTTTCAAGTTGGGTGGATTTTAATTTCGTTAGGTAAGGTTGATTTTAAAAATTAAGTTTAGAACAAGGTGTATGATATGATAGCACATTACAAATACTTGTGGTTTTCGCAAGTTTATAAATATTGAAGTTTATGTTTTCTTCGTCGATGTGGGAGGTGGGTTAATTTGTAAAATGAAAAAAGATAGCAAAAAGTACTCAATGTGGGAAGTATAACATTAATGGGCGTCATTATTCCACACAAGTTCAACTACATCAACTAATTCAATCTATTTAAACATCTCTCACGTTTGTTAATTGGCCGATGTGAGAGTATATTAGATTAGAAGAAGTAAAAAATGGAGGGCGAAAAACAAACTCAACTTAGTTATGAGATTCAATTTATTGTTTGTTTTCATTATAAAAATGATTCATTAAAAAAAATTATAAAGATATTCTAAGTTGACGTTAATTATTTCATTCGTACATACATGGAGGCAAAGGATGCCAAAATTAAGACCCAGATATCATCTTTACAAAGTTAACGTAAATTATTATACTCACACACATCGCATTAATCCACACCCCATAAACTTTTGCTATGTTTATATACACTATTTTCTAGCAACCCATTGGATGAGTCATTCCCTGGCATTACTCACTTGCTGCACTACATAGTTTACGCCTTTGTATTTACGATTGGGGCCTTAGGGGTGGCATTACTCACTTGCTGCTCTGCATTCTTTACGCCATTATCTGTATTAACGATTGGGGGTTTTAATTTTGTTTTTTGTTTTTGTGATTCTTTAGTTTATTCATAAACTGTAGTTGTTAATTTCATTGTTCTTTAAACTTGTGGGCAGTATAATTTAATCCCTATAAATTAATCATTAATCATTCATATGAAAAATATAAAGATATTATACGACTAACCTAACGATATCGACTAAATTGACGTTATGTCATTCCAACATACGCTAGGTCTAGAGTTGAGAAATCTAACGATATCGACTAAATTGACGTTATGTCAATTCAATATAAGCTAGGTTTAAAGTTAAGACATTTCTCATAACGATATCGACTACTTTGATGTTATGTCATTCCAACATACGCTAGGTCTAGAGTTGAGAAATCTAACGATATCGACTAAATTGACGTTATGTCAATCCAGTATAAGCTAGGTTTAAAGTTAAGACATTTCTCATAACGATATCGACTAATTTGATGTTATGTCATTCCAACATACGCTAGGTCTAGAGTTGAGAAATCTAACGATATCGACTAAGTTGACGTTGTGTCATTCAAACATAACTTAGGTATAGAGTTAAGAATTTTAAGGACATCGACTAAATTGACGTTATGTTCCCGTAAATAATGTTCATATACGTAATGATGTATAATGTTTGATTTAAGGGTTCATGTTACTTAATTTAATGTTTTATGTTTGGGTATATTATGTTTCGGGATTTAGGATACGATTATAGTCGTTAAGGTTCACGTTACGTAGATATTTCAGAAATCAGCAACTCTCCCGTGAGACCGTCTCACCATAGCTTATGGTGAGACGAGCCCAATAATAAAGCCCAATTACAAAAAAATTATGAATAAAAAAAAACTGATGCTAGACATGGAGAAAAAAAACCACCTACATTGTGGAAAACTTATTAATTTTTTTTTCTATGTTTAAATAATGAATGATGATATTAAATAACATATATTAATGTTACATTTCACAATTTTTTTTTTAATTATTGTGTAAAACATTATTTTTTTTTTTTATTATTTTTTTTTATTATTGACTCAAGTATTTCAAGTTAAAATGCAATGTTTTCAAATTAAAATAGGAGGTTATAAACCTAAAATATTAAGATTCGAATTTGTAGCCAATGTAGGATTCGAACCTACATCTTGTGCGTAGCACACACTCTACCATTGAGTTAATTGGCTAATTTTTATTATCCAGAATGTTACTTTAGTAACAGTTGTTTAAAAAAACCTTTAAAGTTATAAAAAATACACACATAATATAACACTCGAATAATGTCTCATATAATGCATACATATATATCAAAATTTAAATCATGAGTATTATACTTAAAACACAAGGTTCCAGGTTTAAAGTCATAGGTTTGTACTTCAAACTAATTAATTTCAAATGTAAAACACAAAGTTATGAACTTAAATCTTTGGTATTATACTTAAAACACAAGGTTCGAAATTTATAAATTATAAACACAAGATTATTCTTGTTTCGGGTGTAAATACGCAGGGTAGATACGACTCGAAGCTATGATGATATTTCGTGTGATTATTTTGGGTGTAAACTTGAGGCCTTCGGATGACGTAATAGTCGCTAGGCCGGGTCGGCTTGCTCCGTGGATGGACCTACAAAACAACCCTCGGGCCCGAGGGTTTGCCCCCCGGGGAGAGCCTCCGACGCCCAAGTCAGTTCCGTATACAAGTGTATATATGTATATGAATATGAGTATAATAGTGAGAGAGTAGAGAGAGTATGGTTTTTAGAGAGTGGGAGAGAAGAAGATACCTTACCTTGCCCCCCTTAGGGGGTATTCATAGACTTTTTAGGCCTTTTGGGCCATTTCGGTGCATTGGGCCTTTTGGGCCTTGATATCCTAATATTCCAATATTTATTGTTTTATACTCGTGAGCGTAGTCGGAATTCGACCCCCCAACAATTCTTAATTCTAAAGTAAAAATGGTTTCAAACTTAAAATTATAGGTTTCAAAACAAATTATACTGTAGTCGGTATAAAATTAAAATTACAAGTTTCAAACTTAAAAAACATGATTCTAAATTTAAAATCACATGTATAATAACAACATCATAGGCTCTCAATTATAGTAAAAAATTTTCAATTTAAAATCATAGGTTGTCAAATTAAAATCATATCATACATTAATAATCAACAAAAAAACTCATAAACCCTAAAAAAACCTTATTTTGAGATCATTGTCACCATTTTTCGTTCATCAAACATTACTAGTAAGTTATACACACACCAAAAAACAAAACATATCATTTAAAATTAGCAAATTTAACCGAAAAAAAATATAATCAAAATTAACATCAAACAATATTAAAACCAAAAATATGACTATACTACTACAATTTAACAAGCTAAAAAATATGAGATTAAAAATAAACTAAAAAGAAGGTAAGATTACAAACCTGGATTATCTTAATGACAATAGAATTTGAATAATTTTGATTTTGAATTTTTTTAGGATTTAATGTTGGAGTATAATGAAGAAGAAGAAGAAGAAGAAGAAAAACAACTAACAATTAGGAAAAATGAAACTAACGTCAAAGCTGCCTACACTTCCTATATTTTTTTTTTTTTTTTTTTTTATATATATGGGCTTAGGGTGTTAAATGGGCCTGTCTCACCATAAGTTATGGTGAGACAGTCTTATAGAACAATTAGTGTTCAGAAATAGGGTTAAATTTAACGAAAATAGCGTAAAATTTAACGGAAATAGGGTAATTTAGGGTAAATTTAACCGTTAAATGAAACGGATTTAGGGTATTTATGACGGAAATAGGGTTACCATATTAATTCGTATGAATAATAAATTTATAAGGAATTAAAATCTAAACCATTGATTTCAGCCAATTAAGTTACACTAAATCTTAGTCATTGATTTAATGGTAATCCATGTGATTTAAAATTGACCAATAGGATTAAACTTTGTGGATTATAAACAATGGCCCAATTCTCCTATAAATAGGAGTGAACTCACACACAAATGATTCACATAAATTTTTTCTCTGTAAAAATTTTGGGAGTAAATTTTTAAATTGAAACCTTCCAGTCTAAAACTTTTCCGTCCATTATATTCGAAATATTTTTCTTATTTCTCTATACTAATTATGTCTACTACTTCTACTTCTTCACGAGTATAGGTTTTATATATGACGGATTACGAACATTTGTTGTTATTACTTACGAGTAGTATATATAATATGAATGTAAAGTAATTTTTACTTGTTGATATATTTACAACTTAGAGTATCCCACATCGACCAAGTAGTATGAGCAGTTGACGTTTATATACTCGAAAATGAACAAGAATATCAATAAAGTCCTAACAATAGACTATCTCCTCTAACTTTACACCTTAACATTGCAAAACTATTTTTTGATTTGAGAAGTTAGCTATCCCACATCGACAAAATGAAGTCAATTCCTAACAACCCATTATCTCCTCTAACTTAACACCTTCACTTTTCATAAACTTTTTTCCAAGTTTTTATAAGTTACAGCATCCCACATCGACCAAGAAACACTAGTTGTTGATGTTTATATACTTCTAAATGAAGGGAACTATTGAATAAGATTGTAACAATGCATTATCACCTCTAACTTCACACATTTAATTTTTAAAACTACTACGTACAAAATTGAAAAAAATAACTCTAACTAATTAATAATTAATAAAAAAAAATAAAAAGAAAGTTCAAGTAATTAATAAAAAAAATATCCAAAAAACGAAATTCATAAAAATAAAATATAAAAAGTCTAAATTATGAAAATGAAAATAAATACAGACCGTATAAAATACGTATAAAAATAAAATACACCGTACAAAAATTAAAACAAATACGAAAAAATAAAATTACAATTTATAAAATTAGATAAAAACAAAATACAATTAAGACAACAAGATTCTTAACTTAGATTCTAAGAGCAATTGCAATGGAGAGTTTTTTGTATTGAGTTTGTAAATAAGAACTTTTTTAAAAAGTTTGTCCCATTGCATGAAAAAGTTTGTCCTTAAATAAACAAATTTGGTTTGATATTAAGAACCAAGTTCTTTCAAAAAACTAGGAACTTCATGGATGATTAACCAATCAATTAAAACAAATAATTAATAATTTTCTTATGGAAGTACATTAAGTTAAGTTTTTACATTGTAACAAAAAGTTCTTTATTATTGAGATTGTAAAAAAATGACATGGCAAAAGAAGAACTTTATAAAAGGTTCTTCCATTGCACTTGCCCTAAGTGCTCTAAAAGCTTGCCAAGTGTCACAACATTATTGGTTGTGTCAAAATTGGGTTTGACACAGCGTGTCAACCTATCATCTTCCTTAATTGTCACACTAATTTTATGTAGACCTCTGCTTTCTATAATTAATTGTCACACGTATTGATTCTACCTTATATTGTTGATTTTTTTTTCTTTTTTCTTAACATTATATCAAGAAAAACTTAGGTATTTGTATTTAAAACCATGTGAAAAATTTAAATTTATCTCCTAAGAAATTTCTCATATTTTATTTTTATCTATTTCTCTTACTTTTCTTTTTAAAATTTAAGTCTCATGCAAGGTCCAAAAACAAATAACAAAAAAATACGTTACATTTATCCCATAAATAAAGTTAACAATATTTATATCATGATTACAATATTATTTTCTAACTTGTGTCGCGTGAGTTTTAAAACTAGTAGTTATATAAAGTTAATTGGAATGGACAGAGTAATGTCTAGTACATTCTAAACTTATTATTTATATGGTATTTCTAAAATGTGGTTCTCCTTCCTACTCATAGTGCTCTTCTCATTTACTTTATACACGGTTTTCAATGCGTTGCTTTGACCGTATTTTTCGCTATACATACGTACATTATTTTCGTTAAAAATGTAATTATATGAAAGATTTTTCCTAACAAATGTCAAGGTTTAACTATTTAAGTATTAAATTACAACTAGTGATGCAGCCCGTGTTTTCACGGTATCGACTTTTTTTTATTTGTGTGTTTTTCGGTTTGTTTCTCATTGTTTTATTCACTCCATGTGCAATTTGCAAACTACTCAAAAGTGGCATTAAGCTTATTTGATTTAGAGTATAGTCCATATAACATAGTTGTATAATTTCAGACCTTAACACTCGCAATAAATGACAACATATTGATAATAAGACGGTAAAAAATGTTGACACGAAAAATTGTGTAAGAAAATTTTATTAAAATTTGTGTGATTCACGTAAACTACTCCTTGAACATACTTAATAGATTAAGATGTGTAATTAATTTTTTTACACAACCTCGACATATTTTGTGGGCTAGTGGATAATTCTCCAAGCAAACTCAATTATATAAATAGTACGAAATCTGGTGCAGATTATGTAAATAGTACGGAGTAATAAAAATAGGGGGTGGTCTAGTAGATATAAATGGAGCACCAAAGAGCAAATTAATAGTGATTTAATCAAGCAGAAGTCAGAATTGAGGGGAATTGCAACACTTTGTGTGATGATTCATCTTTCGACTTCTCGACTTCACTTTAATCCTTCATGCGCGCAATTATATGGGGTAGGAAGTGACGTGGCACGGTAGGTAAGTATTTTGCCGACGTGGCATGTTTTTGGAGTTGCATTTTTGTGTGTTTGTGTTTATGGGGTCAATTAGGCAGTCAACGTTTTAGATTTTAATTATATTAGATTAGATTACAATTATTAATACTTTATATATTATTGTTAGTCAAAGTTTTTCAAAATTGACTCCCAAAAAGTGCAATGGGAAAAACACTATGAGTAGAAGCGAGTACATGCTAAGAATCCATAAAAGAAAGATTTTTCCAAATAGGCTATTAATTTTTCATATACGAGTTTCACTCTCGTGCTATACATTTTTCATTTAGTATTCCGCAACTACCCTTTTTTACTCCCATAATATACAAGTTTTTTTTTTTTTTTCCATCCGATTCAATCAAGAATAATCTATTTCAATTTTAATTTTCGTCTTAAATTATTATTTTTTAATAAATTTAATTAAAATTTTAGAATTTGAATAGGTAGTATAATTATTGTACGAAATTAATTCGACCAAAAAAATGGAATACTGGAGAATTGGAGAGGATGGTCGACGAAGAGAAGTGCTCAACAATGGTGGACATTGACTTTTCTTATCATCAGTCAACGTGGATTCCTTGGAATAGTTTGTTAGTTGTGTCTTGTGTGCACTTGCACAACTAATTGATTTAAAGATAGAGAATTTTGTATATTTTGTTTTTGCCAGCAGGAAGGTCCAAAAAGGTTTATGCTGCCACAGTCTTTTTAGCAAGCACAAATTCTCGTTTGAGACGGCGATATCCGTTTCAAGCTAGAAACGGGTCGGGTTAGACCCATTTTTCTCTTTTTTTTTTTTTTTTTTTTTTTTTGAATTTTGAAAATTTCGTTTTTTTCTTTTTATTTTTTTATTTTTTTTTTTTTTGAAATTTTGTTTAAGACCAAAATTTTGTTTTTTTTTATGTTTAATCGAAAATCGTTTTTATAGGGTAATTAAAAATGGTAACAAAGTAGACAAAAATGGTAACATATTATATTATATTGGTAACATATTATGAGACCTCGCTTCATGGTTTGTTTTCTTTAAAAGATAATGTTGTCTTTTTCTACAAACAGTGTAACCATTTAGTATAATAATGTTACCATGTTACCTTTCAAATGTTTGTATTCCTTAAAACATAATGTTGTCCTTTATATATACATGTCACCATTTAATACAACAATGTTACCATCTCATTTTTCAGTTTCAATGGTTTTGTTTTCCTTGAAAGAAAATGTTGCCCTTTTATACAAACAGGTCACCCTTTAAAGAAACAATGTTACCATTTTATTTCTCCATCTCATTTTTCAGTTTCAATGGGTTTGTTTTCCTTGAAAGAAAATGTTGCCCTTTTATACAAACATGTCACCCTTTAGAAAAACAATGTTACCATTTTATTTCTCAGCTATTCCATGGGTTTGTTTTACTTGAAAGAAAATGTTACCCATTTATGCAAACAAGTCACCATTTACAACAATAATGTTACCATCAGATTTAATTTAAATCCATCAGATCACAAATAATGTTACCATTTACAACAAAAATGTTACCATTTACAACAATAATGTTACCATCAAATTTTACCACTTTCTTCTTCCCCAAATCTCAGCAAAAAAAAAAAAAAAAAACAAAAAAACGAGAAAAACAAATACAACAACACTTTCCAAAACCCACCATTGTTGACCAAAACCCACCATTGTTGTACTAAACTAACCCTATTTAAACAAAAAATTCGTAATAATAATAATAATAATAAAAAAAACAAATACAACAACAACAACAATGGCACGACAACCACCACAAAAATGGCGACATCAACAACACAAAAATGGCGAAAGCCACCACCACCGTCACCTTCCTTTTTCACTTCAACTTCAACAGCAACAAAAATGGCGAGGAGAGGAGAGGAGAGAAACAAATGAAATTAAAAAGAAATGGAAGAGAGGAAGAGAAATGAAATGGAAGAGAGAAACAAAAAAACAAAGAAAATGAGAGAGAGAGAGAGTGAAACCAAAAAAAAAATGAAATGGGGCAGCAGGAGAATGAAGAGAGAGGGAGGGTGAATTAGGGTTAAAGGTTTTTATGTGGGCTTGGATCTTAATTTGGGCTGAGATCCGACCCGTTTCCAACTTAAGACGGGTTGCCCCGTCTCAAGAGAGACTAACTGTTTAGCAAGATCGTGTGCTAGCCTCACCCTGGACCTTGGTACAAAACAAATGTTCAAACAATGAAAATAACTAGCTAACGAATCTAAATCATCTAAAAGACTCTTAACATGATGGTTGATACTTTGCGTCTTGTTTAGCATCCGACCACCAGCAGACAATCGCTAAAAGAGAAATGTGGTGCGCCTCCTTTTCCTTTGCCCACAATAGTGCCCCTAATGCCAACAAACACCGAGTAGCAGATTGCGCATAGATCCGTGTATGTCCTTGCCCCATTCTAATTCCATCCTGTTGAAGGAGCCATCCCGCTGCTGCCTTGCCCCCTTTGTTCCATGCTGCATCTACCATGATCTCCCACTGTTGTTCACACCTGTCACTGCCTGCAAGATGGGCTTCAAAGTTATTAGTGGCTTCCTCCTCACTATCCCTACTCAGGCGAGGATAAGGCATCCGAGGAGGGTCATCCATGCTCTGTTTTTCCAACTCCCGGAGCATAAGGAGCATGCTCTGCGGAGATATATGCTCGCCACGGAATATTGCATTATTTCTGCTGATCCACACCGTCCATAGGCCACATAAAAACCTTATCTGGTTATTTCGTCTCCTATCCTCATCATCTCCCTGTCGCTTCCCGAGATATTTCAACCAATTGAGAATCCATTCCTCCACCCCGATACACTCCACAGCCTGGCAAAGAATACCAAGGTCGCTGCCAAACCAAAGTCTTTTTGTAGCTTCACAGTCCCTGAACAGATGTGTGTAGGTTTCAGTTTGGTTTGCTATTCCACAAAGCTTACATTCCAAGCCCCTATCAATGTGTCTTTTTGCAAACTCTTCTCCCAGTGGAAGGCAATTGTTTACTAATTTCCATAATAACACTTTCCACCGTGCTGGACCAGGCAAACCCCAGATTTCCTTATAGCTTAATGCACTTTTGTTCAGAAAAAGATTTGATTAAGGGTTTTGATCTCTCCAGATTGTGTTTAAAAATTTAAATAAAAAGATTTGTGTTTAAAAATTTAAATTTAAACGACCAGGCAAACCCCAGATTTCCCTATACGGTTTTGATCTTTTTGTTTAAAATTTAAAATTTAAAACCCCAGATTTCCTTTAAAATTTAAATAAAAAGATTTTGATCTCTCCAGATTCAATTTCGAAAAAAAACCCTAATTCCAGATTACAAAAAGATCAAAATTTTAAATTTTTGATTGTGTTTCCCCAGGAATTAAAATAAAATTGGGGAATTTTATTATAATTGATTTTGGACAAAAATTTGATTTAAAAATTGCCGAAAACGGAGGGAAAGAAGAGATTAATGATGAGAAAAAAACAGAAAGATTTGATTTGATGCAAAAAGAGGGGGAAATTGGGGAAGATAATGATTAGGGATTTCGAAATTGGAATTGGGGGAATTGTGGAGGGAAATTTCGTGGGGTTACGTAAACAATGTTGTTTGCCTTACTATTTGTCTTGTGTCATTGTGTGTTCATCTCATCTTTATTTTCGAGGGATTATCATAACGCTAATTCTTCTGTAAGTCCGTCTCATTTATACCCGATTATATAGTTTTTGTACTATTTAAGTGATAATTATGATTAATTGTTACTAAATATTTTTAGTACCTCTGTTAGTGACTTTAGTAGATTTGTTTCATATTTTTGTACCTGTTTCGGGTGTAAATACGCAGGGTAGATACGACTCGAAGCTATGATGATATTTCGTGTGATTATTTTGGGTGTAAACTTGAGGCCTTCGGATGACGTAATAGTCGCTAGGCCGGGTCGGCTTGCTCCGTGGATGGACCTACAAAACAACCCTCGGGCCCGAGGGTTTGCCCCCCGGGGAGAGCCTCCGACGCCCAAGTCAGTTCCGTATACAAGTGTATATATGTATATGAATATGAGTATAATAGTGAGAGAGTAGAGAGAGTATGGTTTTTAGAGAGTGGGAGAGAAGAAGATACCTTACCTTGCCCCCCTTAGGGGGTATTCATAGACTTTTTAGGCCTTTTGGGCCATTTCGGTGCATTGGGCCTTTTGGGCCTTGATATCCTAATATTCCAATATTTATTGTTTTATACTCGTGAGCGTAGTCGGAATTCGACCCCCCAACAAATGCCCCCACCGGACTCGCATATAAGTACGCGTGTTCGGTGTCTAAAGCCGGTGTCGAATGGAATACGCGAAACCGTTGACTGTGGGCGATATATGTGAATGAGATCCCGTAGAAGGAACCCGCTGTAAAGGAGGCGTTTTTATAAACTTGGTTGCACGTTGGCATTTCGGATATGGGCTAGCGACGCGGACAGAGGAAGTCACGCGGTGCGGCCAAGGGTGACGCTGAGAACACAGTGTCACTGAAAATACAAAGATAGCGGCGCAGACAAAGAGTGTCACGCAGCCAAGGGCTGGAGGCTAGCGGTGCGGACAGAGGATGTCATGCGGTCGCATCCAAGGTGACGTTGAGGACGCAACGTCAATGAAATAATAGCTAGCTGGCACTTGATGAAGTTTGCACAAGTATTGACTATTTCATACTTAGCGTACTTTTATCCATCTGACACCTCGAAAATCTTCACTCTTTAGAGCGGATCTTTGGTGTTTGTCGGTTTTATGGCCATCTGCTGTTCTTTGGCCGTAGCCACTTTAGCATGCGGCCTACTGTTTTCCGTTGTATGTTGCTTTCCTTGAGCGCGTAGCTCTGTCTTGACTACTATAGATTAGGCTAGGCGGCGTGGCTGTGCCTCTATTGGGTAGTTATAGCGTGAGAGATGTTCTGGGCTCCAGTGGCCGCAAATTTGCCTTACTTTTTGCTATAACTGTGCTTTCTTTCCGTTGACATATTTATTTAGAAAATTTTCTAAGTTATCCTGCGGTCCTTCGTGTTTACAACTTTCATTCCTTCATAATTTGGTAGTTAGCCTGTACGAATTTTATGTCTTTCTTCGGGAGTCATGTACGAAAATTTTCCAAGTTATACAGTGGTAGCTGTTCTGGGCTCTGGCGGCCGCAGATTCACTTAGTTTGCTTAGTTTCCTTATTTAGCTTGTCAGCTAGGTTTCCTTTGACTGTCTTTTTTCCTAGTTAGTGCCGTCATAATCGTGGCGCAGCGCCTTATTTAACTTTTTCGTTTTATGGTTAGTGCCCCTGTGCAGGCGGTCTTAGCTAACTTTCTTATCTTCTAGTTAGTGCCGCCTGTGCAGGCGGTCTTCCCTAACTTTTCCGTCTTCTTGCCCAGGTTCATGACCGTGGGACTTTGTGACTGGTGCCACCCGTGGGTGGTCTTATCCAGCCTTTTCATGTAAAAGTAACACCGTGATTAGGGCCGCCCTGAGGTGGTCTTATCTAGGCTTTTCCGTGTAAAAGTAACACCGTGACTAGGGCCGCCCTGAGGTGGTCTTATCTAGGCTTTTCCGTGTAAAAGTAACACCGTGACTAGGGCCACCCGGAGGTGGCCTTATCTAGCCTTTGCCTTTTCTGACTGGGTTACCTGTGCACTATGGCCGCAGGTAGACTTACGCAGCCTTATCACATTTTGATCGGGTCGCTTCGGGCTCTATGGTCGCAGCGCACTTATGCCACCTTACCATGCCGGGATCGGGCCGTCTGGGCACTATGGCCGCAGTGCATTTATGCCGCCTCGACATTTTGGATCGGGTCGTAGATGCACTTATGCCGCCTTTAACATGCCGGATCGGGTCGTTCTGGGCACTATGGTCAGCAGTGCACTTATGCCGCCTCGACATTTTGATCACCGTCACTCTATGGCCGCAGTTGCATTTATGCCGCCACTTTACCATGCCGGGTCAGTCGTTCTGGGCACTATGGCCGCAGGCATTTTATGCCACCTTGACATTTTGGATCGGGTCAGAGATGCACTTATGCCACTTTAACATGCCGGGATCGGGCCTCAAGGCACTATGGTCAGCAGTGCACTTATGCCACCTTCGACATTTTGGACCGGGTCAGAGACGCACTTATGCCAGTTTAAACATGCTGGACTGGGGCTGTCTGGGCACTATGGCCGCAGGCAGACTTATGCCAGCCTTGACATTTTGGACTGGGGCTGTAAACAGACTTATGCCAGCCTTAACATGCTGGACTGGGGCTGTCTGGGCACTATGGCCGCAGGCAGACTTATGCCAGCCTTGACATTTTGGACTGGGGCTGTAAACAGACTTATGCCAGCCTTAACATGCTGGACTGGGGCTGTCTGGGCACTATGGCCGCAGGCAGACTTATGCCAGCCTTGACATTTTGGACTGGGGCTGTAAACAGACTTATGCCAGCCTTAACATGCTGGACTGGGGCTGTCTGGGCACTATGGCCGCAGGCAGACTTATGCCAGCCTTGACATTTTGTCGTAGGGGATTCCTACGGTCGGAGCCACCCCGTAGCCGGCGTGAGTGGTCTTACCCAATTTCTGGTTAATTTGTTTAAAGGCGTTTTGCCCCCAATCCTGCCAAATTGTTAGTACAAAATTTTCAAAAAAATACATATTTTGAATCGATAAATACGATTATTCGGGCTCTCGGGGTAGTCCCCCCTCCTTGCCCCCTGGCCATCCCTTGTGTGACGCGCCGTCTAAACAAGGGATGGGCATAATATTACTACTAATTCTCGGCTTTTTGCGGCTCAATCTCGCTGGAGTTTCTTGTGGAGGTAGGATGACTATAGGGTGTTTTGACTGTTCGTAAGGTCGTATATTTCATCGTTTGTCATCATTGTCCTCCGCAACTTCTTCAAAAAATAAATATCATAGGAGTGATTAGTCATCTCTTACCGGTGCCAAACTGTAACACTCCGTAATAAACCTTAACATTTGCCTTGTATCCCTTCCCTGTACTTAAATAGGATAGTGCTATGAATATACGAGTAGTTTTTTATGCTCCTAGTTGATACTTGCAACTTTAACATATAATAATAATATTATTATGATGTACCCCTATCAGCATCAACATTTGTTAACAAAAGAAATGAGACTTATCTTTCTGCGTGCAACTTGCAGACCGTGGCCGCGTGCGGCTGCATACCGTCGGACAAGCGGCCGCCCCACCGGTGGCGGTGAGGTGACGTGGTCGGACAGGCGGAGGCAGCTGGAAGCTGGTGGCCGGCTCGTGGTAGTCGAGCCGAGGCAGCTAACATGGGCGGCCGTCCAGCGGTGGCTGGGATGATGTTAGCCGTGCGGTCTTGGGTGGCTGCCTGGAAAGTGGCCGGGTGAAATGATGTGGCCGCCTGAAAGGTGGCCGGATGAAATGAGTTGGCCGCCTGAAAGGTGGCCGGATGAATCGAAGGCCGCGGCGGGCCGGGAAGTCGCCGGACGAGAGGTTGCTGGGCCATGGTGGCCGCTAGCCTGGTGTCGGTGGTGGGCACCGTTTGCTGCTTCACCGAGGCTGCTGGCCTAGGCCGTATCGGCGGCCGTGCACGGCGGATAAGGCCGTGATTGGGTCAGCCCGCCGCCGTAGTACGTCCTTTGTTTCCTGACTGCGTTTTGTCATTTTCTTTGATAAAATATCACTCCGTAACTAATTTGTAAACTTCATTCATTTGCAATTTGCTTCTACGTGAGGTGCTATGGACCGTATCAAAGTGGTCGGGCTTTGGTGGCTTCAGGTGGCAGTGACCGGGCCGCTTATGGAGGCCGCCGTCATGTGGCCGGACCAAAGCAGGGCAACAGCGGCTGTTCTAGGTTCACGCCGACGTGTTGCTTCCGCGACCGAGTAAGAACCTACTCAGCGACAGAGGTTGAACAAGGTTGTGGCCGTACAAGGTGAGGCCGCGGTGGCCGTACAGACGGTGGCCGAGGCCGTGCTTGCGGTGACCTGCGGCTGAACAAGGTTATATTCAGGACGAGGTTATATTCACATGGGGTGTGTCCGGTGGCCGTCAATGATCTTGCAGTGGCCGTAGCTGGAATGGCCGTGGAGAGGTGGTATGGTGGCCGGGCTGAGTTGGCTGCACCGTTACTCGCGATTGGCCGTACGGTGTAGTAAATAAGCGAGGCCGTACGGCGCTTGCGTTATCCGAAGTGTTGAATGGAGTGATGACAACATGACTGAGAGTCCCGTTTCTGCCGGCCGTATAATACCAAGGGCGAAAGCTGCGCAGGGAGGTCGAGCCGAGTAGAGCGGCTTGGCAAAGCAGTCGCGGCCGAGCCGCCGCCAGAGGTGGTTGAGCCCGAGGCTGACCGGAGGACCACGACCATGGCTGTGGTTGCGTGCGGCGGTGCGGGCGGTGAGCTGAGGCCACCGTTCGGTGGTAATGTGGAGCTCACCTTCTTGCCGCTGGGTTTTCTTGGTGCTTCGCTCCTCCTCCTTTTAATTCCTTTTTCTCCCATTATTATTATCATTATTATTATTATTATTATAATAATATTGCCTTTCTTGTTTCATTTCCTTTTGTCCTTTCCCTCTATTAAAATAATAGATACATGCTCCTGCCCCACATGGGGCTATTACATTTTCTTCCTTTTTTTGATTTTATAATAAGAGTTGCACGTATGAAATGCACAATTTCATGAAAAATCATGTAAATGGTGGGTCCCTCTCCTTGTATGGCTTCCACTTCATTATTACTCCGTATTTGTTATTATTGTGATGCTGCACATGCTCTTTCCTTTTCTTTTCCTTGTCTTTTTCCCCTTGGATTCTATTACTCCCCTTATCATTAATGCTTGTCTTTTTTTTTTTTTTTTTTTTTTTGGCCCATTTCTTCATGGGTTTGGATATTTGACCTCCTTTCTCACTTGAGATAGGCGCCAAAATAATAATCTGAGCTCTCCTTCTCCATTTTCCTTTGACTTTTCCTTTGCTTTTACCATTGTTTTCCCTGCATTCCCTATGCTCCTTGTACTCTTTTTAGAATAGGTCCTCACTTGAATGTCCTTGAGTTGTCTTCTACTAGGAAATGGTAGAATTTTCTATACTAATAAAGTTTTTCCATCCTTGCGGTTGGGGCTGGGGTGTTTGGCCGCCATGATATACACGGTGGTTCATACAAGCGGACAGAGATACGCATCCTAGAGCCAAAGTTTTGAGTTTCCTTGTGGAAACATGTAATCAACGTGGATTTGTAGTATGATGTGAGTTGTACTTTCCTTGGGCTTGGTAAAAAATTGGGTCGCTTTGCTTATGTGACACCAACATCCCATGAATCTCTCTCGTCTCCCGCCCTCCTTTTACTCCGTAATATTTATTATTATTTTTGTAAGTGAAGTTCCCTTTTTCTTTATTTCCACGGCTTGGTATGTACTCACGTATTCTTGCGGCCATCACTTTTTCATTTTTGAGACGGCTTTTGGAGTGGTATCCGTAGGTGTATAAGACTAAATCTTCCCCACAGACGGCGCCAATTGTTTCGGGCGTAAATACGCAGGGTAGATACGGCTCGAAGCTACTTGTAATATTTCGTGTAATTATTCCGGGTGTAAACTTGGGGCCTTCGGATGACGTAATAGTCGCTAGGCCGGGTCGGCTTGCTCCGTGGATGGACCTACAAAACAACCCTCGGGCCCGAGGGTTTGCCCCCCGGGGAGAGCCTCCGACGCCCAAGTCAGTTCCGTATACAAGTGTATATATGTATATGAATATGAGTATAATAGTGAGAGAGTAGAGAGAGTATGGTTTTTAGAGAGTGGGAGAGAAGAAGATACCTTACCTTGCCCCCCTTAGGGGGTATTCATAGACTTTTTAGGCCTTTTGGGCCATTTCGGTGCATTGGGCCTTTTGGGCCTTGATATCCTAATATTCCAATATTTATTGTTTTATACTCGTGAGCGTAGTCGGAATTCGACCCCCCAACAGTACCCCTTTCATTGCAATTTATACATTGGTCTTACATTAAATTAGTGTAAGTTCAGCCTTACAAGAGAGTTACTGTTATCATAATAGTTAACAAAAATAATACTAATTATGAATCGATTAATTGTTAATTCACACTTTTAAGAATGGGAAATTCTCATCTGTGCTTCTGAAGAAACTATTTTTCTCACATGTACCCTTGTAATTTGCATATTCCCAGTTATACCCTTGACATTTATTAGTGAAGGTCAAACGTGACTAAAATTGGTTTAGACATTAATTGGAGCTGTTAAATGTCACCTTGGGATCAAATTAATTTTGGCAAAAAGGAGTGGGAAATTAAAAAACGAGTTTCGTAACTGTTGGAACATAATTGCGATTTATGTCACGCTTAACCAGGTGAGTGATCGACATTCACTAATAAAGGTCGAGGAATAATTGAGATTATTGGGATTGCGATTGATTAGTACAAGCGTACAAGTGAGAAAAGTCATTTTTTAAGGGCACAAATGAGAATTTCCCTTTAAGAATTCATATTTTTAAAAAAATCTCATTTGTTATGAACAATTTCTTTAAAATTTTCCTTAAAAAATTATTTTTATCATAATAAATGTATATTTTGACTCATAAAAATTCACATAAATGATCTTAACTATTACTCATCTAATAATCTCAACTCAAAATAATACCAAAAGATCTCAACTATAGAAAAATATTCTAATAATATATTTTGTCCAATTTTAACCAACTCAAACAGGTACAGTAAAAGATTAAATCGGTTTCAAATTATGCTTACGCCTATTCTAACTAAAATTAAAATCGGTTTGACCTTATTTTGTTCGTGTTTGAGCCGATTAAAATTGACTAAGGTATACTATTGGAATACCTTTTCAATAGGTAAAATTATTTTTGGATTATATTGAGTTGGGATTATCAGAAGATGGGTGATAGTTGAGATTATTATTGTGAATTTTTCCAAAATTAAATTCTCGTTTTATTTTTTCTACATCTTGAGTTTCGGACTTTCGTGACACGAGATATTACATTTATGACGAAAAATATTTGATAAAATTTATTTCATATTCACAAAAAATGCATTTTGGTGTAATTTATTGAGAAAATATAATTACAAAATGTGGGAGCTTTAAATTCGTAGTTACAAATGGTCAAAGTTATAAAATTACCCAAAAATTATTAAAAATGATTTTAGTACTAATTACGAACAAGTCACATATTTAAAAAAAAAAAAAAAAGTTAATAACTTTTACTTCGTATCACTTTTAATGAGAATATGGATGGAAATTTATTAAAAAAAAATTTGATAGGATGGAAAAATTTATATCGCTCAAATTTCAATTATAATATCAAATTCATTCATTCCACTATGCAAATCATCCGACTCTTAATCCTTAAAGAAAATAAATGAGTGTCGTTTTTTGTTTTTTCAAAAAAGTCCTTTCGGGGAACTAATTTTCAATTAACTCGTCATCCATTCGTAAAAAACGATCAACCGAAATCGGGACCTCATTCTCCCACATTCGTCGACTGACCTCCCACGGAGTCAATCTAGATAACTCGTGAGCAACTTGATTATATTGTCTACTAACAAAAGACCAACTTCCGGGATTAAAACCTTACTATAACATAAAGTATCGAAAATAAACATGAAAATTGAAAGACCCGCTTCTCCCTTGCATAGTTCTCTAGCAATGTCAAGGCAATCTATCTCGAGCTCGACACGCACGTATCCCGCTCCTATATCTTAACGAACCCCCCAAAACCACCGCATATCCCTCTGCTTCATTTATCTCCATTTGCCTCGTCTCCATAACTCGCCCAAAGACTGTCAACACGATTCTCACCCCCAATGCCAACCCCCTTCCCCTCAATAATGCTCCCATCAACATTAATCCTCATCGTCCCTTGTGTTGGTCTCCTCCATCGGACACTATTACGCCCTGAATCAGAATAAACAATAAATTCAAAATATAAGATTAGTTCAGCTCCTATAAGATCCGATCATATAAGTTCAAGGAGAATAAGTTAATTTTTTTTTTTTAAAGTCTCACTAAGCTTTAATTTCAGCTGGTTTCAGATTTTTAACATTCCACCTTTATACGTTCAACTTTAATAAATTCAATTTTTATAAGTTAAAATAAAGGGTTTGGATTCCCTGCAGTTGAAATTTCATGCATTTGTTGCATTTTACTCAATATAGCAGGAAAATATTACTTCCTTCCGATTTTATATGACAAAATATAACATAACTATATAATTCTATCCACTAATAGTAAAATGCACCAAATGCATGAAATTTCAAATGGGTGAGCTCTTCTCCGTTTTATTATATAATAATTCTATTATTTCCTTAATTTATTATTCAAATCCCTGAGCTCTTCTCCGTTTTTGCCACGCAAAAAACTCGATCTTTTGTTGAAAACGTTGGATGTTTTGGGGAATCAAATCAGCGGTGAGAAAATTCATCCTTGGGATTTGTCAAATGGGTGTAAAAATTTGGGTCATTTGATTATGAAATAGAATAAATTAGTTGGATTTTTAATCTTGCAAAATGCTCTAAAGAGTACTTTATTCCTATAATTTTTGGACTAAAATCCCAAAATTTGGGGGTCATTTAACTAATTGTGAAAGCTAAACCCCGCTTTTAACTAATTTGAGGCGGAGAGTTTGAAAGAAAGATGGGTTTGAAAGACATGATTTTGAAAGAGCTCTACAAACAACGCGTTTGAGGACGAAAACATGATTCGGAGTTTGTGGACAAAAATTTGAAGAAAGAAAGATGAAGATGAAAGCATAACAAAAATGATGGCGACTTTGGTAGTTTTTAACAAACTAAAACTTGAATAAGGTAGCTTTTAACAAAAAGATAAAGTGCCAAATAAGTCTTCTCATCGGAAATTTGAATTCGTACGCCGGAATCCGATATTTGGTAGTTTATAACAAAAATTGAAAATAAAGGGTAACAGAAAACAAAAAAATAAATTAATGGCACTATCTCATAAATAACCCTAAATAAAAAATACCATCTGACAAAAAACCCTTAATTAAATGAGTCAGACAACATACAGTTAGATCCACTCTATAGTAAAAGAAAATAAAGTTATCGGTCTTCAATTCGATCCAATCCGATTCAAATGGATCCATCTACCCATTTGCCATTTGGTCATTTTAACTCACAATTCTCCAACGACACACATTAGTTGTTAAGTTGCATCAGATAAAATGTTTAGGGTTTATAGAAGACTCATCATCTCTTCTTCACATACCTTCAATATTGTCCATAATTTCCCCCAAATTACTCACTACTCTTCTTCATCTTCATCGAATGATTTGTCAGATTATTTGGAGAAATCTCTGGGGTTTTCCCACAACCAAGCTATCTCAACCTCCACCAAACTCTACAATCAAAGGAAGGTTAATTACTCTCAAACTTGTGAAAATGCCGTTTATGTTGTTAATCTGCTCAAATATCACGGTTTCGATGATGCCCAAATCAGAAATGCTGTCAAGCTAAGCCCTAGATTGTTAAATTATGATGCTGATAAAACAATTAAACCAAAATTAGGGTTTCTAATTGATCATGGTTTTACTGGGTTTAACTTAATTGAAATTATTGCTGCAAATCCTGCGATTTTGCAATATAATGTTGAATCTTCATTTTCGCCTGCAATACAAGTTTTGAGAGAAATTCTGGTTTCTGAAGAATATGTCATTCTTGCTATTAAGAGGTTGGGTTTGAGTGGTTTTAACGGCGTGATTAATAATATGTCACCGAATGTTGCATTGTTGATGAGTTATGGAGTCCCCATTGAATCGATCAGGCAACACTTGGCTCAACACCCTGGAGTTTTTATGCTAAATCCCGACACGTTTAAGGATGTTGTGATTAAAGTTCAAAAAAAGCTAGGGAATCTCCCGAATTCAGCCATGTTCTTGTATGGGATTCGCTTGTTTTCATCATTCAGCGAGGAGAACATTGACTCGAAATGTCGGGTGTTTAAAAGCTTTGGTTGGACCCAAACTGATATTGAGATGTTGATGATGAAGTTTCCCACATGCTTCACGATGTCTGATGAAAACATTAAGAAGAAATTGGGTTTTCTAATGAATGACGTGGGTCTCAACGTTGCATTTCTGACATCAAATTCTAAGATGTTGAATGGCAACCTCGAGAAGAAGATGTTGCCTCGACATGCCGTGTTGCAGATTTTGGAAGCCGAAGGGTTGTTGAATAAGTGTCCCCGTCTCATTACTGTCATGAAATTTTCTGAATCTCGTTTCGTTAAGAATTTTGTGCTGCCATTTAAGGTCGTTCATCAAGTTTACGCCAGGCACGTTGGCTGTAGTGTTGAGACGCTGTTTCAAGAACATGCCTTAGTGAAATGACTATGAGGAAGTGTATTATTTGATGACTGTAGTTTATTTAGTTCAATTTTCGTTATGTGTTAAGTAGTAACTTTGGCTGTTAATTACCTATTTGTAGAATTGTAGGTATTAAGTGACAGCACGAAAAAGTTGTCGGGTTTTGATGTATGAGGAAACTATGCTGCTGCATCTGTTTTTCGTTAATGCAATTGTAGGTGTAACTTTCATTGTCAGACTATCTTTGGATTGTACTTCACTCTTGCTCTCGTGCTACTTGTAAATCTTTCGGTCTTTTGGTTTTCGGTTTTCGGTTTGTCGGCTGTTTCTTTACGTTCGTTCGAAATTGACACATGAGGAGTATCACTTTTTTTTTTATAGCGTTGTGCGAAGGTTTCATGATATCGTCGACTTAAGGGCACATGGCGAAAAAAGGTTCATTAAGCTAGAAGATTGTAACTTTGTAAGAGTAACTCGGTTAGAAATTTAAAATGTGACCGTTTGACATTTACACAGTGCACCATGCAATATAGATGATCCAACTTAATAATAAGTTTGTGTGTAAATGGTTCTACGGTAATTTAACTTGCTGCATGTAACAATATAATCGTGTATAATTCATATGCAAAATAGATAAAATTTGATACGGTTAATATAAACAATTTACAAACGCAACTGATTGTTTCGAGAATTTAATTTACCAATAGATTACATTAGTGACTATAGTGATGATCGATTTTATACTCTGCTACTATTATGTTGATGAATATTCTGGCTGAATTTTGAAGACGAAAAAAGCTAGAATGTTTACTAACGTGCACAGAACCAGAACGACGATTATTTTTTCAAGCGTCATTTTTCTAAAAAATTATTTAAATGAAAGAATCTGTTTACATGTGATCGAATTTTCATCCACAGAAATTTTGATCTCGAGAATCTAGAAACGTTTACGAACACAGGAGCCATGAATACCTCACAAACACTTTACACTAGTTACAAAATTGGTCAACAGATCCAACCAAAAACTGTTCCAACTTTCAACAGCAGCAACACGAACACGAGCCACTCAATCGCGGAAATTTGGATGGAATACGACCTGTTTTTCTGATATATTCGGCTTCCTGCTCAGTTTTCGTTGCATGCTTGTCCATCTTAGCTACCGCTGCTGCGCGCTTCTCTTCGGCCTTGTGCCGTGCAGTAGCTAACTTCTTCATTAGTCTGTCCTGTGCCTTGGCTTGCATCCTTTCCACCTCGACCTAAACACTAACGATTATTATATCATAAGCAATTAAACAAAATACGGTACTTCGTATATATCAACGTAGCTGATTCAAGACCGATATCTCTACTTCAATGGACACAAGTAATATAGCTGTATAGGCGGTGTGTCAAACACTTAAACATACAATAAAACTGAATTAAGATCGAGAAGAGCCTGCGGGAATACTCTGGTAAAAAAAATGTTACTCTCAGACCTGAATATTTACACAATTATCTGATAGATATCTGCTGCTGCAGGAACAAATAATGTGACGCAACGCGCACGACTGTACCAGAGGATATCCATTGTCGTGGATGCTTGAAGTCGTAAAATTGAGCTACTAACATCTGATTCTGATGTTGTCCTACGCCTGTGGTTATAACAATGTCACCTTGTGTTACTTCCTCTTGGGTTTCGATAAAGTAATGTGCCTCAATATTTTCGTTGTTCGATCACTTGTATGTTAGAGGGTGTTTTAGTTTTTACTTCCTTGAGCTCGTTCCTCCAGTTGAGGTTGAATTTTTTTTTGTTGCTTCCTCAGTTTTGTAAAAGTAAATTGCCAATGGCTTGCAGCACGGGCTTGATGTCGCCTTGAACTGCAACGTGTGGACGTTTGAGCCTTCCAAGATCGTGAGAGTCGATGTCAATGTCGACGTGTACATCTTTGCTTGATTAGAAGATGTAATACATTGTTTACGTTTGAGGCTTCGATTTTGCCAGTAGCTCGGTCGTTAGACCGTACCCCAAAGGCCAACAACACATCTGAATTTTGGTACTATTTCTATATCGTTGATTTGTATACGTTTACTTTATACACATTTATCGATGTGAGGAGAGAGGTAGAGAAAAAACTTATAAAATAATAATATAAGTCTGAAAGGGTCCCGCTTGCTTAAAATTATCGAATGTAATTGGTTAAGGGAGTAGGGGTCCACCTCTCACATGAGTCAACTATGATCATTTATGGAAAGTGTAAACAAATAACTCGTACACCCCAAAATAGAAAGTGTAAATACATGACCGGGACGAAGGGAGTATTAAATACTCCGTACTCAATTACAATTAGGATATCAAAAATCAAAATTAATCATAGCATTATGCGAACTAAATGACCCTTAATCGTTAAAAAGAAATAAAAAAAAATGGGTGTTGTTTCCGTATAGGACACTTTAAACCAAATAAACTATAAATTCAAAACACATACATAAAAATATTCATCGTATGAGACTGTACTAATTCTTACATAAATTAAATATCTACCGTATTTACCAATTTCAAATGTCATGTGTATCCATTTTTCTACATAATTGCCTAGTTACTCCGTACTTAAAATGTCAATAGCATTTCTTACGATAATATGCCCCAGATTACAATTTATGTCATTTATTTCCTATCACTGAACAAAAAAACAAAGCAAAATTAACGGTAGAAGCCAGAGGGAATAGGTCTAACTGTACTCTTATAAAAGGGTACGTAAGGCGGTCTCAAAGGTATCTAAGCTAACACCGTAGTAATCAGATTTGGAAGGAGTTTGTTTGTTTGTTTGTTTGTTTGTTTTTTTTATTTATTATCGAAACTACTCCCAAATTGATACGAGTAATAACAAAAACTCAAACTAATTTCATAATAACAAAATTCAAAATAACTCGAACTAACCCCATCAATATCTAGATAAGATTGTTAAAAAATGGACCATACAACCTACAATTAACTTTGGTCTTCAGTCCAAAAAGTAAGGTAGTTATTTTTCAATTCGTTCTAGCCTTATCTAGTTCCTTGTTGGGGTCGTATTCCACCAAGGCCCAAACTCATAATCACAGTCTCACAGAGCAAATGCCCAATTCAGGAGAGGCATGCCTACGAGGAGCTAAGCCTAACAAAGAGGAAAAGATTCGAGGAATAAAGTCACAAACCCTAAACTTAAAGTAAAGCGGCAGCAAGTAAAGTCAAAGAGACCAGGCCCAAAGAAATAGGGAAGTTGGTGTGGAATAAGGAGACAGTTGGAGAGAAAAGAGGAGACTCAGTCGTGGAAGCTGGCAAGCTGCCTACGAACGAGAAAATGTGGACGTTGTAACCCTACATCCGATGAAGGAAGTTAATCATCCCTACCACTATAAAAGAAGATCAATCCTCAAGTGAAAAGGCTAATCAACAACGGATAATCATCTCTAAATACTAGCTATACACAAAACACATACGAAAATTCTTTTAAACTTAATCCTGTAATTTCAGCCCTGACTAGTGCAGTATAGAACACCTACATACATTGATCTAAAAAGGATAATACTATTCGACCCATAATACGTTTTTCACCTTGTGAGAAAATCACCTGAAACATTCCTAAACACTTTTATTATTGGGATGTGCTATACACAGTAGGTTAATTACTTCGCGCAGTCGGCTTTTCTTTTCATTAATTACCCTTAGTGAATTTCATAATTATTTTTTTATTTTTGGTTAGTAATATTATTTATAATGTTTTGAATTACTTATTTTTTAAAATTTTGATATTTTCATAAAATCTGTAAATTTTATTGTCGTTATATTTAGGTGATTGTTTAATTTTTTTGAGTTACTCTTAAGAAAAAAATAATTCCTCGATTTTGTATTGTTCATTAATTGCAATAAATTGATATTTTTAAAACAAAAAAACAAGTAAATTACGACTAATTGAAAATCGTTGAATGAAAAAAAAAATCACGAAAAAAGGGACATCACGTGGTGAAGGCTGGCGATGTCTAAGAATATGGCGGAGGATCCCTGGGTGAAGTGCAGGTAGATCACCCAAGGTCTCTGGGTGATGTCAAGGAAGATCACGAAGTGTCACTAGGCCATCTTCCTTGACATCACCCAGGGATCCTGCGTGATCTCACTGCACTTCACCACCCGCCCCTCCGCCATATGCCTACACATCGCCTGCCTTCCTTACGTGATGTCTCTTTTTCGTCTTTTTTTTTTTTTTCAACGATTTTCAATTTCTATAAATATAAATTATCGTTTTCAAACATTTAAAACTTTCTATTATAAAATAAACTAAAAAAAACACATATATATATAAAAGTATAAAAATTACCTCGCTTAATTCGTCGGACATTTTTTTTTAAAAAAATTGGTTTTTAGAGTTTTTGGGTAGTGAGTGGATTTTTTGAAGTGTAAATGAGTGATGAGTGAAAAGATAAGGTTATATTGTTATTTACTATATTATTAATACCGTGTTTAAAATTATACGATTTTTCGTAAAAGTTTTAAAATTTTCAAAATAATTATTCGAAACTTAATAATAGATATTAATAACCTAAATAAATAATTATCCATTAAAATCCTTTTAAGTATAATTAGTGAAAAAAAAAAACCGACTGCGCGAAGTAATAAACCTACTAGTTAACTCACAAATCCCATTATTTGCATCAGACAAAATGCTTAGGGTTTATAAAAAGTTGATAATCTCTTCTTCTTCTTCACACACCTTCAATCTTCTCCGTAATTTCCCCCAAATTTCTAACTTGTCTACATCTTCTACGTCTTCATCGAATGATTTGGCAGATTATTTGCAGAATTCTCTGGGTTTTTCCCACCAACAAGCTATCACGGTTAATTACTCTCAAACTCCTAAAAATGCCGTTTATGTTGTTGATCTGCTCAAATATCACGGTTTCAATGATGCCCAAATCAGAAATGCTGTCAAGGTATGCCCTAGATTGTTAACTCATGATGTTGATAAAACAATCAAACCTAAATTAGGGTTTCTTATTGATCATGGTTTATCTGGGATTGACTTAATTGAAGTTATTAGTGCAAATCCTCGGATTTTGCAACTGAATGTTGAATCTTTATTTTCGCCTGTAATACAAGTTTTGAGACAAATTCTGGTTTCTGATGAATATGTCATTCGTGCTATTAAGAGGTTGGGTTTTAGTGGTTTTAAGAGCGTGATTAATAATATGTCGCCGAATGTTGCATTGTTGATGAGTTATGGAGTCCCCATTGAATCGATCAGGAAACACTTGGCTCAAAAACCTGGAGTTTTTTTTCCAAATCCCGGAACGTTTAAGGATGTTGTGATTAGAGTTCAAAAAAAGCTAGGGTATCTCCCGAATTCAGTCATGTTCTTGTATGGGATTCGCTTGTTTTCATCATTTAGCGAGGAGAACATTGAATCAAAATGTCGGGTGTTTAAAAGCTTTGGTTGGACCCAAACTGATATTGAGATGTTGATGATGAAGAATCCCTCACGCTTCACGTTGTCTGATGAAAACATTAAGAAGAAATTGAGTTTTCTAATGAATGAAGTGGGTCTCAACGCTGCATTTCTGACATCGAATTCTATGATGTTGACTTTCAACCTCGAGAAGCAGATGTTGCCTCGACATGCCGTGTTGCAGATCTTGAAAGCAGAAGGGTTGTTGAAAAAGTGCCCCCATCTTACTACTGTCATGAGAAATTCTGAATCTCGTTTCGTTAACAGGTTTGTGCTGCCATTTAAGGCCGTTCATCAAGTTTACGCCAGGCACGTTGGCTGTAGTGTTGAGACGCTGCTTCAGGAACATGCCAGCAACCTTCAGTGAAATGACTATGAGGAAGTGTATTATTTGACGACTGTAGTTTATTTAGTTCAATTTTCGTTATGGGTTAAGTAGTAACTTTGACTGTGAACTACCTACTTCGTAGGCATTAAGTGACAGAGTGACGAAAAAGTTGCCGGGTTTTGATGTATGAGGAGGAAACTATGCTGCTGCATCTGTTTTTTCGTGAATGCAATTGTAGGTGTAACTTTCATTGTCAGATTATCTTTGGATTGTAATTCACTCTTGCACTCCTGCTACTTCTAAAGTTTTCGGTCTTTTGGTCTTTCGGTTTTTGGTTTGTCGACTGTTTCTTTACGTTCGTTCGAAATTGACACAAGGAGTATCACTTTTGTTTATAGCGTTGTGGGAATTGGTTTCATGATATTGTCGCAATAAGGGCACATGGGAAAAAAAGGTTCATTAAGCTAAAAGATTGTAACTTTGTAAGAGTAACTCGGATAGAAATTTAAAATGAGACCGTTTGACATTTACATAGTGCACTTTCATGCAATATAGATGACCCAACTTAATAATAAGTTCATGTGTAGATCGTTCTACGGTAATTTAACTAGCTGCATGTAACAATATAATCGTGTGAAATTCATATGCAAAATAGATAAATTTTGTTACGGCCATACGGGTAATATAAACAATTTACAAACGTAACTGATTGTTTTACGAATTTAATTTACCAATACATTACGTTAGTGACTATAGTGATGATCGATTTTATACTCTGCTACTATTATGTTGATGAATATTCTGGCTGAATTTTGAAGACGAAAAAAGCTAGAAAGTTTACTAACGAGCACAGGAGCCCCCAACTGCACAAATATTTTCAAAACATAACCAGAACGACGATAAATTATTTTCAAGTGTCATTTTTCTAAAAAATTATTTAAATGAAAGAATCTGTTTACCGTCGAATCGAATTTTCATCCACAGAAATTTTGATCTCGAGAATCTAGAAATGTTTACCAACACAGGAGCCATGAATACCTCACAAACACTTTACACTAGTTACAAAATTGGTCAACAGATCCAACGAAAAGCTGTTTCAACTTTCAACAGCAGCAACACGAACACGAGCCACTCAATCGTGGAAATTTGGATGGAATACGACCTGTTTTTCTGATGTATTCGGCTTCCTGCTCAGTTTTCGCTGCATGCTTGTTCATCTTAGCTTCCGCTGCTGCACGCTTCTCTTCGGCCTTGTGCCGTGCAGTAGCTAGCTTCTTCATTAGTCTGTCCTGTGCCTTGGCTCGCATCCTTTCCACCTCGACCTAAACATTAACGATTATTACATCATTTATCTTGAATCAAAGAAAATACAGTACTTTGTATATATCAACGTAGCTGATTCGAGACCGATATCTCTACTTCAACGGACACAAGTAATATAGCTGTATAGGCGGTGTGTCAATCACTTAACGTACATTAAAACTGAATTAAGATCGAGAACAGTCTGCAGGAACACTCTGGTAAAAAAATGTTACTCTCAGACCTGAATATTTACACAATTATCTGATAGATATCTGCTGCTGCAGGAACAAATAATGTGACGCAACGCGCACAACTGTACCTCAGATTTTCTCAACTCTGCTTCAGATTTAGCCTTCTGGTGATTTTCCCATGCTTGAATCTTCATTTCTTCGCGTTCAAACCTGAAGACGCAGTAATAATCACTTATTCATGCCGGTAACAAAGAAGACTAAACAATATCTATTGCGAGTAGTGAGTCGTTGATTTGAATGGTTGGGGGTACAGTCTTCTCTGATACGAAATACAACATACGAAAATGAAACTGAAAACGATAGGGAAGAAACACTCAAATACCTAGCCATGTACTTTGCTTTCTCAGCCTCCTCCCAAACTTCGGCTCTAGTCTCAATGACGCTTTTACGCATGTGTTCTGCTGCAGCTGCCTTCACCGAACTCGATCCTGCTGTATCCTCTTCCTCTTTACTAGCCCAAGCAGCTATGTTCATTTTACCAAGCTGCACACCAAGTTCCATTATTTCTTTTCTCGTTTTTGTCTGTTTCTCCTTCTCAGAGATCTGTACATCAATGTCGTCAGTTGCTGCGCTTGCATGTGCCTCTCCGAAATGAGCTCTTGTAGGAGATGACGGCTTAGACGAAGTACGACTGCGCGCCGGTGATTTCACTTTGACGGGCGTTCCAGTTCTCGAAGGCTCCTGGCTCGCTATCGGAGTCATTTCCGTCCCCATGTCTCTCATTGAAACTGATCTGGCAGTTGATAGTGACGGAATATTATCTGTCGCAGTATAAAACCATGAATATTATCTGTCGAAGTACAAAACCATGAATGGATATTGATGAATCATAGAAAAACTGACCCATACTACAAACACAAATGACATGCATTTTTCAGTATTAAATGACACCTATTACTCAAAGCAAATTCAAGTC
The DNA here is from genome assembly GCA_023091065.1 of Dianthus caryophyllus. Taxonomy (NCBI): domain Eukaryota; kingdom Viridiplantae; phylum Streptophyta; class Magnoliopsida; order Caryophyllales; family Caryophyllaceae; genus Dianthus; species Dianthus caryophyllus. Next base: position 17,715,905 of record JALGRB010000016.1, read on the forward strand.
ACTTAGACGTGTTCTCCTCATCTTATTTTCTCTTAGGTAATCAAACAAATCAGCAAACTTTAGAAATCTATACATGTCATCAGAAAACTTCAAGAAAAAGTCTCACTGAAAAACACTAAACTTAAAAAACTTCAAGATGACTTTAGACAACTTAAGACGAAGAAAACAGGTTCTTAAACAACAATTTTAACTTATGGAATACTTTTCATCACGAAGAAGGAACAAACTGTTACATCAGACTCACCGATGGATTTTTCGACGCTATTATGCCCTGCTTTCCCATATGAATCAGCTAGTAGGTGAGGATCTGATTCCCAGCCACATTCCTCACTACCTAAACTCGAGTCCATCCTCTTCGTATCAGGCTCGTCAAAGGCATTCAACTTTTCGTCCGGAACTTCAACGACTACTTTGGTGGCAGGTCTTTTATGTCCATGGTTAAAGAGGCTGGTTTTTCTAGAACCTTGCACGCCATGTGATTGCCCGCCGATTTTAGGTCTGTTTGAAGTCGGGCTTGCAATCCACTTTTCTGCGTCGTCCCATTTTGACGGAGCCGCCTTGGAAAATGGTGCCGCCGGTACTCGCTGCGCTCCTCGCTCAGCCTTCTGAAACTCAAAGGCAGATGATCTTCCGTAATCTGTCTCGGTCTCGTCATTTGACTTGATCCTTGAACTGAACAAAGACTGGTCTTTAGACTTGTTTTCTGACGTGATATCGGAGTCTGTCATTGACGTTGAGCATTCAACGAATTCACGCACGACGTCCACATCTTTGCAGCTCTCAGAAAAATCACTGTCTGTGCATTAATATGCAAAAACATTCAGTATGTTTGATTGTCAGCTGAAAAAAAAAAAAAATAAAAGAACATTATATAAAAAGATTTGCAGTGAATCTATGAATCTTCCCCTAAACAATGATGAATGCATGACTTGAAATTTAGAAACATAAGCGTCCATCTCAAATTATACTCCCTCGATGCTATGATGAATCCCCGAGTCGAAATTTGAATGATGTTTCATATCTCACAAGGACATATGAAGTAAAAGTTAATTCACTGAGACTCAATTCGAAGTATACGACATGGCAGTCATTGATCACCAGAATTTGGATATTTGTATGAACACATCATATGTTTTTGGCTTAAAATGACGAGTTCAAGTGGCATATCCACGTTCAAGTGTCAAGTACCAGAATGCATACAAAAACTAATATGAAGAGTTAAAGTAACATAACATACTGAATTGCTGAATTAAAATTTGAAGCTTTGTAGTATTTTTTTTTTTTTTCTATACTGATAATGGAGGAAACAGTAAGTCCCGAACAAATTTCTAAAAATCGAGCAAATAAGTTTCTGACCCACTCGGTCAGCCAGAAAAGGTCGAATGAGTGAATTACACGACTGCGTTACAAACTTGTCGACCCAATTACACAAGTATAGGTGTGTAGAAATGTCGCTGTGTTGTGCAGTGTCATGATCAAATTAACCTCGTCATCGTAAGTGGCCTAGCACCAGTACAAGATGAGACAGAACGCATGATATTCCCATTGACTGTGTGGGATTCATACTCCAAAATGTCAAGGGCCAAGTCACCTCAAAGCAACTAAACCACTCCTTTCCAAAGAAAAACGACTTTCGAGCATGGCAACAAGCAAATCACAACCAAAGATGTAAAAGCTATAGATCAACAGTTCCGAACAAAAACATTTTCTGTTTTACACTTCCTTAAACTGCCACCATATAGAATTAGTTCAATGCAAGATTAATCGCATTGAACTTTTGTCGCTTCAATATTAATCGCTGATCTGAACCTTTTGGGATCATTTAAAAAAGTCAAATGAGCTAACTAAGTGAAATCGATCAAGTAGTACTTAACTACTTATCACCAAATACGACAAAATTAAACCCGACACTCCATCTATAATAGAAGCCTGAATTCCAGGAATCTTCACCTTCATAAACAATCTAAATCCGAAATTGCAGATACTTTAGGTTTGTGAATTTCAACTGGATACAACCTAAACAAACCATACATTCGTAAAATATTCAAACTCGAGTTTGGGAGCCTGAACACAAATAATAGTGTGACATTACCACATTATTGTAGATAAGGTAAATCACCTGATAAAACCTCAAAAGCAAGCACATTTTAAGAAGAGGCGTGAGGTCAGTACAACAAAGAGGAGAAGGGGCGATATAAACACGAGACCTACGGTCCACGACACCTCCGTCTTAACTCTTAACCACTAGACTAGTACATCTTCGGTGAAAACCTAACTAAAAATAACTGTTGGAAACACAAGATTAGGAGAAAATTAGACAAAAAAAATGAACACACTGAGAAAAAGTCCTTCAAGTAAAATCATAAAAAGCAATTAAATACTTCAATTTTCCACGAGATTCATTTCCAACTGAACACACGTTAGAAAAATCGAGAAACGAATGAACAAACAAAAGGGTAGCAAAACCACCTCTATGATCATCAACACCAGAGAATTGAGATCTTAAAGTGCAAGAAGAGTCAACTTCCTCAACTTCCCTCCTTTTCTTCTCAACACCCATCAACATACTCCTCAGCTTTGCTGGTGATAACCCACCACCTTTCTGCACCCCAAAAACACACTCAAATTTCAAAAACCCAGAAAAATTTAGTGAAAAAACAACGATTTGGGGTCGACTAACATGAATCGTCAAAAAAAAAAAAAACAGACAAATGAGGAAAACTTGAGGGTTTTCAACACTTTAATAAACCATTACAGCAGAAAAAAAAAAAAAAAAACAGGATAAATACAGAAATCATATGAAAATGCATCAGAAAAAATTGATTTGGGGTCGACTAACATGAATCGTCACGAAAAAAACACAGACAAGTGAGGGAAACTTAAGGGTTTCCAATATCATCTATTTTAATAACCCATTACAGCAGAAAAATCGGGAATAAATACAGACATCAACATGAAAATGTATCAAAGTTTCAATCTTTCATATGAAAATGTATCAAAGTTTCAATCTTTCAAATGAGGAAATAACCTGAGGTTTTTCAATCCTTTCATAAACCATTATAGCAAAACTGAAAGAATGTATCAAAGTTTCAATCTTTCATATGAAAATGATGAATGATGAAATTTCAGTCAACAAAAATGTGAGGTTTTGGTTGAAATGACAGAAATAATTGAGTGTAACGGACAGATTTTTCAGGGAAAATAGGGAAAAAGTAGTGCAGAGTTTCAGATTTAAAGCAAGTTTAGCAGCAAGCAGCACACTATGTATGTCTTGTAGTGTGTGTAGTTGTTGTAGTGATTGAGTAGACTGTAGACTACTCCGTATAATTTTGTTGTTTTTTGTGCTTTGTTTTTGGTTTTTTATTTACTTTTTCAAACTACATTGTTGGAAATTGAGGATTTAGTCAGTTAAATTTGAATTCAATTAAGAATCGTTTAAATAGAGTTGTACTCACTCCTCCGTTACAGTAAATTGTTTACCTTTTAACCTTTTTTTAGGAAAATTTGAGAAAAGTGTAAACAAGTGATTGAAACAGATGGAGTATAAGTTTTAAATTAAGCTATTCTAAAACAGTGAGTCGGGCTTTATAAAAAATTATTATAGGTTCGTTTTATTTGTACTTGATTATATAGTTTTGTACCATTTTGGTGATAATTATAATTAATTGTCACTAAATTTTTTATTACCTCTATAAATGACTTTAGTAGATTTGTTTCATAATTTTAACTGTAATTTGTATTTCGATCTCACATTAAATTAATCTAATTATGTTTCACAGGAGACTTCTTGTTTCTAAAATATGATACTCCCTCCGTCCCGGTCATTTGTTTACACTTTCCATTTATGGGTGTACGAGTCATTTGTTTACACTTTCCATAAATGTCTATGGTGACCCACTTGTGGAGGTGGACCCAACTTCCTTAAACAATCACATTGTTTATTTTACCCACTTTCTACTTATATTACTATTATTTTTATACTCCCTCCGTTTCAATGGGATAGCTACTAGGATAGCCCCATTGCTTTTTGCACAAATATTAAGAAAAGTGAAAAAGTTAAGGGTAATATTGGTAGTTTGGTTTAGTGGGCCCCATTTTAGAAGAGAAAGTGTGTGGTATTTTGGGATATAGGTATAAAGTAAGGGTAAAAATGATATTTTGATGGTTAAAGGTAACCAAAATTAGAAATGGGACTAAATGAGTGAAATTGCCGAAAAAGGAAAATGGGGCTAAATGAATGAAACGGATGGAGTAGTTTTTTTATTTACCCATGTCCTCACATCGATAAATGTGTATAAAGTAAATGTAAACAAATCACCGAAACGGAGGAAGTATATGTCTATAAGAGTAAAAGGGACTAATAAGAGCATTGTTATCAATGAAGAAAAAACTCTCCATTATTTGAATGAAGAGGGAAAAAAACTCCATTTAGTTTTTAATCTATGGAGAAACTCTCCATTATCATGGAGAATGTGCAATTTCTCCACATTTGTGGAGATCTTCATTCTTAAATAGGTAGGGTTATAAGCATACTTTTAGCGATTTTATTATTACTTTAATTAATTAAATTTAATTTTGTATGTGTATATTATTTCAATGGGTTCCATATATGGAGTGTTTTTTTGTCCATGGATATGATAAATTTTTGAGATGGATAGTTTTTTAATGGAGAATAAATTAGGTCCTATAATGGTGAAAAAAACCTCTTCATTGATAACAATGCTAGAAGGATAGAGTTTTTTTTTTTTTTTTTTTTTTTTTTTTTTTTTTTTTTAAAAAAACGGAATTATCGTTTCGCTAATTAGAAGTCATACATCATCTACAATAAGCATTAACAATCAAAGTATTCAACTTGAAATGAATCAAACAAAGTACCCAATAAAACAAATAACAAAAAAAAAAATTAACCTATACAAGAATTATTTTATAAAAAAAACTAACCTATACAAGAAAATATTTTACAAATATTACAGAAAAATATTAACATATACACGAAAATATTAAAAAAAATTGATTTTTCATATACGAATTTTACTCACGTTGTATACTTTTTTCCATTAGTTTTCCGTCTCTACCCTTTTTTACTCTCACAATATACAAAATTCTCTATCTTTAAATTAATTGGTTGTGTAAGTGTACAACTGCACACAACTAAATTAATTGACTGATGATAAGAAAAGTCAATGTCCACCATTGTTGAGCACTTCTCTTCGTCGACCATCATCTCTTGGTCGAATTAATTTCGTACAATAATCATACTACCTATTCAAACTCTAAAATTTTGATTAAGTTTATTAAAAAATAATAATTTAAGACGAAAATCAAAATTGAAATAGATTCTTCTTGATTGAATCGAATGAAAAAAAAAAAAATTGTATAGTGTGGAAGTAAAAAAAGGGTAGTTGTAGAATACTAAATGAAAAATGTATAGCAGAGAAACTCGTATATGAAAAATTAAGGGTGTTGTTCAATTGTACCCAATTTTTTCTCAATTGTACCAAAAAAAGACCAAAATATCCCTCCCATTTCCTCTTCTCAATATCAGTTTTTATTATTTTCTCTCTTCTCTCTACTAACTCAAACATCCTTAATATATTGTTGCCCCTCCGGACTACCGCGTACCACCATGGCCAGCCTTCAACCACCACCGTCGACTCCGTCGGCGCAGACCCATCACCGTGCACTACCGTCGGTTCCCTTTATGCAAATAATAATAATAATAATAATAATAATAATAATAATAATAATAATAATAATTAATAATAATAATAGAAAAAAATCAATGAAGGAAGCATGAGATCCACGACCACCATGAGCCACCCACAACCACCGTAACCACGACCAGCCACCCACAACCACCGCAACCATGACCTGCACTATCAGACCTGCGCCGCCTGACCCCACGACAATCAACCGCCACGACCCCCATGAGCCACGACCACCATGAGCCATCCACGATCTCAGTCGCTTACCCACGCACATAACCACCAACCCGCCCACGACTCACGTGGACCAGCCCACCCACGACCCTCACCCTGCGCCACCACCCACTGCCCTCGCCTAGCGCCGCCGCCCTTCCCAGCACCACCCCCGTCGTCCCTACCACCCTTAACCACCATAAACAAGTCATATTCAATAAATTAAAATAAACATACAATAACACCATTATTAATCAATTAATTCCATTAGAGCAAGTACAATGGTGAGTTTTTGCATTGAGTTCTTCAATAAGAACTTTATAAATAAAGTTTTTTCCATTGTGATGATTATTGGGTTTGTTGAAGAAAGAACTAGGTTCTTATTTAAGAACTAAGTTTTTTCAAGTTACAATGTAAAGTAAAATAATTGATTGGTGAATAAAAATAGGAGTGGGGTCAATTAAGAACAAATTAAAAAGTTTTTTCATTGTGTTAAAAAGTCTTTAAATTTTAAATTGTATAAATATGTGTTGGAAAAAGGAAGAATTATATATATAGTTCTTCCATTGTACTTGCTCTTAAATGAGTAAATTACTTGTATTATATTGAGATTTGAATGCTTAATTTGATGATTTAATAAATTATAGAATTAATTGATTGATTTTGGATGTTTTTGGATGAAGTTAGGGTTTATTGCATTAAGTTTCAAAAGAGAGGATTTTGGTTTATTAAAGGGTAATTGATGGAAAAAAATGACAAAAAAGGATACAACTGAGTAAAAGTCGGGTATAGTTGATCAATTACGAAAATTAATAGCCTATTTGGAAAAATCTTTCTTTTTATAGGTTCTTAGCCTGTACTCGCTCCTACTCATAGTGTTTTTTCCATTGCACTTTTTGAGAGTCAATTTTCAAAATTTTTGACTAACTTTAGTGTAATATGTAAAGTATTAATAATTGTAATTTAATATTTAAACCTTGACATTTGTTAGGAAAACATCTTGAAAATTATAATTTTAACGAAAATAATGTACGTATGTATAGCGAAAAATACGGTCAAAGCAACGCATGAGTAGGAAGGAGTACCATATTTTAGAAATACCATCTAAAGAATAGGTTTATAATTTACTGGACATTACTTCGTCCATTCCAATTAACTTTATATAACTACTAGTTTTAAAACTCACGCGACACAAGTTACAAAATAATGTAACATATTTTTTGTAATTTGTTTTTGGACCTTGCATGAGACTTAAATTTTAAAAAGAAAAGTAAGTAATTGATTTTTCATATACGGATTTTACTCAAATTATATACTTTTTGTCATTATTTTTCCCACCCTACCCTTTTTACTCAAAGAATATACAAAATTCTTTTTTTTTTTTCCTAAAAAATTTCAATTTCATTCAAGTTTCTAAATTTTCAATCAAAAACTTCAGTCATAAATTCAATGAAGCAATAATGATCTTTTAATTTCAATTTTGTGTCTAAATTATTTAATTTTATTAATTTTTAATAAGTTTAATAATAATTTTTAATTAGGGTTTGTTAGGATAGAAGGTGGTAAGTGGTAGACCGGTGGCGCAGGCGGCGGTGGCCGGTGGGTCGGCACTCGGCAGTGGAGCAAGGGAAGGGGGAAGGGGGGTTACGGCGGTATTAGTTTCAACGTGGGTTTGCAACTTTCATCATTTTTTTCATTTTTTTTTTTTTTTTGTATTTTCTTTAATTTTCTTATTCAATTTTTATTTTTTAATTTTCTTAATTGTTTTTTTTTTTAATTCTTTGAATTAAAAGACAATTATTACTTCATTGAATTTATGATTGAAGTTCATAATTGAAAATATAGAAACTTAAATGAAATTGATTTAAGATTTGGTAGAAATTTAAAAAGAGAGAATTGTGTATATTCTTAGAGTAAAAAAGGGTAAGGTGGGAAAAATAATGACAAAAAGTATATAACTTGAGTAAAATCCGTATATGAAAAATCAATACCCAAAATAAAATATGAGAAATTTCTTAGGAGATAAATTTAAATTTTTCACACGGTTTTAAATACAAATACCTAAGTTTTTCTTGAAATAATGTTAAGAAAAAAGGAAAAAATTAACAATATAAGATTATATGGTAGAACTAATACTTATTATTAATTATAAAAAAACAGAGATCTACATAAATTAGTGTGACAATTAAGGTTGCTACCTGAAGTATGATGTTGTAGATAATTAGTATTTTAGGCAGAAAAGCACCAAGAGATTCGCCTCCATTGGCTTAGTCAAATAAAAGATAAGTTGATAGAAAAGATGTAATATATTTGTTTTTTATGTGCAAGTAAGAGAACACTTGACCCGTCTTAAGTTTCAGACGGATAACCCGTCTTAAGTAGACTTATTGAAAAAAAATACGTCTATCGACTAATCCAAAACACAAATTCTTGTGTGAGTTAAGCCTTACAATAAATTATTGTAAGTGCGCATCATTTGTACCTGATTATATAGTTTTGTACTATTTAAATGGTAATTATGATTAATTGTTACTAAATTTTTTTAGTACCTCTATAAGTGACTTTAGTAGATTTGTTTAAATGTTTTGTCTGCTTTTAAGCTATGATTTATCTTTGTGATCTCACATTAACTTAATGAAGTTATGCCTCACTAGAAAATTATTGAAACCAAAATACTTTGAGGGGAAGTTACTAGAGCTCATCATATATACTCCGTACTTCGTATATATAAGTCACTTGAGCGCAATCAATTCCAAACTCATTGTTTTCAACCGCAATGGAGTGCCATAATTCACCCGAAGTCCCAAATTAAATTATATGGTGTCTACTTCGATAATTATGTGCAAACCAAAGTTCAATACAATGTTTATATGCTACCCACAAGACCCTCATTTCATGATCGACACCCTCCCTTCATTATCATGAACAACCATCCCAAAATCACATCTCGTACAATTAGATCGGGTCTGTAGTCCAAACAATAAGGTTGTCGAACTTCAATTCAGTAAGGCGGATTTGGTCGTTAAACATCTTTATAAAGTAGTATGAACCTAATGTCCGTAATGGAATTTAGTCTGATTTAATACGAATTCACTTATAATTAATTCAGTGTTTAAAATATGTAAATCCATTTAATTTTGTAGCGGTGAATATCAGAGCGGATCATCTGTCCCATTTTATGTCCCATTTGGTATCTCATTACTTCTTACAGTAAATGAGACATGAAAAGGAGACAATGATCCACTCTGAGTTTCTCCATCTCACTTTTTGTGTATCGTCATGTGTCCCACTAATTTTTCCTTTTGACATCTCTTCTATTCATTACACATCATTGATATTTATATCCTTGATTAGTACTCCCTCTATTTCAATGAATTATCCCCATGGGCTTTTTCACAAATTTTAAGGAAAAGAAAAAGTTAAGGGTAATATTGGTAGTTTGGTTGGGTGGGGTCCATTTTAGAGAATAAAGTGTGTGGTATTTTGGTAAAATGAGTATATAGGTAGGGGTAAAAGTGTTATTTTGATTGTATAAAGTTGTCCTAAATAGTAATGGGGCTAATTGAGTGAAATTTCCGAAAAAGGAAAGTGGGGCTAATTGAGTGAAATAGAGGGAGTATATTTTTTTTTTTTTTTCCAATATGAGCCATAAAGGCAATACAAGTGGGGAAGGGCAATACGAGGGTGGGTGGGTTTGGAAATCAATCATGTGACCTATCGTTGTAGGCACCTCAATCTTAACCAGTAGGCCAACACATCCTTGGTATATTCTCGATTAGTGAAACGCAAAAGAAAATTGAGAATTCATCGAATCACTAAGTGTTTAGCTCTAGGCTATAACAAACAATATGTGACACGATCCAAAATCACGTTATCCGAAGGATCCATCTACTAAGACCATCCACATTAGATGATCACTTTTAAAGTGATCATCAATTAAAATAATGCACTTTTATTCATGTTGGTATTTGTGATCTACTTTAAATGGTTTTCTATCTACTTTAAATGGTTTTCTCCCCCATTAGTAATCACTATGACCACAACTTTAAGCAAGTTATATGCATGTTGGAGAGAAACAAAAGAAAAAAATAAAGTAAAACTACGTTGCCAATAGAATGCAAATAAATAAAGTGAATATGGTTGTAATTAGTGTTCATGCCATAATTAGTGATCACAATTATTCACAATAAATAATTATATTTATCATATTTCTATTTGTTTTTTGGTGGTTATGATCACTTACCATCCTACCAAATTATCAATGGGAATGATGACAAATCTGACAATGATCTAAGGTCCAGCACAAATTCTCATATAAAACGGATAACCCGTCTTAAACTTAAGACGGGACGGTCAAATAGTTGACAAAAGTAAAAAGGGTAGGAAAAAGTAAGGTGTTTTGTCTTATGTGTGTAAGTGGATGAATATTTGACACGTTTTAAGTTTAAGAAGAAATACTTATTGAATGTCTAGTTGGTCACTTTAACTCACAATTCTCCAAAGACACACATCACTCACTAAATTTCCCCCAAATTTGTGACTACTCTACTTGCATCACACAAAATGCTTAGGGTTAGGGTTTATAGAAGATTCATCATCTCTACTTCACACACCTTGAATGTTGTTCATAATTTAAATTTTCCCCAAATTTCTCACTACTCTACATCTTCTACGTCTTCATCGAATGAATTGGCAAATTACTTGGAGAATTCTCTGGGTTTTTCCCACCAACAAGCCATCACTACATCCACTAAACTCTACAATCAAAGGAAGGTTAATTACTCTCAGACTCCTAAAAATGCCGTTTATGTTGTTAATCTGCTCAAAAATCACGGTTTTAATGATGCCCAAATCAGAAATGCTGTCAAGGTATGCCCTAGATTGTTAACTCATGATGTTGATAAAACAATCAAACCTAAATTAGGGTTTCTAATCGATCATGGTTTATCTGGGATTGACTTAATTGAAGTTATTAGTGCAAATCCTCGGATTTTGCAACAGAATGTTGAATCTTTATTTTCGCCTGTAATACAAGTTTTGAGACAAATTCTGGTTTCTGATGAATATGTCATTCATGCTATTAAGAGGTTGGGTTTTAGTGGTTTTAACAGCGTGATTAATAATATGTCGCCGAATGTTGCGTTGTTGATGAGTTATGGAGTCCCCATTGAATCGATCAGGAAACACTTGGCTCAACAACCTGGAGTTTTTTTTCCAAATCCCGAAACGTTTAAGGATGTTGTGATTAGAGTTCAAAAAAAGCTAGGGTATCTCCCGAATTCAGCCATGTTCTTGCATGGGATTTTCTTGTTTTCATTATACAGCGAGGAGAACATTAACTCGAAATGTCGGGTGTTTAGGAGCTTTGGTTGGACCCAAACTGATATTGAGACGTTGATGATGAAGTTTCCCAGATGCTTCACGTTGTCGGATGAAAACATTAAGAAAAAGTTGGGTTTTCTGATGAATGACGTGGGTCTCGAGGCTTCGTTCCTGATATCGAATTGTTGGATGTTGACTAGCAACCTCGAGAAGAAGATGTTGCCTCGACACAGCGTGTTACAGATTTTGAAAGCAGAAGGGTTGTTGAAAAAGTGCCCCCATCTTACTACTGTCATGAGAAATTCTGAATCTTGTTTCGTTAACAGGTTTGTGCTGCCATTTAAGGCCGTTCATCAAGTTTACGCCAGGCACGTTGGTGTAGTGTTGAGACGCCGCTCAAGAACATGCCAGCGACCTTTAATGAAATGACTGACTATGAGGAAGTATATTATTTGACGACTGGAGTTCAATTAGTTCATTTTTCATTATGGTTAAGTGAGTTAACTTCGTTTGTTAATCACGTACTTTGTAGGTATTTAGTGACATAGTGATTAGTGACAAAAAAGTTGCCGGCTTTTGATGTAGTCGCCTTGTGAGGAAAGTAGGAAACTATGCTGTTGCATCTGTTTTTCGTGAATGCAATTGTAGGTGTAACTTTCATTGTCAGACTCTTTTATGCCCTGTGCTTATGACGGGCAAATTTACCCTGACTAGCTTAGGTAATTTGATTTCGTACTAGACTTTTCGATTATACGAAGGTTTGATATAGATTACCATTTGTAAATTGTGTCGTAATTTGAGTTGAGATATAGGTTCGGACGTCTAAACCCTAGCCAGCTAGGCTCCAAGATTGAAATTTTACACTGTTTCGAAGATTGGTCTTACATCAGAAGTTTTGGAATAATCTTATTGTTACTGAGAGTAATTTCTTGCATGTGTATGAACATAAGTCGTCTTTAGCGTTACTGTACAAGGGTGTGGGAAAAATGTCGGCGGTATTGAAAATCAGCAACCCTTTATTAATGGAAATTGAGGACCAGTGAGGAATTTCATCTAAGAACCCGTCTTAGAATGCTTGAATTTACGTTTTGCATCAACCATAATTTTTCCCCGCTGAATTGCGTGTTCACTTTTCAGTCCCTTTGCATATATGTTTCTTGAACTTGAGTGCAGGCGTTGTTATGGATTTACGAGTCAGATTTGTCGTACGAGCGCGGTTATTCCGAATTCAATTGTGAGGTGTATAATGTCGGTTTGTGATAGAATATGAGCATTGTGAGGTGTATGATGTCGGTTTGTACAAAGTAGGTTCAAAAATCTATCAACTAGTTTGTTGGATTTCATCTTTCAGTAGTTTAGCATTCATGTTAACTTCATTCTCACCAACTTCTTGTGTTTTCTACGTAAACATAGTATTCTTTCGTTCTTTCTAATATTAGTCACGAACTCACTGCCATTTTTTAAATTAGGATATTACTTGCATTAGTAACTCTGCCTCACTTGCAACTTTAAACTTCAGTAATCACATCTTTATATCGTAGCCAAATTTTCTACGGAGTATAAGGTTGCGTTTGGGAACTTGGAATTGATTTGAAATACTAGAATTGAATTGTAGGATTTGAAATGTTGTATTTCAATTCCAAATCTAATTTCATGATGATGTTTGACTACTCATGGAAATGGAATTGGAATTGGAATTGACAACTTTATATATAAAATTTTGTTAAAAACTTTGAAAAAAATGAAATTTAATAATATTGTACCAACTTCTAAAAAAATATTTTGAAATTTTTATATTTTTAGTCGTAAGTGTAAAAAAAAAAAAAAAAAATTAATAAGGAATTCAAATGACTACCTCCTACCTAGAATTTGAGAAAACCCTAAGATGAACTAGTTATTAGGAATTGGGATGGAATTGAGACAATTCCAATTCCTAAAGCTTCCCAAACATGGGAATTGGCTCAATTCCGGAATTGAATTCCAATTCCATGTTTCCAAACACACCAACATAATTTATGAGATTAAAATGCGGAAGCGATTTAAGGATTGAGACTTACCTCCAGCCATTGCTCATAAAATAATAATATAGTCTTCAATAATAAGGAGTAATAATAAAGAAACCCCAATATAATAATGATACGGAGTATTAATCTTCAGATCCGACTTGTAATTCTGTAACCATAGTAATTTAGCGGTTCTAAACCCCCTCTCACGAAATAGATGGTGTATTATATTCATAATGGAAAGTAGGTTCAGTGACCAAAACAAATAAATCACCCTCATATATATACTAGTCTTGCCATCAAAGAGTAGTGGGTGATTTTGGAAATATTGTGTGTGAACAGAATAAAGATAATAGACCGAGTCAAAATAGGAAACCTTTTAGAAGTCAGTTTCTTAAACCTGCTGTAGTCGTAAACTGAAAAAACCCATAACATGGCTCAGCTCCTCAACCCCAAAACTTCTTCTATTAAGTCACTTCCCTTATCCCTTGTTTCAATAACTAATCACCGTAGATCTTGTCGTTGCAATTTACGTAACCTCAAAACAAAATGTTCTATAACTGAAAACAATACAACCATTGGAACCAAATAACCAATATGATTATGAAACCGTGCAAGGCCTTAGAGGTGCTTGTGGAAGCGTTGGAACACGAAGGGGTGACCCTCGTGTTTGCGTACGGTACCCTCGTGGGGCATCATTGTCCATTCACCAAGCGCTAAGTCGCTCTAAGGCCATAAAGACGGTCCTACCCCGCCATGAGCAAGGCGGGGTCCTCGCAGCCATAGGGTACACACGTTCCTCGGGGAAGTCAGGCGTGTGTGTAACGTCGCCTGGGCCAGGACCCACAAACAGTCACTGGCTTAGCTATCACTATCGACAAAACCAGAATACTTTGAAGGGAAAATACTTGAGTTCATCATATGTAGAAGTCACTTGAGCGTATAGTCGATTCCGACCTCATTGTCTTCGACCCCATTTAGGAGTGCCATAATTCAACAAAAATTTGTGGCAACTGTTTTGATAATAGCTGCAACCAAAAGTTCAATGCAATGTTTATATGTTATCCTCGAGACCCTCATTTGAAGATCGACACCCTCTCTTCAGGATCATAAACAACCACCCCAAAACACATTTCGTACAATTAGATCTGGTCTCTAGTCCAAAAAATAAGGTTGTTGGTCTTCAATCTAACCAGACTGGTCTTTAAACACCCTTGTAAAGTCTTTTCTATACGAATTACTTATAATTAATTCAGTGTTTAAAATGTAGACTAGATCCGATTTTGTAGTGGTGAACACCACTAGGTGTCGAGTTGGGTTCATCTATCTCACTTTTGTGTCTTATCTTATGTCTCATCTTATCTCACTAGGTGTCGAGTATTAGTTTTTTCTTTTGACAGCTAATCAATTCATTACACATTATTAATATTTATATCCTCGATTAAATTATGTATCAAAAATGTTCAACAAGTGAAACACAAAATAAAACTGAGAATTCAAATTGCTAAGTGTTTACCTATGGGCTACAACAAACATTATATGACCCGATCCAATTTCATGTGATCCGATGGATACATCTACTAATGTCTAGTTGGTCTCTTTAACTCACAAATCACAATTATCACATCACTCACTCACTCACTCACTAGGTTGCACCAAAACGGACACGGACACGGACACGGACACGACACGGGACACGGGACACGCCAGTCCAATTTTTTAGGACACGGGACACGGCAGGAAAAAAAATCAATATGCATATTAAATTAAAGGGAATTCATAACTCATTACAATTAACATGTATACTATGATCATTCATAACTTAAAAAGTTGTAAAACAACCAATACGTCAATAATTATGTCTAAAAATCAAATGTTTACAAAATTACAAACTACAAAGTTCCAAATTAAAATGCCAATTTAAATAAACTTTCAAGTTTGAAATAATAAAGGAGTGATTTGTTTTGTGTTAAAAGGAGTATTGAGTAAAGGAGTATTGAGTTACTGACTTCAAATTCCTCACTAGTTTACTACTTTAGTACTTGATACTACGTGGTTTTGGTGTTTTAGTATTATATTTATTTATTTTAAGTGAAAAAGTTAGTATAATAAGGTGTCCTTTAAGACACGGGCCGTGTCCGTGTCACTTGGGCCGTGTCCGACACGGCTTGTTTTAATAAAAAAACCGAGGACACGGTTCAAGGCGTGTCCGACACGTTTGGAGGTGTGTCCGACGCGTGTCCGTGTCCAACACGGTGTCCGACACGGGAACGCCAAAAATTAGGAGTGTCCGTGCAACCTAGCTCACTCACTCACTCACTCACATCACAATTTCCCCCAAATTTGTGACTACAAAATGCTTAGGGTTAGGGTTTATAGAAGATTCATCGCCTCTACTTCACACACCTTGAATGTTTTTCATAATTTCAATTTCCCCCAAATTTCTCACTACTCTACATCTTCTACGTCTTCATCGAATGATTTGTCAGATTATTTGCAGAATTCTCTGGGTTTTTCCCACCAACAAGCTATCACTACATCCACCAGACTCTCCAATAATATGAAGGTTAATTATTCTCGAACTTGTAAAAATGCCGTTTATGTTGTTAATTTGCTCAAAGATCACGGTTTCGATGATGCCGAAATCAGAAATGCTGTCAAGTTATGCCCTAGATTGTTAACTCATGATGTTGATAAAACAATCAAACCTAAATTAGGGTTTCTAATTGATCATGGTTTTTCTGCGATTAACTTAATTGAAGTTATTGCTGCAAATCCTGCGATTTTGCAACTGAATGTTGAATCTTTATTTTCGCCTGCAATACAAGTTTTGAGAGAAATTCTGGTTTCTGATGAATATGTCATTCGTGCTATTAAGAGGTTGGCTTTTAGTGGTTTTAACAGCGTGATTAATAATATGTCGCCGAATGTTGCGTTGTTGATGAGTTATGGAGTCCCCATTGAATCGATCAGGAAACACTTGGCTCAACAACCTGCAGCTTTTATGCTAAATCCTGACACGTTTAAGGATGCTGTGATTAGAGTTCAAAAAAAGCTAGGGTATCTCCCGAATTCAGCCATGTTCTTGTATGGGATTCGCTTGTTTTCATTATACAGCGAGGAGTACATTGACTCAAAATGTCGGGTGTTTAAAAGCTTTGGTTGGACCCAAACTGATATTGAGACGTTGATGATGAAGAATCCCCCATGCTTCACGTTGTCTGATGAAAACATTAAGAAGAAATTGGGTTTTCTAATGAATGACGTGGGTCTCAACGCTGCATTTCTGACATCGAATTCTACGTTGTTGACTAACAACCTCGAGAAGAAGATGTTGCCTCGACATGAGGTGTTGCAGATCTTGAAAGCAGAAGGGTTGTTGAATAAGTGTCCCCGTTTCAGTAGTGTCGTGAAATTTTCTGAATCTCGTTTCGTTAAGAATTTTGTGCTGCCATTTAAGGTCGTTCATCAAGTTTACGCCGAACACGTTAGGTCGTAGTGTTGAGACGCCGCTTCAAGAACATGCCAAATGACCTTCAAAGGAAATGACTATGAGGAAATGTATTATTTGACGACTGTAGTTTATTTAGTTCAATTTTCATTATGTTTTTTTTAAAGTAAGTTAACTTTGTCTGTTAATTACGTTCTTCATAGGCATTAAGTTGTCGGGTTTTGATGGAATCGCTTTGTGAGGAATCTATGCTACTCCATCTGTTTTTCGTGAATGCAGTTGTAGGTGTAATTGTAACTTTCATCGTCATACTCTCTTATGCCCGATGCTTATGACACGGGCAAATTTACCCTGACTAGCTTCAGTGACTTGATTCGGTACACTTTTCGATTATAAGAAGGTTTACCATAGATTACCATTTGTAAATCATGTCGTAGTTTGAGTCAAGATCTTGGTTCGGATGTCTAAACCCTAGCCAGCTAGGCTCCAAGATTGAATATTGTTACAGAGTAATTTCTTGCATGTGTATGAACATAAATCGTCTTTAGCGTTACTTGTGAAGGGTGTGGGAAGAATGTCGTCGGAATTGAAAATCAGCAACCCTTTTAATAATGGAAATTGAGGACCATTGAGGAATTTCATCTAAGGAACCTGTCTTAGAATGCTTGAGTTTACGTTTTGCATCAGCCGTAATTTTCCCCGCTGAATTACGTGCTCACTTTTCTGCGCCTTCATATATATATTTCTTGAACTTGAGTGCGAGCGCGGTTATGGATTTACGTGTTAGATTCGTCGTGCGGGGGTGGTTATGGATTTACGAGTCCAATTCGTTGTGCTGTGCGGTGGCGGTTATTCTGAATTCAATTGTGAGGTGTATAATTTCAGTTTGTGATAGAATATGAGCATTGTGTAGTGCCTTTTTTTTTGCCCCAAAATGCAGCTGTATCAATCATTAACATCTAAGCGAAGATAGTCGACATGGATGAACACGAGTATATGCTATATATAGTAAGGCGTGTCGGATATCATGCGTCTCGAATTTTCGTTGGTTGATGTATGTGACTATGAAGTTATAAATACCTTAATTCATTGTGCCATGGTAGTGTTACAATCAATTGTGTTTAAACTGTTGTTTCAACTTAAAACAAAACTTTTAGAAGACGATTGATTTATCATGAACAATAGTTTCCAAAGTACATATGACACCAAATCGATTGGAAAAAATAGAACACAATTTATAAGATCTGATTGAGATGTAATATATAAAACCATGTTACTAAAAAAAAAAAAAATGTGTTCATATGAGACTGTTCAGGTGTGTAATGACGTATTTGCCACTAAAATGTGCCTAGTTTAAGGGTTTAAAGGCGGCGAAGGTGATGATTAAAGCGTTGGAACGAGGTGTAACGCACACCTTCTCATACCCTGGCTCATCATTTGCGCCAATCTTTCACGCCTTAACTCGGTTTAAGACCATAAATATGATCTTGCCCAGCCACGAGCAGGGCGGGGTCCTTGCAGCTGTAGGTTATGCACGTGCGCCTGGTAAGACAGGCGTGTGCATAACCTCAACTGGGCCAGGAGCCACAAACCTTGTCACCGGCTTATCCGATGCCATGGGGGACAGCATCCCCGTCGTGGCTATCGCGGGCCAAGTAATCCAACAACTAATTGGGACGAGTACTTTTTCAAGAGGTGGACAACATGAGTATCACCTAAATGGTTACGAAAAAACGCTTCCACGTTGACAGCTCCAAGAATATTCCTCGAGTTGTCATTTGATGCCGCTCACGCCCTGGGCTGTTCTGATCGACATTCCTACTAACGTCCAAGAGGACGTCATAGTCCTCGACTGGAGGGTGTACGATGACGTTGTAACCAATTCTTCTTGTGAAATCGGTATCAAGTGTGAAAAATTAAAGACAGCTGTAAATTTTATAATTGAAGCTAAGAAGCCTGCGTTGTACGGAGTATAGCGGTGGAGGCTGCATCAATGCTAGTCAAGAACTGAAGACATTTATAGAATTAACAGGCATACCGGTCACGAGTACGTTTAATGGACTTGGGAATTACCCAAAAGACGAACAAGAAGACCTATGGTTAGGAATGATCGGAATGTATGGTCGAGTTTCAGCGAATTATGCCGCTAACAATTCAGATCTGTTGTTGGCCATTGGGGTACGGTCTGACGACCGAGCTACTGGCAAAATCGAAGCCTTTGCAAATCAAGCAAAGATGGTACACGTCGACATCGACTCTCACAATCTTGGAAGAATCAAACGTCCACACGTTGCAGTTCAAGGCGACATCAAGCCCGTGCTGCAAGCCATCAACAATTTACTATTACAAAACTGAGGAAGCAACAAAAAAGATTTCAACCTCAACTGGAGGAACGAGCTCAAGGAAGTAAAACTAAAACACCCTCTAACATACAAGCGATCGAACAACGAAAATATTGAGGCACAATACATTATCGAAACCCAAGAGGAACGAAGTAACACAAGGTAACGTGGTTATAACCACAGGCGTAGGACAACATCAGAATCAGATGTTAGTAGCTCAATTTTACGACTTCAAGCATCCACGACAATGGATATCCTCTGGTGGGATGGGCACGATGGGGTTTGCTCAACCAGGTCGAGTGGTGGTCTACATAGACGGGGACGGTAGTTTTATGATGAATTTACAAGAATTGGCCACGGTTGGGGCCCACAACATGAACTGCCTAGGTTACTAGGTATGGCCGTACAGCCCAAGGTCGATCACGAGAGTTATACGTGCTTGGGAATTAAGGGTAACGATATGGAGTACATGGGATCGGATATGGTCAAGTTCACGGAAGGCGGAACAGTGTGGTATAACGGGTCATAGGGTTTCGAGGAGAAGCGAGGTTCGAGACGTTATCAAGAAGATGATTGAGTTCCCTGGACCCTTTTTGCTTCAAGTTTTTGCTCCATACCGAGGGCCGAGCGGGTGTGTTGCCTATAAGGCTATAATGTTTGGCAAGCATTGAGGTTGTTGTATTCATAATTATTTTCACATTTAATTTTCTTCGTTTCTTGTAGAATCGTCTTATGGTATCGGAATTAGAATAATACTCTGTTGTAGAGTAATATGCCAACAAAGTATGGCCGGACCCAGGGACGTAGCTAGGGTCAAATTTCACCTAGGGCCGAAATTTGCTTCGTTTCCGGAATTTTCTCCTACCTTTCTTTTAAAAAAAGTGTGTTATTGTTGGATGTTTCCCCATTATATGTTAGTTTTTATGAGAAAAAAATTTATGTATATATCAATATATGTAGAGAGAAGTATTAATAAAATTTGGTAGAACACCCGTGTTAAATTTATATAAAATTTTCTTGGTGGAAATAATTATATTGACTATAGGATATACACTAATTAAATAAGAATCATATGAAAATTTGAAATTATTATTTCAAAAATTAAATAAATAAAGAAATTGGAAATTATATATTGAATATTGGAAATAATAGTACAATATGATAAAATAAATGTCCCACAAAATGTCCCACAATGCAACAATATTCACGTACCAAATTACCAAACTAAAGTCCTAGTAATTAGGAAACTTTAATGGGGCCCACTCAACACATATCCCCATGATTTTATGCAGTTTGATTTATTGTTGTTTTGTTGTATGAGTAGCTTTCATGTTTTTTGGGTCCTTATTTATTTAACACTTTATTTTATAATTGGCCCATATGCAAATGGACTATCAAAAATTTCAAAATTTTGTACCAGGGCCATGGCCCTACTGGGCTGGCCTGAGCTCCGCCTCTGGCCGGACCTATAATTGCGTTCAAACTTCAAGCCCAAAGGGGCATTCATATGAGGGGGCGTGTCACAGTGTATAAAACCGATCTTAGGCCTCCAACCATCTGCTTAAACTTTTGGTTGAGTTGGTTCTTAACATATTTTATACACTAATATTTCCTATCAAAGAAAATGAGAAGAAATGAGTGGTATGAAAATACTCCAAATCAGTTTGGCAAAGTAGGTTCAAATTTCTATCAACTAGTTTGTTGGATTTCATCTTTCAGTAGTTTAGCATTCGTGTTAACTTCATTCTCACCAACTTCTCGTGTTTTCTACGTAAACATAGTATTCTTTCGTTTTTTTTTTCTTCTAATATTAGTCACGAGCTTAAAAGGGTGCGGAAAACGGAGTAGTAAATTCTACTTCCTCCATTCCAATCAATTCTATACATTTACTTTTTGTACACTATTCAAAAGTGAGGAGAATTTTCGATATATCGTCTAATATATGAAATAAAAAATAGTCATGTAAGATCTTGTTTTAATTGCCTTTTCAAGAGCATTATTAATATTCAAATTTCATATTTTTCAGAATTATGTAACTAAAAATATAAACAAAAGAAAACGTGCATCGACGTACGTGCAAAAAACAAATGTATAGAATTGATTGGAATGGAGGAAGTATATAGTTCAGGCTGAAAAATGGAGGCCCTGTTCGAAACAAAAAGTTGAGGCCCCATGTAAGGCTGCCTCGGAAAATTTTGGGCCTCGTATTTTGTATGTGTTTTGTAGTTTACTACGAGTAATATTTGTTCGGGGTGATTTTCTCACACGGTTCGTTTAAGTGAATGTGGATCTACTAGTACTATCCTTTAGGTTGATTTTTATGGTGATTGTTGTAAGGAGTAATTGAGTTTAAACGTATAGAAAAGTAACAAAAAAGGAACAAGACACACGATATGTTACGTGGGAAAAACGCTCATATCGACATGGGAAAAGTAAAAGAGAATATCGACATATTAAAATTCGAAAAGACATAATGCAGAGATAAACCCGCACGTTCATATAATCATATATACCGCAAATATAAAATGGTCAACAATTAATTCTCCGTAATATTTTGATTTTGGTGAATACTAATTGGTTTAATCTGAATTCGTGTAAAAGAGGACCACAGAGGGTGGTAAAACTTCCCTTGTGAGTTTTAACACGACTGCAATCCCAGGGCTCAAAAATTAATACTCCCTATCAGAAAGGATATTTAGGTCGGATCGTGTCGTGTCGTGTCACATGTAAAAGTGATGTCTGTCGCTACATCTAGCCATTAACAGAAAAGGTCTATAGGTGAGAAAGAAAACTATAGACCATCTCATCACTCATAAATACAACCAATGAAAAACAATTTATCTTCACCTGACTTATTAATTGAAATAAATAAATCAATAAAACTCATGAAAAAAATATATATTTATATATGTGCTATATATATAAATTGTGACTATTAAATTTACGAAATTAAATTCATTTAACAATTTAGAGGGCAGCAAACAATTAAATGAGAATAGGTCTGTTCAATTACTAAAACGACAACCAAGTGGTGGTTGCCCAGGTGGAATCCAGGTTAACCTGGAAATGTGCAACAAAGTGTAAGTCAGAAGGCCCCGCTCAGTGGCTTACATACGCACGTGTGGTGCATGAACGATTTTTCCAGAGGACTAAACCCCCTCGTCATCAAAAAAAAAAAAAAAAAAAAAACGACTTAATATAAAATAAATAAAACAATGAATTAACAATATATTTTGTCCGAGAAAATGCATACAGAATTAATAGCAAATAAATGAAGTAGTCTTTATGTAAAGTTTTAAAAAAATGTTGCCGAGGAGAGTTCAACCTTGATTAAATCAAAAGAAAAAATCAACATCACTCTTAACTCCTTAAGCCTAACTCCACTGATAAGTTTGTAGCACAATTTAATGTATGTATTTTTTATTATATACTCCCTCCATTTCAATGAGATAGCCCCATTGCATTTTGCACAAATATTAAGAAAAGTGAAAAAAGTTAAGGGTAATATTGGTAGTTTATTATAATGGGACCCATTTTACAAGATAAAAGGTGTGGTATTTTGGTGAAATGGAAATAAAGTAAGGGTAAAAATGATATTTTGATTGTTAAAGGTAACCAAAATTAGAAATGAAATTTAAATGAGTGAAATTACTAAGAAAAGAAAATGAAATTTAATTGAATGAAATGGAGGGAGTATATAAAAGGATGAATTTTGGGGCCCCTAAAAAGTGGAGGCCCTGTTCCCAAGCCCACTTTGCGCCTGCCCTTAAACGGCCCTCAAGCTATCTATAATTAGCTCTAAGAATCCCATGCCTCACTTGCAACTCTAAACTTCAGTAATCACATCTTAATATCGTAGCGAAATTTTTATAATAGAAAAGCCTACTGTAGTCGTAGACTGAACAAACCCATAACATGGCTCAGCTCCTCAACCTCAAAACTTCTTCTATTAAGTCACTTCCCTTATCCCTTGTTTCAATAACTAATCACCGTAGATCTTGTCGTTGCAATTTACGTAACCTCAAAACAAAATGTTCTATACCTGAAAACAATACAACCATTGGAACCAATATGATTGTGGTATCGTGCAAGGCCTCAGAGGTGCTTGTGAAAGCATTGGAACACGAAGGGGTGACCCTCGTGTTTGCGTACCCTGGTGGGGCATCATCGTGCATTCACCAAGCGCTAAGTCGCTCTAAGGCCATAAAGACGGTCCTACCCCGCCAGGACCAAGGCGAGGTCCTCGCAGCCATAGGGTACGCATGCTCCTCGGGTAAGTCAGGCGTGTGTGTAACGTCGTCTGGGCTAGGAGCCACAAACAGTCACTGGCTTAGCTATCACTGTCGACAAAACCAGAATACTTTGAAGGGAAAATACTTGAGTTCATCATATATAGAAGTCACTTGAGCGTATAGTCGATTCCGACCTCATTGTTTTCAACCCCATTTAGGATTGCCATAATTCACCAAAAAATTGTGACGTCTGTTTTGATAATAGCTGCAACCAAAAGTTCAATGCAATGTTTATATGTTATCCTCGAGACCCTCATTTGAAGATCGACACCCTCACTTCATGATCATAAACAACCACCCCAAAAACACATTTCGTACAATTAGATCTGGTCCAAAAAATAAGGTTGTTGCTATTCAATCTAACCAGATTGGTCTTTAAACACCCTTGTAAAGCAGTATGAACCTAATGACCATAATGGAATTAAGTCTTCTTCTATACGAATTACTTATAATTAATTCAGTGTTTAAAATGACCATAATGAACACCACAAGGTGTCGAGTTGGGTTCATCTATCTCACTTTTGTGTCTCATCTTATGTCTCATCTTATCTCACTAGATATCGAGTATTAGTTTTTTATTTTGACAGGTGATCAATTAATTACACATTATTAATATTTATAGGGTATCCTCGATTAAATTATGTATAAAAAATGTTCAACAAGTGAAACATAAAATGAAACTGAGAATTGGAATTGCTAAGTGTTTAGCTATGGACTACAACAAACATTATACGACCCGATCCAATTTCATGTGATCCGATGGATACATCTACTAATGTCTAGTTGGTCTCTTTAACTCACAAATCACAATTATCCAAAGACGCACATCACTCACTCACTCACTCACTCACTAATTTCACTAATTTCCCCCAAATTTGTGACTACAAAATGCTTAGGGTTAGGGTTTATAGAAGATTCATCGATTCATCGATGCTTAGGGTTAGGGTTCATAATTTCAATTTCCCCCAAATTTCTCACTACTCTACATCTTCTACATCTTCATCGAATGATTTGTCAGATTATTTGCAGAATTCTCTGGGTTTTTCCCACCAACAAGCCATCACTACATCCACCAAACTCTACAATCAAAGGAAGGTTAATTACTCTCAAACTTCTGAAAATGCCGTTTATGTTGTTAATCTGCTCAAAAATCACGGTTTCACTGATGCTCAAATCAGAAATGCTGTCAAGCTAAACCCTAGATTGTTAACTCATGATGTTGATAAAACAATCAAACCTAAATTAGGGTTTCTAATTGATCATGGTTTTTCTGGGATTAACTTAATTGAAGTTATTTCTGCAAATCCTCTGATTTTGCAACGGAATGTCGAATCTTTTTCGCCTGCAATACAAGTTTTGAGACAAATTCTGGTTTCTGATGAATATGTCATTCATGCTATTAAGAGGTTGGGTTTTAATGGTTTTAACGGCGTGATTAATAATATGTCGCCGAATGTTGCATTGTTGAGGAGTTATGGAGTCCCCATTGAATCAATCAGGAAACACTTGGCTCAGCAACCTGGAACTTTTTTGCGAAATCCCGACACGTTTAAGGATGTTGTGATTAAAGTTGGAAAAAAGCTAGGGAATCTCCTGAATTCGACCGTGTACTTGAATGGGATTCGCTTGTTTTCAGCATTCAGCGAGGAGAACATTGACTCGAAATGTCGGGTGTTTAAAAGCTTTGGTTGGACCCAAACTGATATTGAGATGTTGATGATGAAAAATCCCAGAAGCTTCATGTTGTCTGATGAAAACATTAAGAAGAAATTGGGTTTTCTAATGAATGACGTGGGTCTCAACGCTGCATTTCTGACATCGAATTCTATGATGTTGAGTAGCAGCCTCGAGAAGAGGATGTTGCCTCGACATGAGGTGTTGCAGATCTTGAAAGCAGAAGGGTTGTTGAATAAGTGTCCCCATTTCAGTAGTGTCGTGTACATTTCAGAATCTTGTTTCGTTAAGAATTTTGTGCTGCCATTTAAGGTCGTTCATCAAGTTTACGCCAGGCACGTTGGCTGTAGTGTTGAGACGCTGCTTCAAGAACATGCCAAATGACCTTCAAAGGAAATGACTATGAGGAAATGTATTATTTGACGACTGTAGTTTATTTAGTTCAATTTTCATTATGTTTTTTTTTTTTTTAAAGTAAGTTAACTTTGTCTGTTAATTACGTTCTTCATAGGCATTAAGTTGCCGGGTTTTGATGGAATCGCTTTGTGAGGAATCTATGCTACTCCATCTGTTTTTCGTGAATGCAGTTGTAGGTGTAATTGTAACTTTCATCGTCATACACTCTTACGCCCGATGCTTATGAGTTATGACATGGGCAAATTTACCCTGACTAGCTTAGGTTACTTGATTTGGTACACTTTTCGATTATAAGAAGGTTTAACATAGATTTACCATTTGTAAATCATGTCGTAGTTTGAGTCAAGATCTAGGTTCGGATGTCTAAACCCTAGCCAGCTAGGCTCCAAGATTGAAATTTTATACTGTTTCGAATATTGGTCTGAGCTCATAAGTTTTGGAATAATCTTATTGTTAGAGTAATTTATTGCATGTATATGAACATAAATCGTCTTTAGCGTTACTTGTGATGGCTGTGAGAAGAATGTCGTCGGAATTGAAAATCAGCAAGACATCAACCCTTTAAATAATGGAAATTGAGTAATTGCATCTAAGAACTCGTCTTAGAATGCTTGAGTTTACGTTTTGCATCAGCCATAATTTTTCCCGCTGAATTACGTGCTCACTTTTCTGCGCCTTCGTATATATATTTCTTGAACTTGAGTGCGAGCGCGGTTATGGATTTACGTGTCAGATTCGTCGTGCGGGGGTGGTTATGAATTTACGAGTCCAATTCGTTGTGCTGTGCGGGGGCGGTTATTCTGAATTCAATTGTGAGGTGTATAATTTCAGTTTGTGATAGAATATGAGCATTGTGTAGTGCCTTTTTTTTTTTTTTTTTTTCCCCCCAAAATGCAGCCGTATCAATCATTAACATCTAAGCGAAGATAGTCGAAATGGATGAACACGAGTATATACTATATAGTAAGGTGTGTCGGACATCATGCGTCTCGAATTTTCTGAAGTTATAAATACCTTAATTCAATGCGCCATGGTAGTGTTACAATCAATTGTGTTTAAACTGTTGTTTCAAGTTATGACAATTGCAAATCAGATGAAGAATAACAATCAGATGAGATTCCTGTGTGTGCTCTGGGCAATATGGATACACAGGAACAACGTGATCTTTAGAAAACAAGCACCCGATCCGGGTAGCATGGTTTATACTCTCAAGGCACTAAAGTCGGAATGGATTCAGGTAGGGAGGAGGAATGGAAAAAGGGTTGATGTTATTACCACCCCACAGGTGGCAACAATTGATAACAGGGATATCCAGGTGGCCGGCTCAGAAGGATGTGTTTTGCAGGTGGAGGTACTAGTGGATGCAGCATGGACGGATGGCAGGCGAGCTGCAGCAGGCTGGATTTTGCTAGCAGATGGAGCGGTAAAGGAAGAGAACGCGGTCCCATTCTATGCACAGACAGCAGCGCAGGCTGAAGCCAAAGGAATTTAGGAAGTCTTATTGTGGGCCAGGAGGAAAGGGATCTACCATATCTCAATATTCACGGACTGCCTACAGGTGGTGCACGAAGTTGGAGGACTACGGATGCCGGGTCATCATACGAGTAGTATTATTAAGAATATCTTTAGTTTAGCGGTTAATTTCCATTGTTTTAATCTTGTTTATGTTCCCAGGATTTTTGTTAATCGGGCCCACGACCTTGCTAAAAGGGCTGTGAGGGTCTAATTAACGAAGTCCTCCCACCTGGCAAAAAAAAAAAAAAAAAAATAAAAGTTATGACAATTATCATAACTTAAAACAAAACTTTAAGAAGACGATTGATTTATCATGAACAATAGTTTCCAAAGTACACATGACACCAAATCGATTGGAAAAAAGAGAACACAATTTATAAGAAGATCTGATTGAGATGTAATATAAAGGTCATATGAGACCGTTCACGCGTGTGATGACGTACTTGCCGCTAAAATGTGCCTAGTTTAAGGGTTTAAAGTGATTTTTTTTTTTTTTTTTTGTAATGTTTTTAAGTGGTCATATTTTGCGTTGTGGTCACTTTAAACATTAAAATAGTCGCGTTTTAATGATAAAAAAAGTCATCGCATGTTATGAGACGGTTTTATACAAAACTTACTCATGAAAAAAAAAAGTCCGTAAACCATCGGCCTTATAAACTAGAGAAATTCTCTCTTCTATTATCGACATGTGGGATCTAATAAAAATTCTTTGGGTTTTTCTATGGTATACCCCTGAGGTTTATCGTTTTCTATGATATACCCTCACTTTTTCAATATTCCATGGTGTGCCCCTAAACTTTAAAATTTGTCTATGTTATGACCAAATTGTTAGTCATCATTGACTTGGTCGTTTATTTAAGCTATTAAATGACTATTTAATCCAACCGCTTATGATTAACCAATTCATTTGCTTATAATAGCATTCGATTACACATTAACATGTCTAATTATATATTAGACGATTATAAATCCATGGATAAAGTTATTTAATGATTTATGAAACAAACGTTATTTTTCATGCTAAAAAAACGTTATTAAGAGTGGCTTTCAGAAACTTCTATTTAATATGGTCACTTGATGTTAATTGATAAGAAAAGAAGTTAAATGAAGGACACTCGAAAGAAATATAGCTAAAGAGGGTTTAAGGATGGTTAATTTATAGACTAAATATGAAGTTTAGGGATATATTATAGCCAAAATTTAAAGTTTAGGGGCATACCATGGAATATCGAAAATGTAAGGGTATAACATAGAAAACGAAAAACCTCAGGGGTATACCATAGAAAAACCCAAATTCTTTACACTACCCTTCACATGGAAGCCAATTTAACAAGTTTAATAACAATTAATCCTAATTATCATTTAAATGGTACAAAAGCTATATAATGAAATATAAATGAGACGATTTACAATAATTTATTACTCCGTATAAGACATGTCTCACACGAATTTGTGATAATAAATAGGTATCCACTTCGTGCTTGTTAAAGAATTGTGATTTACTGATTTATACAAGTTATTCCTCGATACAAAATCAGAAAATCCAGACCACAAATCGTTTGCGAACAAAGAGATTAAGAGTAATATGTAATCATAGAGAGGTCCTTATAAGATTCCTCCTCGCACAGAAACCTGGCAATCGGCGGCACCGCTCGATGGTGCAAGAGCTAAACATGATACGTCAAATGGCTGTACTATTATTTCGACTTAATCCATGATTTGAAATTCACACTTTTTATTCAAAAAATCACTAATGTAGTCAGAACAATTGTTCTTAACGAAGAAAATTATACAGAAAAAACACCTGAATATAATTATATAATTAAAGTATGTAAGAGTGAAATTAAAAAATATATGATCTAATTATTGTGATTCACATTGACTATATTCCTTAATCCATATAGATCTTTGATCTAATTAATAACCTTACAAAAGAGTAAACATAATTGGACATCTTTGTACCTTGACCTACTTGGCTACTTACCTTGGTAATACGATAAAAATAAATACTTCGAAACATTTTACCCCCAAACATAATTATTACTGTAACATTTTGGTTTTCATTAGAAACATATATGATTAATGATTAATAATCTATATTTTTTTTTTTTTTATAATATAAAACTTACCCAACGTCGTGAATTCAGTATTTACATGTAAGTTATAATCATCGCGTGTATTTTGCAACATAAACCAGTATCTTCAATTGAACAAAACAAAGCATGGCTCAATTCCTCAAATTACTACAACAAATTTTCTGTTACTCCATTACATTTTCCTCTTCGCCCGAAAATACGTACATGTACTTTACGTAACCTCAGAATAAAATGTTTGATAAATGAAGCTGATACCGCCGCAATCACACACAAAAATGCCGAACCTTTAGAGGCGGCGGAGGTGATCATTAAAGCGTTGGAACGAGGTGTAACGCACACCTTCTCGTACCCTGGCTCATCATCTGCGCCAATCTATCACGCCTTAACTCGGTTTAAGACCATAGATATGATCTTTCCCAGCTACAAGCAGGGCGGGCTCCTTGCAGCCGTAGGTTATGCACGTGCGTCTGGTAAGATAGGCCAGGAGCCACGAACCTTGTCACCGGCTTATCCGATGCCATGGGGGACAGCATCCCCGTCGTGGCTACCGCGGGCCAAGTAATCCAACAACTAATTGGGACGAGTACTTTTCAAGAGGTGGACATCATGAGTATCACCAAAAAGGTTACGAAAAAACGCTTCCACGTTGACAGCTCCAAGAATATTCCTCGAGTTGTCAGGGAAACGTTTGATGCCGCTCACGCCCTGGGCTGATCGACATTCCTACTAACGTCCAAGAGGACGTCATAGTCCCCGACTGGAGGGTGTACGATGACGTTGTAACCGATTCTCCTTGTGAATCGGTATCGAGTGTGAAAAATTAAAGACAACTGTAAAATTTATAATTGAAGCTAAGAAGCCTGTGTTGTACGGAGTATAGCGATGGAGGCTGCATCAATGCTAGTCAAGAACTGAAGACATTTATAGAATTAACAGGCATACCGGTCACGAGTACGTTTAATGGACTTGGGATTTACCCAAAAGACGAACAAGACGACCTATGGGTAGGAATGATCGGAATGTATGGTCGAGTTTCAGCGAATTATGCCGCTAACAATTCAGATCTATTGTTGGCCATTGGGGTACGGTCTGACGACTGAGCTACTGGCAAAATCAAAGCCTTTGCAAATCAAGCAAAGATGGTACACGTCGACATCGACTCTCACGATCTTGGAAGACTCAAACGTCCACACGTTGCAGTTCAAGGCGACATCAAGCCCGTGCTGCAAGCCATCAACAATTTACTATTACAAAACCGAGGAAGCAACAAAATGGATTTCAATGTCAATTGGAGGAACGAGCTCAAGGAAGTAAAACTAAAGCACCCTCTAACATACAAGCGATCGAACAACGATAATATCGAGGCACAATATGTTATCAAAACCCTAGAGGAAGTAACACAAGGTAACGCTATTATAACCACAGGCGCAGGACAGCGTCAGATGTTAATAGTGCAATTTTACGACTTCAAGCATCCACGACAATGGATATCCTCTGGTGGGATGGTTTGGCCTCCCGGCGGCCATAGGAGCCGCAGTTGCTCAGCCAGGTCGAGTGGTGGTCGACATAGACGGGGACGGTAATTATATGATGAATTTACAAGAATTGGCCTCGGTTGGGTTCCACATCATTCCAGTCAAAATAATCGTCATGGATAACCAGTGCCTAGGTCTGGCCGTATGTACAGCCCGAGGTTGATAACGAGACTTATACGTACTTGGGGATCAAGGGTAAGAGTATGGAGTACCCGGAACTGGATATGGTCAAGTTCGCGGAAGCGTGTGGTATAACGGGTCATAGGGTTTCGAGGAGAAGCGAGGTTCGAGACGCAAATACGAAGATGGTTGAGTTCCCTGGACCTTATTTGCTTCAAGTTTTTGCTCCATACCAAGCGGGTGTGTTGCCTATAATGTTTTGCAAGCATTGAAATTGTATTCTTGTAGAAATGAGAATGAGTAGCAGTGCAGCAACGCAGGAAGACCACCACACGCACTCATCATCTTTTCCTCATACTCTGTTTTTGTAACAACCTACTAATCTGTTGTAACTAACTCACAATTCTGTTATGAGTTTGTTAGAGCAGTTATTAGGTTGTTGTAGCTTTGTACAGACTCTATAAATAGGTTCCAATACTTGTACATAATTAAGTTAATTCAATATAATCACAACTTTTATTTAGCTTTTGTTCTTCATATTTTTCTCTGAAATTCATCATCTTCAAGCTTAGTAATCTTCATCAATGGCGTCACTAACCTCCATTGTAGTTCCTTGCTCACCATTTTACAATTCTCAATTATTTTCACATTTAGTTTTATTCATTTCTTATAGTATAAATTGTGATTAGAATATTATTTCAAGCTAGCAGTTCAGACCGATACAATCTATCGAGCCAAAGTGTTGACCGATGCAATTGTCTTTTATTTTAAAGGCGGCCTTTTATAGCTTGTTCTCTTTTGCCTTGGCCGATCTTATTAATGAAAGCAACAATTTTACTTTTTAACTTTCAAAACCATCATACACTACAAATAAACCAACATACTTATATATATATATATATATATAACTCGGTATTATACGCAATACTAATTTCAATAACAAAATCACGGATTCATGGCAAACAAGGACCCGTTTTATGAGGTGAACCACGAGAGCTATACATGCTTGGGGGAATAAAGGTAGTGGTGTGCATCAAAGTTTGCGGAAGCATGTGATATTTCGGGACAGAAAGTTTGGAGGAAAATTGACCTCAGAAATGCCATTGAAATGATGGTTGAGTTTGATGGACCATACTTGCTACATGTTGTTACCCCTTTTAAAGAGGGTGGCTTGCCTAAAATGTTGGGAAGAACTAAAGGTACATAATTGTGCTGATTAGTTCTATTTAATCGCTACAGGTAGATTCTCGTCATAACAATAATTATTAAAAGTAAACCAAGCATGATTTTGATGCAAGAAAATCATACGGAGTACAAACCATCATCTACTTATGAACATATATATAAGTCACATAGAAGATATCGTGTAGAGTGTACCAGATTAGCTTAACCTTGTGATTCACCTGTTGACGAGTTTCTGAAGTTGATCCACGGGCATGATAGATGCCGCACTGTCGTAGTTGGCATTCTCCATTTGCTCATGTATCTGTACCATACAAGACGTGGTCAATTTCAAGGATCTAAAGTGACCAAATCATCCTCATTCTCGAACAAGTGAGTCGGCAAAAATGAGGAAGAATATTTTCCTTCAAAACCCTTTTTATATGTATATTCGAGGCTTGTTCCACAAACTAATAATGTTACATTCTCTGATCAAAAGATTTTCAACTAGCCTCTTCAAAGTCGTGAAGCTAAGATCTCATACACAGAAAAAAAACAACCATGAATAGGGGAGCGCATGTTACCGGTTGGACCGGAATTTGGTCCTGAACCCGATGATCCGCTCCGGTCTAGGGTTAGACCTGATGCTATCAGGTTTGGTCTTCGGTCCTTAATTTTCATCAAATCCGAGTTCCGGTTAGGTTTGGTCGTAAATCTTTTTTGCAAAGATCTCCATGAACATGATAAAAACATCGAGCATTAGGATAAAGAGGCCCAATATAATGCACAAGATGAGGAATGAGGATAGTAACCGGTGATTTTATAATTGTGCAATGTAAAGGTATTTGCAGCAAGAAGTTCAAAACTAGACTGCAAACGAAAAAGTTGGCGTAAAAGAATTGTATCATGAAGTCTAGGAGTTAAAGAAACTCACTTAGCGACGAATTCATAAAATCGAATCATCAAGTCCCGGTCATTCTCATAAACCATATTTACTTTTCCTAGGCAGCCAATACCAAAGCCGGGATCTGCACGACATAGATCAACTTCAATCAGAAATTTTTACAACTGATACTGATACAAAGGCTTTAAAAATCCCTGCAATAATTGCAAAGATTGTTGCTGACTCAGAACATGTGTCAGACATTCAGATGCTGATTTCATAGACATGAAAAGTGAGCTTATTCTAGCTAGTAAGACAAAGTACAAAACCGCTGAGATTAGGCCTTCTAAAACCTTTCAAGGTTACACACTCAATGGACAACTTCTACTTGAATGTGCATGATCTAGGGTGGAGACTTTTACCGTCACAACTCACAACTCACACGTTCAATGCACATGATCTAGACGCAACACTTCGACAACAGCTGAAATGCATCTCAACAAAAAAAAATGACTCGGACTTGTTTTTTCCTTCACTATTTTCTTTACTCCCTCCATTCAACATTTCAACTCCATTCACAACATTTCACTTTTTCACATTTGTTGAGGTGAATGTCGGAACGGAAATATCCAGAATTTCACACGAGAACAAAATTTAAAAACTAGATATTAATATTGTACTCATAAGGACAAATCAAATAAGTTCATACATGACTATATTTTCATTTATAGATTGTCGAGAATTTCAAAGATTCCCGACGTAGGTGAATAGTGTCAATAAAGTAAATGTAGTGAAAGGAGGGAGTATTATTTAAAATCGTACATTGTATGTTGGATCAGTATTAGTAAATCTAGCTAAAATATTTTTTTCCCAATCTCTAATGTCTCAAACCCCTCTCTGAAGCTCTATTCACTTGCATTGTGCAATTCATCAGTGGTGTGTAGATTTATCATTTATCTAACTTACGTCATCTTCTTTGAAATAGTGCGGAAACATTGTGAAGGGAGGGAAAGTGAAGTATCAATAGGAAAGGCCCGCCTTGTGAAGACGATTTCACAACTTTGGCTTGAGGGAAATGAACTAAGTGTAAGCGTGTAAGACAAACTGTCACTCCGTATATAAGACGGTCTCATAATATACCAACCCAATAACAATAGAAGACCAATTTAATACGAGTATATAACATGAACTTTTATTTTAACAACCAAATATTTTATAGTGACAACCAACACGTTTAAGTTGATTTTTTTATTTAAATATGTTTGTAAAATGACCTTTAAAATGATAGTTTGTCAAGACAAAATCGAGATACATATAAGATAATTGTTCGGGCTTATCTCCAGTTGCAATCATCCTATGTCATAATCATAGGACGATCTTTTAGGATAGTTGTTGAATATGTAAAAAAGCTCCAGAAACATTGAAATAAATGAATTTAGTAAAAGGTTAAGATTTAAGTTTACGACGTTAGTATATACTACACCATAATACTACAGGACTCACCAATGCCCATCTCTAAGAATATTTCCTCTTGAATTGCAGTCGTTATTATAAACCTTTGAATATAATGTGTTGTATTGAATGTTTTACAATCCTGATGTATATATACACTTTTCAAGACTAGGCCTACTAGGGTTGGATACATTAATTCTCCTACAAGCTAAAGATACAGAATATCGGTATTTCCTTAATTACAATGTTAACAGTATATCTAATTGATTGTGTAATCTTGAGAATTATTGTGATCTTCTGATATGGGCTTGATACTCCCCCGCAAGATGGACGGCAGTGGAGTGAGGCCAATCTTGTCTCGTAGTTCTTTGAATCGTTGCTTGTGAAGAGGTTTAGTTAGGATGTCCGCCAGCTGATCTTTACTTGCCACGTGTTGAATGCGTATACGACCATGTTGAAGCTGTTCGCGGACAAAATGGAATGACAGAGCCATGTGTTTCATACGAGAATGAAAGACAGGGTTTTTGGCATATAGAGTAGCTGACATATTGTCACAATACACGGTTGGGGGCTTGGTGACAGAGACACGAAGTTCGGTAAGAAGGTTGCGAAGCCAGAGAATGTCAGTCGTTACAGTAGCTAGGGCCCTGAACTCAGCTTCAGTGGTGGAGAGAGCAAGACCCCGTTGTTTCTTTGAAGACCAAGAGATCGGGTTACGACCGAGATAGACAATGAAGCCAGTCGTAGAAAGGTAGCTGTCTTTGTCGCCAGCAAAGTCAGCGTCACAGAAGGCATGCAGACAAAGAGGGGTGTTTTTATAGAGCTGCAGACCGTGGTTTAGAGTACCCTGAAGATAGCGCAGAAGACGTTTTAACGCGATCCAGTGAGTCGAAGTGGGGTGATGTAGAAATTGAGCGAGGCGATTTACTGTAAAAGCAATGTCCGGGCGAGTGAGCGACAGATATTGAAGACTGCCGACAATGGCTCGGTAATCAGAGTGGTCTTGTATAGGGCTGTGGTCGTCACGAACAAGATGCGTATCGGTGGCCATAGGGGTTGTATTAGGTTTAGCATTTGCCATTTTGTATTTGGCTAGTAGATCATGTATATATTTTGACTGAGAGAGGTGTAAGCCTTGTGCATTGGGAGTGACTTCAATGCCAAGGAAGTAGGATAATGAACCAAGGTCTTTAAGTGAAAATCGAGACGAAAGCGTAGTAATAAATTGTTGTAGTTGCGACAGATTAGGTCCAGTAATTATAATGTCGTCAACGTAAATGAGTATGTAAATTGTGACTACTGTTGTGGAGATAATAAAGAGCGATGGATCAGAAATCGATTGTTTGAACTTCTGACTAAGTAAAAAGTTTTTAAGTTCGGTGTACCAGGCTCTAGGGGCCTGCTTAAGACCATAAATGGCTTTGATACCATATAAACCTTTGAATATAATGTGTTGTATTGAATGTTTTACAATCCTGATGTATATATACACTTTTCAAGACTAGGCCTACTAGGGTTGGATACATTAATTCTCCTACAAGCTAAAGATACAGAATATCGGTATTTCCTTAATTACAATGTTAACAGTATATCTAATTGATTGTGTAATCTTGAGAATTATTGTGATCTTCTGATATGGGCTTGATAGTTATAGCAACAGCTTCCTGCACAACGATACGTTACACTTTCACCGCCAAACGTCAATAATACCTAGGGTTTTTCTATGTGGTAACCCAGTAATTATTTGTATTATATGTGGTACCCTTACATTTTAGAAAATATCATTGGTTTACACTAGTTAAATATGATCACAAGAAATTTAGCACATCAACTATTTGAGTTAGCCTCGTGTGCGCCAATTTCACGCATACGGAACATAGATTGTCACTTAAAAATGACCACGTCTTTAACACTTACCATGATCACTTTAATGCTTCTTGTGACCATTTTAAAGCCTCTAAAAGTATACTCAATAACTCCATAATGATCACAGCAAACATTAAAGTAGTCACTTTTCCACAATAACAAAACCGTAGTAAGCGTATTGTGGTCTCATCTGAGAATTTGTGCAGCGGTTTAGTTATCGTTAACTCACATTCTTGTTGTATACAAAGATTGTTATCGTTGCATATATTTTGGTGTCATCCAAATAATTGCACCCTAATTTCTACAATCGACCTATATAAGTTTCGCTGTTCGTATGTACTCGGTTGCCAATATCTACAACGAAATGCTACGACGGCAACTGTATAAAATCCAATATCAATTAACTAATACTACCATACTGAAAAAAGAGTACCGGGAAGAGAAGTGAGAGATTCGAAACGAGAGAAGAGGTGAAGAAGTTGGTGTCGAGATAACATTCCTGTGCTTTTTGTATTTCCCTCCTTTCCCACTCCACTCATCATCATCGTTTTGTTTTCGGCTTTTTAAAGACTGGTTGAATGTTAAATTGAATTGAATTAAACTAAACTGAATGATAGTGGACGGATACGATTGTTCATTTCCCACCTAGTTATTTATACCAAAAATATCCATGATAAACATATACTTTCTCCTTTTCAATGAGTTAGTCCTATTAAGGGTTGACTCAAATTTTTAGAAAATGGAATAGACTAGGAATAAAGTTGTCTTTTTTTTTTTTTTTTTTGGTTTTTTGAGGTAAAGCGTGGTGTGACTTATATTAAATCAATATCCGCCAAGTCGATGAGGACTTGCGGGAGACAAGAGTCAAATACAACTTCATCACCTACCGAAAGATGATATCTCGCCATATTATGCGCTACAGTATTACCACCACGCTTAACATGGACACAACAACCAAAAGAAAAACGACCCAACAAATCTAAGATCTCATCAATGCATAGTCCAAGGGGGCATCTCAGCTCTGTTCCCGAACGTACCCTCTGCACCACCGTAAGAGCATCGCTCTCGACAACGATGTGGCTCAAGTTGGCCTCCATGGCTTTTCGTAGTCCAAAGACAATAGCTTTAGCTTCTGCGACATCACTCGACCACCACGCTTGCACCCTACAACACCCCGCCAATCTCACCTTGCCATTCCCGTCCCTGCACACAAAACCCAGGCCCACAACGCCCTCCCCCAACATTGCGGCATCAACGTTCACTTTAATCACACCCGGCTCCGGGCGCTCCCACGTAGTCCCCCCTACACGCTGGGTAAGTTTCCTTCGTTTCTCGCCTTCCTCCATAGTAAGGGTGTAGTCCCTTACCATTGACATCAGACTCATCTTGATAATTGAGGCAGGGGTCGGGTCTTCGTCAAAGACTTGTGAGTTACGCCATGTCCACGCTATCCAAGAAAGGGTAAGGAAAAACCGTCGCTCTTCCGAATCCACAGCATTAAACAAACACTCAAAAAGCTCTCTACAATTAGATAGCGGGGCCTGCTCCAACAGCATTTCAAAGCCACTATCAGCCCAAATTTCAGCAGCCCCCTACAGAAAAAGAGAGCATGCGTGTCGGTTTCGACATCCTCGCCACACAGCGAGCACACAGGACTATCAGTGCAATGTCTCTCAAAGAGCTTCTGCTTCACAGCAAGCATACCCGCACAAGCTCGCCAAGCAAAGTGAGCAAGTTTCGGAGGTATTTTCAGACCCCAAATCTGCTCCCACAGCGTGGATGACGTAGTGTTGTTCGCATTCCCTCCATTAGAATAATAACCTCCTTTTGCCAAACGGTAAGCAGATTTTACAGTGAAAAGACCGTCACTAGATGGCCACCAGTAGATCGAATCCTCTGGTCAGAGAACTTAAGGGTAACTGTAAAGCACCCTTCACGTCGTCCTCCACAAAAGTAGAGTTCAGCAACTCCACACGCCAAACTCCTCGGGACTGATCAATGAAGTCTGCGACCTTCAAGTTTGCATCCGCTTCCAAATTAGGCACCGGGATTCTGCTAGCCGAGTTGCTGGGCAGCCAAGACTCACTCCATACGTTAATATTCCTCCCATTACCAACCCGCCACTTTAGACCTTCCAAAAGCAGGGCTTTTGACCCCCACAAACTCCTCCAACAGTAGCTCGGGTCGTAACCCCGACGCGCATCCAAGACTGAGCTATGTTTGAAGTACCTAGCCTTGAGCACGCGGGCGACTAGCGAATCAGGCCGACACAAAAGGCGCCAAACCTGCTTAGCAAGGCGCCAAAATTTGACGGTCCTAAGTCGTATGCCGCAAATTAACAATTTATAACACTTAATTCCTAATACTAAACAAATAGTAAAGCGGAAGTAAGGGGTCGAACCACAGGGAATAAGGCTAATCGAATTCAAGCTAAGCGCAGATGAAAGC
Organism: Dianthus caryophyllus; assembly: GCA_023091065.1. Taxonomy (NCBI): domain Eukaryota; kingdom Viridiplantae; phylum Streptophyta; class Magnoliopsida; order Caryophyllales; family Caryophyllaceae; genus Dianthus; species Dianthus caryophyllus. The sequence continues at coordinate 17,754,400 of JALGRB010000016.1, forward strand.
AAAAATAAAGTAACAGAGTGACAGATAACTAATAAAAGGGGGGGTTTTGTTGATATTACTAAACTAATAAACTAGCATACTAAACCTAACGCAGAGAGTAAAAAGGAATGGAATAAAGGATATAAAAAGGATCTCGATTCAAGTTAATATCCACGGTTTAGAGTTAATCGATCACGGTTATCCGGTTCTAGTTTATACTCTTGATTACCTTATCGTGAATCATACAATTCTAATTCTCCTTATGTTTAGCTAATTAAAACGTATCCCGTTCTTAACTAACCCTAACCAAAAGACAATCTCAACGTATCCCGTTCAAGATTTAATCAGTCGGCAGCTTTAATGACAGAGAATCGATAAGGAACAAATAGCACATACAATCCAGTTGTACTTTAGACGTTATGAAAATCGTTCCTAGGAATAAAAATCAACGTAACCCGTTCAACAATTAAACCTAGTCGTTACTAGCGTTAAGTTAATTAACGTAACCCGTTCAACTAACAAAACTAACAAATACGCAATGAATCAGACGACTAGTTGTACACCTAGCAATCACAAATCAATCACGCAAATAAGGATTCAAAACCGAGCAATAATCAATAGGAAAATTTAACAAGAATAATCTATCCTATTGATGGTCTTCCAAAAATAAACCATCCTTCAATTAATCCGACAATAAACCCAACTATTGCACTTTTCTTCTTTTAATGGACCGAGTTACCTGCTACCTCCTCATCGGGTCATATTTTCTTTTCTCCTTTGTTTTAAAAGCTGGAATTTTAATGTCACCATGAAACCCCCTTTCCCTCCACCTCCATTACTGTCCACCCTCAACCACTCCCTCTGCAACCCCCACCCATCGCCGCAACTGCCACCTTCTTGCACCAACATTGGCACCAGCGCCATCACCACCAACAACCTCTAGTATCAGCCCCCCCACCCTCACTTATCACCATTTCATCCACCGCAACAACCACCGTCTCACCTTCACTGTATCTCGCCTCCACGAAAGCTCTCCACCACCACCAAACATCCCTCTCAAACAGGCTCCGTATTCATATACCTCGGCACCGTCATCGAGACGTCAATCCCCACCACCGTATAAGCACCATAAATGACCTTCACCCTCCCTAAAAATACTCATATACCCTTCACATTTTTTATTCTAAATCTAAATCATCAAATACAACAAACTAATACAATAAAAAAAAGGATAAATTTTGGAACATTTTTTCACAAAATCATACAAAAATCTAATCATCACCTACAAACACATATACTTAAACTTTAATTGAGCACACAATTCAACCAATGATGAAGAATCACAAAATGGGTATCTTCAAATTAAATCGATTATGCTTCAATCTTGCTTAAATTCAAGTGGGTACTCCTTAATTTAGAATAATGAATTTTCTGGCAAAGTGGCTTTGGTGGTGGGTCAATTTCTAGTGGTGGTGTTAGGAGTAAGTAGAGGACGACTTTAATGGTGGATGCTTATGATGGTGGTACAGAGGACGAAGGTGGAGGAAGAAGGTGGTAATAAGTGGTGATGGTGGAGGAATTAGAAGTGGCAGACTTTGCTTCTTCATAATAAAGAGGATGGTGATGACCTGCCATAGCAGGTGAACAACAAGTAAATTTTTCTATGGGTTCGTTTACGGGAGACGATGATAATAGTTGGGTTTATTGTGAGATTAAATATAGGATGGTTTATTTTCGGAAGATCACTAATAGGATGGATTATTCTTGTTAAATTTTCCTAATCAATAATCAAAATAAAGACTAGAACTTTCAAACTCACGATTAAAAACAACCGTTTCAATTACTTAAACCGAGAAAAGGGAGATTAGTTACTCATACCGACAGTTACAAAATTCCTGGAACGGTTCAATCTTCAATCTCCCTATTTCAATGAAAAGCTAGAACTAAATCTAAAAACTAAGCTACAAAAAATATATTGAAGAGAAAAAAATGATAATGAAAAGAGGCTCCTGAAGTATGATAATGAATCATCATAATGAAGGCAGGTTCCCCTTAGGTTAAGTCACCTCCTCCGTTTCCTTAAAGCCCAACAAAATAAATCCGGAAAATAGAGCCCACGAAACAAGGAAGCTCGCGGTTCGTTCGCAGGTCCCTCGCGGTCAGGTCGCAGGTCCCTCGCGGGCCTCCCGCGGCTTGATCGCGGAACTGCTCTCTGCCCTTTTCTGCTACTTCTTCTTCTTGTCCAAACCTCGTCCTTGCCTCCTCGTGTCTTGGCTTCCTTGGCTAACTTCAAAAACACGACAAAATGCCATACATCCACGATTTAATCCAATTCATCCTAGATCAACAAACCTTCACTTAATCACCCGAAAACACTCTAAATTAGGCCTAAAACTCCATTGCTAACCTATACTAAAGACGACTCATCAGTCCCTAAAGCCCAAACCGCCATCAAATTTTGGAGTACAAAGAGCATCCCATGTTTGCCAATGAATTTTCCTCTTAGTCTCAGTTGATCCCCACCAAAATCGAGCCATCGTAGCATGAATCTCGTTAATTGTGCCTTCAGGCAAAGCGAAAATACTCATCATGTACGTGGGAATCGCCTGCGCAACCGACTTTAAAAGGACTTCCTTACCCGGTTTCGACAGCAGCTTTTCCTTCCAACCCCTGACCTTCTTCCAGATGCGCTCCTTAAGACCCGAGAAAATGGCTTTTTTTGACCAGCCTATAATAGTGGGTAAGCCGAGATATTTGTCGTGTCTATTCACCTCCCTCACTCCAAGACTACTCGTGATGTCGTCCCTGCTTTGCGATCGAACTTTTTTACTAAAGACTACCTCCGTCTTAGAATAGTTAATTTTCTGTCCCGAAGCTCCCTCATATTGGCTAATAATATTAGCTACCGTCGAGCATTCGTCTAGAGTCGCCCTCGCAAAAAGTATACAATCGTCAGCAAAAAACAAGTGAGACACCCTCGGAGCAGCCCTGCACACACGCATACCATGAATCTTCCCGGAAGCTGCCGCATCCTTGAGCATGTAAGAGAACGCGTCTGCACATAGAAGGAAAAGATAAGGCGAAATCGGATCACCTTGCCAGAGCCCTCTAGTCGGTCTTAGCTCCCCCACCAGATCACCGTTAACAACGAAAGAAGAGCTCACAGTCGACACACAAGACAGAACACGTCTCACCCATAAATCCGCAAAACCTAATTTGCGCATCATTGCCTCCAAAAAGGTCCATTCCACCCTATCATAAGCCTTACTCATGTCTAATTTCAAAGCGAAATTACCAACTTTCCCCTCCCCACCGCGTTTCATGGCATGGAAAATCTCAAAAGCAAGCATCGCGTTGTCCGTGATTAATCTGCCCGGAGTGAAAGCACTTTGGTTCTCCGTAATTATGGCATCGACGAAGCTTTTTAGCCTATTCGCCAACATTTTGGAGATGATCTTGTACACTACATTGCAAAGGCTTATCGGCCTGTACTCAGTGATCTTTCGAGGATCCGCACATTTTGGTATCAGCACAACCGAAGTCTTATTCACCCTGCTCAGATCGCTTCCATTCACCCACCAATCACGGACAAAAGCACAAATATCAGGCCCCACGACATCCCAATGTTGCTGGTAAAACATGGCGTGCATTCCGTCAGGGCCCGGCGCTTTATTCGGATGCATATCGAAGATGGCTTTTCTGACCTCCTCGTCACTGACTAAACGCGTAAGCTGCTCATTCATCTCCTCCGTAACCACCCTCCCAACACACTCGAGAATACTCTGACTGGCTACACAACCATTTGATTTGAACAGCTCCTCGTAGTACTCGGTAATAATGCCCCTGATATCTGACGCGTCAGTGCACCAGGTACCGTCACCGTTCTCTAGCCCTTCAATTCTATTTCGCTTTCGCCGTTGGCTTGCTTTATGATGAAAATAACTTGTATTCTTGTCGCCGTCACGTAGCTCATTTTTACGCGCCCGAGCAAACGAAAAGGTCTCTACCTGTCTTCGGAGAGCTGAAATTTCCTCGACCAGACCTTCACACTTCGCCAACATATCATTAGAAATGGGTAGTTTCTGCAGCTCCGCTAATTCTGCTTCTCGCATTTTGAGACGCTTGTTGACATCACCAAAAACGTGAGCAGCCCACTTCGAAAGCCCACCTGCACAAGTTCTAATCCGTTCCGTAACATCACCTTCTCCCCCACTTTGCCAGGCTTCTTGCGCGACCAATTTCGCTTTCGAGTATGTAAAATCAGAGAGGAACATTGCGGATCCTCTCACCAAAGGCCTTTGTAAGAAAGTTGTGCTGGAGTCGGCACTAGGAATGGGTTTAAAGCTAGTTGTAGAGTGATTTGTGGTGGACACCCGTCTTGGATATGTCCAAGTTCAATGGGTCAAACGAAGCCATAAAGATCTCAATTTTATGTACCACTCCCATTCCAAAACTTTATAAAATTGTTGTTGTGGTACAAGTTTGTGTAACTGTCAAATGTGTAAGGTTGAGCATCAGCTCTTAACAAGTTCATGGTGGTTCGTGAACCTGATGAACTTGCCTATGTGAATGTGGGGGCTTGCCCAACCCCCTATGAGGTCCTTCTGGCTTATGGACCACTAAAGCGTTCATGAAAACCCAGGAACTGTGGGGGCCATATTTGTTAGATCATCATGTACTTTCATGTTTGATCACACCATGCCTTGCATGGCTTCACGAGATCAAGCCTTAATTTTGAGATTTGGTAGGTACACAATAATTTCTTAACAAAATTCATCTACGGTTCATGGTTAAATCCACCTCAGATGATCGTTGGAAATTGTTGTAAGTACTGGGTGTTAGTTCAAGTCCACAAGACACTAGCATCTTAAGCTAAAATCTCCGTTGCAAAATAAAAAAACAATTTTAAAAAACCGTAATTTTATTATTCTTTTAAATCATGTGGGGGATTGTTGGATAATTAGGCTTTGTGCTTTAAAAGAATAAACAAAGACCAAGTATATAATGGCCCATAAACAAGTATCAAGTACATAATGGGCTGTAAGATATAATAGTGGAAAAATGTGGATTAAATGATACGGAGTACATTGGAGTATTGGACATAGAAAAATACTCTTCATCCTCCTTTCTTAATACATACTTCGTATTTTCTATCACAATATTTCGGCAAAGATTTTGGCTTGGTCTCATCTACTGCTTTCGCCTACACCGGAGGTAGTGGAGGTTGTGTAACCCTGGGGGTCATTTGTCAGTTCAACCGGGTGTAGTGTACGGGGCAATTACGACTTTAGGGCAGTAACACTGTTACGCCACAACCGTCTCAAATCAGATAAACTCGTTCTTTCTCTCTTTACTCCATCACCATAATTTTTCCAACAGTCACTTGAGCGTAGTCGATTCTGACCTCATTGTCTTCAACCCCATTTAAGAGTGCCATAATTCACCAAAATTATATGGCGTCTGTTTTGATAATATTAGCAACCCAAAGTTCAATGCAATGTTTATATGCTATCCTCGAGACCCTCATTTGAAGATCGACACCCTCTCTTCATGATCATGAACAACCACCCCAAAAAACACATTTCGTGCAATTAGATCTGATTGTAGTAAAAATCCAAAACGCCCAATTCGATTCTGCTTGTAGTTAAAATCCCCAAATTCAGAACTCTAAATTTGTTAAATCGAGTAATTGGGTCAAACTGATGATGAGAATCGAACGAAAATAGGACGTGGGAGCGTGGCTGAAGCTGGTCGCCATGGAGGATGAAGAAGGTGGTGTAGGTGAAAGGGCGTGCGTTATTTGGATTTCGAAAGTGACGTGGTATACTTTGATGAGGTGGCACAAGCATAGTACTTTAAGCAAAGTTTTTTGTGGTATGTGGGTTGAGGATTCTCTTTTAATTAGATGTATAGATATAAATATAAAGATAATATCTTATGAAAAAGTCCAACAGAGAAATCTTATGGTGTACCTTTTCAAGAATAGTTGATTGATCGTCAATGTTGAATTTGCGCATGTATTTCAGCATCTCCAATTGCTGTAAGATTAGCAATTTCTGTTAGATGTCACATTCCCGTAATTGAGCCAGTAGTGAATGAGTGATAGAGCCACCCTAAAAACACATTTCATACAATTAGATCCGGTCTCTAATCCAAAAATAAGGTTGTTGGTCTTCAATCTAACTAGACTGATCTTGAAACACCCTCGTAAGGTAGTATAAACCTAACGACCATAATGAAATTAAGTCTGATTCTATACGAATTGCTTATAATTAATTCAGTGTTTAAAATGTAGACTCGATCCAATTTTGTAGTGGTGAACACCACTAGGTATTGAGTTGGGTTCATCTATGTCACTTTTGTGTCTTATCTTACACTCCGTATCCTATTAGTTTTTCCTTTTAACAACTCATCAATTCATTACACATTATTAATATTTATATCCTCGGTTAAATATTTATATCCTCGATTAAATTATGTACTCCCTCTGTCTCAGTCATTTGTTTACAGTTTGACTTTTTTCCCCTCACAAAAAAGTCAAACTGTAAACAATTCACTGAAACGGAGGGAGTATCAAAAATGTTCAATAAGTGAAACACAAAGTGTAAAACTGAGAATTCGAATTGCTAAGTGTTTAGCTATGGGCTACAACAAACATTCTATGGCCCGATCCATTTTCATGTGATCCGATGGATACATCTACTAATGTCTAGTTGGTCTCTTTAACTCACAATTATCCAAAGACGCACATCACTCACTCACTCACTCACTCACTAATTTCCCCCAAATTTGTGACTTCAAAATGCTTAGGGTTAGGGTTTATAGAAGATTCATCGCCTCTACTTCACACACCTTCAATGTTTTTCATAATTTCAATTTCCCCCAAATTTCTCACTACTCTACATCTTCTACGTCTTCTTCTAATGATTTGTCAGATTATTTGCAGAATTCTCTGGGTTTTTCCCACCAACAAGCCATCACTACATCCACCAGACTCTCCAATGATACGAAGGTTAATTACTCTCAAACTCCTAAAAATGCCGTTTTTGTTGTTAATCTGCTCACAAATCACGGTTTCAATGATGCCCAAATCAGAAATGCTGTCAAGCTAAGCCCTAGATTGTTAACTCATGATGTTGATAAAACAATCAAACCTAAATTAGCGTTTCTAATTGATCATGGTTTTTCTGGGATTAACTTAATTGAAGTTATTGCTGCAAATCCTCGGATTTTGCAACTGAATGTTGAATCTTTATTTTCGCCTGCAATACAAGTTTTGAGAGAAATTCTGGTTTCTGATGAATATGTCATTCGTGCTATTAAGAGTATGGGTTTTAGTAGTTTTAACGGCGTGATTAATAATTTGTCGCCGAACGTTGCGTTGTTGAGGAGTTATGGAGTCCCCATTGAATCAATCAGGCAACACTTGGCTAAACAACCTGGAGCTTTTTTGCGAAATCCCGACACGTTTAAGGATGTTGTGATTAAAGTTGGAAAAAGGCTAGGGAATCTCCCGAATTCGACCGTGTACTTGTATGGGATTCGCTTGTTTTCATCATTTAGCGAGGAGAACATTGACTCAAAATGTCGGGTGTTTAAAAGCTTTGGTTGGACCCAAACTGATATTGAGACGTTGATGATGAAAAATCCCACATGCTTCACGAAGTCTGATGAAAACATTAAGAAGAAGTTGGGGTTTCTGATGAATGACGTGGGTCTCGAGGCTGCGTTCCTGTCATTGAACTCTTTGATGTTGAGTAGCAGCCTCGAGAAGAAGTTGTTGCCTCGACATGAGGTGTTACAGATTTTGAAAGCAGAAGGGTTGTTGAATAAGTGTCCCCGTCTCATTACTGTCATGAAATTTTCTGAATCTCGTTTCGTTAAGAAATTTGTGCAGCCATTTAAGGTCGTTCATCAAGTTTACGCCAGGCACGTTGGCTGTAGTTTTGAGACGCTGCTTCAAGAACATGCCAGTGACCTTCAATGAAATGACTACGAGGAAGTCTATTATTTGACAACTCGAGTTTATTTAGTTCAATTTTCATTATGTTTTTTTAAAGTAAGTTAACTTTGTTAATTACGTTCTTCATAGGCATTAAGGTGCCGGGTTCTGATGGAATCGCTTTGTGAGGAATCTATGCTACTCCATCTGTTTTTCGTGAATGCAGTTGTAGGTGTAATTGTAACTTTCATCGTCATACTCTCTTATGCCCGATGCTTATGCCATGGGCAAATTTACCCTGACTTGATTTGGTACACTTTAGTTGGCATATCCTCTCGGTTTCTGGCAGAAAATGAAGACAGTAACATTTACTCTAGATATACAAATACAAATTTGCAAGAGATAATCTACTTTCTATTTTGTATAAGAGGTAATTAAAACGTTCTTGAGTATCGGTGTAACAAATACGCACATTAAACGTAGAATCCTCATAATACCATAGCTAATAGACCAAGCCGTTTTCCAATTGGATGAGTTTTATGAGTTAGAAGGGTAGGAATGGATTAGAACGTTTATTTTAGTTCATCAAAATTGGGGTCAGCTTACAAAACTAGCTCAGTACCGACAAAGAAAAACACATTCAATCAAAAGGCTTTATAACAAGTTCAATTTTCCAAACAAGCTTTAGCACTAGAGAAAAAGAATGTAAGAAAACTGGTTACCTGCTCGTGACTAAGGAGAGATTTCGCTGACGGAGGTTGAGAGAAAGTGCACTTTGCCGTAACTTGCGACGATTATTGATTACTACCTCAGAGAATTTTTTCCCTCATGGTCTTCAGTAACTTGTTTGAGAATTGGGATTCCGAAAGCCAAAGTCTTTCCAGTACCAGTCTTGGCTCGAGCAATAATATATCTGCCTTCTAATGCTGGGACATATACAGCTCGCTGTAACAGGCCAGACTGATAAAATGATTTCCATTTCTATTAGTCTCAAAAAGTCCCATTGTATGGATTCGAAACACCATGGGTTTGAAATAAAATGGGCCACCAAACCGTTTATGTGTTTTGTATTCCTGAATAGCAATATGACATTACAATGCTCAACATAGTCACTATTATGAGCCATTTGAATTAGCATACCAGTGTTAGATGCAAGGGTGAAGTGGAGTACGACTGACCCCTACCCTACCCTACCATAGGTTAACATGAGACTTTAGACTTCAAAAATTTTAGACGACGAGAACATGTCCTAACACTATAACTGATCAAGCAGCAGCAGCAACAACGTTAACCTAGTACCCAAGGGAGTCGGATGTACCTATCATTATCCTACTCTTAACCTACCAAGGTAATTAATAGCCTTTGACTCATGGGATGCTGAAGAAGTTGCGCGGAGCAATAACACATTTCAACGCGTCAAAGTGGACTGAGAGCATAACTCTTATGGGCTCAAGCAAACCGCACTCTAACATCAGACGTTTGCAACCTTACCCCTATGTTAGCTCTCATCCAATTGTGCGATGATGAAAGCTGTGGTGAGCATTACATTATATGACTGTACTTAGAACTACTCCACCTCATATTATTCTTTCTTTTTTAACTTACCAAACACTTAAGAAAAAAAAAAGTATGCTAAATGTTTGATCTAGAAATATAAATGGGAAAAAATGGCATGATGATAGGCTATTTGTTTTGTCACTTGGTACTGGTTCTGCTAAGAGAGTGGAGGAATATGACGCCAAAACTACTGCTAAATGGGGTGCTCTTTCTTGGATTTTACACGATGGTTCTTCTCCTATTATTGATTCTCTCTTTGAATCCGGTGCCGATGTTGTTGACCTCCACAATGCCGTTCTCTTCCAATCTATGCACGCTCGCTCTAACTATCTTCGCATTCAGGTACGTCATCTGGTTTAGCACCTGTACTTTCCAGCTTAATTCCAGCTCTTATAAGTTCAGGCTCTCACATTATAAGCACAAATTTACACAAAAATAAAATAAATTCAGCTCTTATAAGTTCAATTCAGCTCCTATTTCAACTTTTATAAATTCAATGATTATATATGTTCGAAAAGAACAGTGTCCTTAGTCCATCAAAGATACTTTAAATAAATTGTAAAATGAGATTGTTTCATGTTCGAAACGGGCAACGTAATTTGTTTGCACCTAGCTTATTGCTTATAATAAATAAAGTGCTGAAAAATTTTATTGATTGGTTGTTTCACGTTTGAAACGGTTTTCTATAATTGACTTGCTCGTATACTTTATGTACGTGGCTGGATCAAGAATTTAGGTTTTTTTTTTAATATGTTATTTCTATTTTTTTTAAACTTTATTAAAGTATATGAGGAGACATATAATTATGTCTCGACATTAATAGTAGTATTAAGTTTAATAATAAATGTAAACCTTTGGCTTTCCATCTAAAGTCTATATAAGGTGTTGTAATGTAAATAAAATCAACTCATAATAATACAATATCACTATCTATGATTCTATATTATACTAAACTTAACATGGTATCAGAGCCATTTGGCTTCTGAAAACCAAACCAACACTACGTATTCCGCTGCCTGCCGGTGGACGAAAATCGATAACGTCCACCGGCGGAATTAACTCCTATAAGAGATATAAAACCAAAAAAAAAGAAAAAAAAAAAACGGATCAAGCTGAAAGTTTGTCTTGCTAATTTCATGAAAATGTTGTCATGCATCATGTGTGCAACGCCCATGTCTACCTACAATTTGTGATGGAGTGGATGGTCTGCGTTAAAGCCGTAACAGATCATCTTCATCACCGGTATTCGTACTCTTAAAAAAAAAAAAAAAAAACAAAAAAAGATATTGTCTTATACTCAAATAAAACCTCCCAAATTCAAAATTACCTATTTTTCTCTTCATTTCAATTCTTCAACTTCGTTAAGGCTGATCAAAAAATTATCAAGTAGTTACGCCTTTGAAAAACAATTCTCAAGTGAGTTACGCACTGAAAAGATTTACTGGCGAGTTACGCAATTGAAATTGTCTGGCGAGTCCTATACGCATCTAAGTATTGACTGGCGAGTCCTATACGCATTTTAAAGATTGTCTGGCGAGTCCTATACGCACTTATTTTACCCCTATTGCCAAGATGAAGTTTGAAGATGAAGATCGAAAATGAAGACATTTTTTGTTAGTTTTCCAATCGTAACTTTTGTAATACTACCGTTACGATTGCGGGAGGGTATTAGAGTATATGAGGAAACATATAATTATGTCTCGACATTAATAGTAGTATTAAGTTTAATAATAAATGTAAACCTTTGGCTTTCCATCTAAAGTCTATATAAGGTGGGTAGTTGTAATATAAATAAAATCAACTCATAATAATACAATATCACTATCTATGATTCTATATTATACTAAACTTAACAAACTTTTTTTTTTTTTTTTTTTTACATTGTTTGGGTTGAAAACATGTAGGAGGATAACTTAACAGGAACAGCAGCGTCAATGGATATAACAACTAAGGAAAATCTTAACCTTCTGGTGAAAATTGGTCAAGATTTGCTCAATAAGCCAGTCTCAAGGGTTAACCCAGAAACTGGTCGCTATGAACCTATTCCTGGTCTTGGCACCAATGCGGATGCCCTCACAAGGTAAAAACTACGATAGTATGATCGATTTAATGAATTAAAATAATATTAATTAAGTATATATTCTTAAAAATTTCAATTAAAGATAGATTTTAATATGATATTTTCAAACTACATAAGAGTATATATAAAATTTCAAATTAGTTGTACGTCTTCTAATTTTATAAGATGATTTATAATTTATTTATTTTTTCCCGAATGAATTACTGTGGCAAATATCTGAGGGCAATCTTCACAGCCTTGGCCGTTATAATGACTCTCTTAATTATCTTGATGGTTAAACGACTTTAACTTCAACCAACAATATACGAATACAATATGTATACGGAGTATCTTTTAAAAAGACAAATATGCAAGTAATTATATACTGTAGCAAAAATGTTGACTCGACCACGTCGTTATGTTTTGATGATGTCTTTAATTTTTGTTACTATACTATAATCCGTTGTTAGTGTTTATGATACTTAGTAGGTTGTGAAGCATTCAAGTAGAATCAAGCTTCATTATTGGGAAAACGCGAATCAAACCAAGGCTATATAACGACTCATGAAGCATCAGTTCTTATTGTATACGTATAGTAGTCCTTGTAATGACAAGGGTAATGACAAAACAACAAGAGAAACTCACGTTTCCCTCTAAGGTTGCAGTGTCATTTGCTTTGAAGCATACGTTTCCACAACAAGACACTTTGGGCAGTGGAGAACTTGCTGCGTTTCCAGTATTCTTGCTAGAAACGCACAAAAGGCTATTTTCGAAAAACTATTTTGAAAAAGATATTTACGTGAAATCTGGTCTTTATATTTTCTATCTTTTAAAAATATCTTTTACAAATCTTGAGAATGATTTTTAGCTTGTTTAAAAAGTAAATATATCTTTGGAATATTACATTTATATTCTTAGGAAACAAAACCTTCTCTAACATATACTTTCCTCTTTATGTGATTTCGGTTTTGGTAAAGAATCGTTTGAAATATTTTTAATTCTATTTAAGACAAACTTTTGGAAATCATTACTCACCTTTTTCGAGCATTAATTTTTATCTAAGCATTTTGCAAATCTGTTCTAAGCATTCATTGTTTTTATTTGCAAAAACTTTTACAAAGGCCTTTGAAACGAATCTCGTGTTGTTTAATTGTTACTCAAGTCAATTGTGCTAGCACCGTCTCATATTCGTTCTCTTGTGAACAATTGTCGAGACACAATTAGCTTTCTTTTACTTGAGAGAAAGAGTGCAACTTGAAAGAGTTGTAGAGTGATTAATATATTGTAATCCGGAGTAGGTACTAATATATTAATAAGAGAATAGTGGACGTAGGTCTCGGAGTGTGAGACTGAACCACTTCAAAACCCGCTGCGTACTTTACTTTCGTTTTACATTTTCAAGTATTTTCATTTACGTTTCACGCTTGTTCTATCACGTTTCCACTGCGTTTCCAAATAATCACTCAGCGTTTCCAGCAGACTTAAGTTAAACGTAATTAACTCTAAGTCTTAGAAACGTGATAAATCATTTAGTCTTGAAAACTATAAAAAGTTTTCAAGCACCCAATTCACCTCCCTCTTGGGTATTTTACCTCCAAACTCGGATCCATAGACTCTTCAAAAAACGTTTCACGCGAGACAATACATGAAATTACTCATAGGTGCATTAATTTTTCAGAACTAAATGAGATGTTGAAATTCTATTATCCATCTCACACGTGAGACGATTTTATTTTAAAATTTACCTTACTATTTTAAAATTGCCTTATTAACAATTTTTTGTTTTCATTATATATATAGGATTGCAGAACGACTTTCAGAAGAAAAAAGATACCGAGATGCCCAAAACTCAAATGTTATCTAATCTTACGCAAGCTCATTTGCATGATTCAATTGCTTTTGTATCCCATGATGTATTTCATTTAATATTTATATTTTTGTGTGCACAATTAAAACCCAAAATACCATGCATAGAGTTATTACCGTATAATGGCAAAAATAGAAAAAAAAAAAAAAAGTATTTTTGATGTATTCTGTATTTATTATGTTGATTCTGTATTTATTATGTTGATTTTTTGAGTGCTTTGAGATGTACAATGATTTTGAAAATATTTGATATGAAATTAATTTTTTAGTTCTTTCAAAATTGTACAACAATGATTAATTATATGGAGATTATATTTGGTTTGTTGTTTGAGATACAAATTTTTCTCTTCATTTACTTTAGAAGTAATATACGTATAGTCTAAATTTATCCATTCGTAAATTTTTCATATCGTTTTATGCAAAATTACGATTTTCAATTATTTGGTGAAATTAAAACAAAACTGTACGTAATTATTTTACCTTCATATTCCCCTCATGTTTCGAATTTTATATTCATAATCTGACTGAGAAGTTATTTAAATTTTTTTTTTTATTCATTATAAGTTACAACAAACAAAAGGGGTTGTTGAGAATGAATTCATAATGAAAAATATAAATGATTAAGTCTTGTGTAAGACTATTTCACGTGTGCAATAATTTTCATGTGCCAAAAATGTGATTAGTTTCATGTTTTTAAATGACAATTTTTTTAGCGTTTAACATGATCACTTTGGAATCATAAAGAGTGGTCACCCTCAACGCTAAAATTGTCATTTTAACCATAAACGAAGTCACATGTTCGTTACGTATAAACCATCACGCACTTGAGACGCTTTTATATATATCTTATTTCTCGTAAAAAATAATGTAAATTTTGGTCAAATTTAATGTACAACTAAAATAAATGTTCTCCATTTTAAAAAAATAAATAAATAACATAAATACACATTTTGAAAGTTCTTTGAGACATTTTGTCGAACAGCTTACAGACATCACTCTACAGCAAAAAAAAAAAAAAAAAAAGCTCCACTTATTTATTAGGTAAGTTTTCAACTCCATGAATAACACAAATTCAAAACCCTAATTTCCTTAATTACAGATTTACAGTACCCTTTTTAATCAATTACCCTAATTTTCATGATTATCATTCAATGAAAACATCTAGGGCAAGTAATTCACTGATCAAAGGTACTAATTTTTCCAGAAATGATCGAAATTTTATCCCAATTCCTAATGTAACGATTCCGGAACCGAAAGGGCAAGATCTCGATTTCATTAATGTGGCGTATAGTCATCTTATTCATAGTGATTGGGAGAAAATTGATGGATTATTGAGTGGTTTAAACCCTTTTAGATTTAAGCATGTTTTGTTGAAGATTAAGAAGGATTTTGTTCTTTCACATGAATTTTATTCGCGTGTTCGGGATAAAAACCCGTCTTTTCACACCCTCGAAACACATTCTATGATCGTCCACATTTTAACGAGGCACCGGAAATTCAAATCTGCTGAGTTGATTTTGAGACATGTTTTGAATTCGGGGTCGATTGATTTGCCCTCGAAGTTGTTTGACGCGGTTTTGTACTCGTATAGGCTGTGTGATTCGTCTCCCTGCGTGTTTGACGCGCTTTTTAAGACGTATGCGCATTTGAAGAAGTTCAGGAATGCTAGGTTGACGTTTTGTCTAATGAGGAATTACGGGTTTGTTCCAACTATTGAGTCGTGTAATGCGTTAATGAGCTCGTTGCATAGTTTGAATCGAGCAGATATTGTGCTGTGGTTTTATAGGGAAATTCGGAAATGTGGGATTTCGCCTAATGTTTATACCCTAAACATGATCATTTCTCCGCTATTTTTTTTTTACTCTCTTCAATTAATACTTCCTAATTAATAAACCAAAAAAGGCTCTCACCATCCACTAATCACCAGTCCACCACCTAAGACCACCACCACAGCCCCTGACCTTTCCGTCGGACCACCGACCACTGGCATATTGGTTGGCCGATCAGCTGTAGCTTACCTCAAAATCGCGACAGCCTTAAACCACCACAACCCCCAAGAACATATATTTCTCTCTTCAATCACCTTGAAAAACCATCATTCCACCACCACCACCCCTAACCTATTACCTGCCCGCCGGCCACCAGCATGTCGGCTTATTTGGCTTATGCGCCTCCACCTCCTATGTTATCGCCCTCGTCTTCAACAACCTCAAGTCCACAATCACCCCCATAACCCTATCTTTCTCTCCAAACTGTCAAACACCACCACCCCTGCCACAACCTAGCCTCATTTATGAATTAAGTTCAGTTTGTATTTTTAACTCTACTAAATTCTCACCACTATTAACACTTAATCAGCTCGTCAATTCAGCAATGTAAAACACGTAATTAATATATTACTTAAGAGAATTAGAAAAAGTAATTGTCACTTGCATTATTTAACAATATGTCGACTGAGTTCAACACACCTTTATATTTCCTGCAAATGAAATTTTTTTGAAGATTTCATATATAAAATGAATGTGAAATTCACAAATCTCAATTTTAATATTCATACTGATCGATTCAACATCAGAAAGAATCATACATACTAAACAATTATCCGTTTTAAACTTCATTCTCGGATGGGATTCGATTACATCACATATGTTAATATTTTGATGACTCCACTACTACAAATCTGAGCAAAAACAACGGAGCAAAAACAACACAAATTAGCCTTGCCGTTGTTTATAATATTATAAACAACGACAAAAAATTTCCGTTGTTTAATCTATAGGCGCCAAATCTAACTCATAACTAAAAACAACGAAAAAACAATTATAAACAACGGTTAAATTATAAAAAACGGTTATTAAGAAAAATGTGTTGTTTTTAGTTAGACTTTAAATAACGGTTTCGTAATTAAAAAAGCGTTATATTTAATTAACATTAAAAAAAACGGTTATTTCATAAAAACCGTTTTTTTTGTATATTAAAAAAAACGGTTTTTACACATAAAAACCGTTTTATTTAATACTAATAATAAAAAACGGTTTTTTAATAATTATTTTTTTGTATAATTTATTTTTTTAAAAAATTGAATTATTTAAAACGGTTTTTTTTAAAAAAAAACCGTTTTTTTTAATAATTATTAAAAAAAACGGTTTTTTAGAAAAACCGTTTTTTTTAATAATTATTTAAAACGGTTTTTTTAAAAAACCGTTTTTTTTAATTACTTTTTATAACGGTTTTTTTTATAAAAAAACCGTTTTTTTTTATGTTTTAAATTTTTTTAAGTTTTAAATTTTTTTAAGTTTGGCGCTACTAGGAAGATCAAACGTTTTTTTTCTTTTTGCCTTATTATATTTTTTTTACCGCTTCTTATTTTTTAGTCGTATTCATATATAATCAAACACTCTATTCTACTTCATTTTTTTTTTCATTCGTATTCTTTGTTCATTGTTTCAATATTGTTCATTGTTTAATTGTTCAAACACTCTCTTCTACAACCTTTCATTTATATTAGTTTCAATATTGTTCATTGTTTAATTTAAGTTTAAAGTATACTTTGTTTGAAGTTTGCTAAGCCCTAATTTATATTCCTTAAAAAGGTTCGTTTTTTCATTCGTTTTATGTATTCTTCATTCTTTTTATTCTCTAATTTCGTTTTTTTTGTTTGATTTTATTGTATGTTTGTTATTGTTCTTGTTCTTGTTGTTGTTACGGTTGTTGTTGTTGTTGTTGTTGTTGTTGTTGTTGTTGTTGAGGTTCGTTGCATTGTTTATGTTGTTGTTGTCGATGTTGATGTTATTGTTGTTGTTTATTTTGTTGTTGGTGTAGTTATTGGAGTTAAAGAAAGAAGAAGGTGAGGAAGAAGATGAAGTATAAATGAGAAGAGGGAGATGAAAGTGACGAAGAAGATGAAGTATAAATTGTATTTTGATTATTTATATAAATTGTATTTTGATTATTTATATAAATTGTATTTTGATAATTTATATAAATTGTATTTGGATAATTTATATAAATTGTATTTGGATAATATATATGTAATTTCAGCAATTTCGTAATTTTTTTTTTTAAAAAAAAATTGAGTTTTTTATAACGGTTTTTTTAAAAAACCGTTTTTTTTAATAATTATTAAAAAGCGGTTTTTAAAAACCGCTTTTTTAATAATTATTTAAAACGGTTTTTTTAAAAAACCGTTTTTTTTAATATTAAAAAAAACGGTTTTTTGGTAAAAACCGTTTTTTTTAATGATTTTAAAAAACGGTTTTTTGTGAAAAAACCGTTTTATTTAATCAAAACCGCCAAATTTTTAGCTGACGATATTTTTGATATATAAAACGGTTTCGTACATTTTTTTTGCGTTGTTTTTGATAATAAACAACGGCCATGGAAACAACGGTTGGATTTTTTATATAAAACGGGTTTCTTGCGTTTTTTTTGCTTAATTTTCGGGTAGTGCTCCTAATAGTAAACGTAATACCTCTTGAGGTGCACGTAGAGTTCTTCATGGTTGTTAATACTCTTTCAAAGTACGAAAAAATCCTCCATCATTCTAGTCGTTATTGACATGTCTTTCTAATTGAGTACGGAGTATTATTTTTTCCTAACTTTAAGTCTATGAATATTTAATAAATACACTCTAAGTCTATGAATATTTTAGTAGATAGAGTTGACGACTTAACCACGTAGATTGGAGTGGTGGCTCAAAATTAAACTCTATTATTCACATCGTATTGTCAAGAATTAAACTTAATATTGCGAGACACAAACGAGACACACCATTTTAGCCTTTTTGGTGAAACTTTAACATAGTTTCATGAAACTTCAAAAATTGTGAAACTTTAATGTCTTAAAGTTTCACAATTTTGTTAAAGTTTCACAATTTTTGAAGTTTCATAAAACTATGTTAAAGTTTCACAAAAAAGGCTAAAATGCTGTGTCTCGTTTGTGTCTCGCAATATTTGCTGTCTTGATATAACTTTACTATATATATATATATATATATATAGAATTAGGTTAAACTAAGTCTCTCAAAAAATTTGAGTCCGTGAGTCCAACATAAAAAAAATTTGAAACTGTTACATTAAAAAAACGTAACTGTTGCGAATAAAAAATGAAACTGTTGTGAGTTTGAAACTGTTACATTAAAAACGTGAATCACGGCCGGTTGACTGGCCTGGCCCTGGACTGCTGCACTTTTTTTTTTCGAGATTTAATCTCAGCCCTCCACTTTTGTGATCTAAGGGCTTAAAATGGGACTCACGGACTCAAAATATATAAGGGACTCATTATAAACTAACTCTATATATATATATATATATATATATATATATATATATATAATTAGGATCATATGAGTCCCCCTAAATTTTTAAGTCCATGAGTCCAAATATAAGCCGTCAGATTAAGGAGATCTAATGGTTGAGATTAAAACAATTAAATAAGGGTAGTTTGGTCATTTAATTGCATAATATATATACTTACACATTCATTCATTCATTCATTTCACGCATGTACTTTCTCTCTCTACTCTCTCTCTTCCGCCATTGTTGTTTGCCGACTTTGATTTCGCAGCACAACACATCATATTCCTCAATTGTTTCATCTGAATTATGCCTCTACTTTTGATTCTTCATTAGTTTTAACACAATAAATATCAGGTATTATCCTTACTTTTAATTTCCTTGTCATTAATTTATTTAATCATTAGATTTAGTTTAAATTCATGTGTTATAATTATATTTGGTTTAATTCATGTTTTTGGGATTATATTTCATTTTAATTCATGTATTTCCTTTTAGTTGATGATTTTCACAATGCTTTTTCAATTTTTCAATCTAATTTATTTTTTCATCATCTCACCACTTTTAATTCATGTCTCTGTCATTTTTCTTGTGTGATATTCACTTTTAATTCGTGCTTTCTTTTTTTCATTTTTTCGTTTCAATTGATGTTTTCCATCATCATTTTTTACTTTTACTTGATGTAATTCTTTTGCCTTTTTGTGATATTTACACATAATTGTTGTTTTTCATCATTTTTTGTTTCTTGTTGTAATTCATACTTTTCAATATTGTTTTCCTTTTAATTAATATATTTACCTCGTGTGATATTAAATTTTGTTATTAATGTGTAAATTACTAATGACATCATATTTTTGTTATTGTTTTTTTCCTGCAGATTTCTTCATTTGACGCAATGTTTGAGAGTTTGTTTGAATGCTGAAGAAGTCAATGATACATTTACTTAGAAAAATTGTCTCATTTTACTCATTTTATTCACATATCCTAAATAAATTCTTCTATTCATGGATATCATTCCACATGTTATTATTTCCCTAGTTTTGGTTAACAATGTTATATTAACTCATGATTAATAATATACTTTTACCAATATTTACCATGTGTTTACAATATCTCACGTGATTACGAACAATATCTTACTTTGTGTGAAACAATATCACCACTATTATGTAACAATATCACAAAATTCCACTTGATGAACTATATCTATGTAGCGAGACTGATTAACAATATCACTTGCACTCAAAAACAATATCACCTTAGATGTTAAACAATATCATTGTTAAAAGTATTTCAAATAAGTCACCAATTATTTGCAAAAGAGTAAGTTTATGTATACCACGCTTTAATAGTTTAATAGATAGACACATAATCAAATTTTGTCAAAATATTATTCCATTGTATGCAAAATAATATCTCATTGTTTACAAAACGTCATAACCATGGGGTATTTTAGTTAACTTCAACTCAAAAAACCAATCAAATCCAATATCCCTCACAATCTACTTTTGTTCTTCATTTTTGGCCCACACTTGGTCTTTTGAAATGGTTGTACAATCCTTTTAGGCGCACCCGTTAGCTTCTTGATTGATGGTTGTTCAACCTCTTCTTTTGTCGCTAGACGCCTCTTTAAATCGGCGATTTTTTTCTTATAAAGTTTCAACTTCACAATTGATGTTACTTTATATCTGTAATAATACATAACACATTATCATAACTATCCACAAAACAATATCACAAAATTGTATTAACAATATCACAACCATTAATTAACAATATCGCAGTTGTTTTTCGTAACAATGTCAAAACTTATATAATTAATCTGTCATATTATAAGATAATTGATTACCACTAATCCACACATTCAATCTCATATTAAACAAATAACACTATCACATGTATTCATTATCATAGCAAATATGTATATCGACATTACTCATTTAATTAAATATATGAATTATCAATTCCTCAAATGCATTGAAACAAATTCAATTCTAGCTATAGTATGGAATGTTTATTTTCACAATCAAACATTGTTGAACCCTAACTTTTGCGATTAAAAATCCATATAAAACCTAATTTCTAAAATTTAAATAATTGAACAATGTTAAACCCTAATTATTACAATTAAACAAAAAAATATCCATAAACAACTACATCGTGCAATTGATGATTCATAATTAGTTCGATTTGATGATATAATCTCCAAAATTATTTGAAATCATCGATTTGTAACATATTTACAGCTATTAAGCAATAATATAAAAATAGCACATGTCACTCAACATTTATTTTGATGTTTCGATATAATCTTATCTATACTTTTAATTCAATATGTATACAACAATTTCGAAAAAAATCAACTTTCATAATCAATTTAATGAAGCATAAGTTAGAATAAAATCGCTCAAATATTAAAAAAAAAAAAAAAAAAAAAAAAAAAAAAAAAAAAAAAAAACTGATTACCTGTGCGTTTTTGGAGACAGATTCAGTGAAATTATCAGATTGGAGTGAATGAATTATTGTAACAAGAAAAAATCAAGCTGAATTTTAATGGAATCATCAACGTTTATCGTTTAGAGAGGAATTAAAAGAATTCATTTTTTAGAAAGAGAAACAAAAGTGTGTGTTTGATTGAAAAATTAAAACTGATGTTGTGGTTATTTTTGTGTGCAACGTGGCACAATCTTGGCTCTTCATTATTTTTAAATCCAATGGTAGTGGTGAGGACTCGTGGACTCAAATATTTAGGTGGACTCACCGGATATATATATATATATATAGTGAATAAGTGTTCAACGAAAATATTGTCAAACATGATATTAACATGTGTTAGATAAATCATGTCACTAATATTGTAGTCAAATAATATGAGAGCAAAGAAAAATTATTGAAATTTGAATGAAAAAAGAGAGAATTAATAAAATTAGGGTTAATGATATTATTGATATATAGAGTGTCTCATACTACGAGGCGGCCTCACAGTCTAGTAGAATTACTCGCTACTCTAGTAGGTAGACCTGTCAACGTTCGGGTTCGGGTTATACGGGTCGGGTCAAAATACGGATCGGCTCAATACGGGTTCAGCTCAAATACGGGTCGGGTCGGGTCGGGTTTGAGTCGGTTTCGGGTCAAAATACGGATCAAAAATACGTTTTTCGCGCATTTTTATTTATTATTTTTTTAATTAAACTAATTATTTTATGGGTTTTTCCTATCTGTACCCTCGTACTTTTCACTTTTCCCAATTGTACCCCTGCGTTTGGCGTATTCCCAACCGTACCCTTAAGCTTATGAAATTAGTCACAACCGTAACTAAACATGAATAATCTGTTAAATTTAGCCATTAGTTTTGTTTTATTTGAATATTGACCCTTTTTTGTTTAGTTTTTTCCTTCAATCTTTACGCATTAAACACTTGTTTCTTATAATGGAGGGTAGAGTAGGGTATTTAATGTAATTAATGTGAAAAGATGGAGTAAAAAACTGAAAAAATAAGGGTGAAAGTTTATATGAAACTTAACTAACGGTTAAATTTAACGGTTTACCCTAATTTGGTTAAAGTTGGGACTACATTTATAAGTTCAAGGGTACAACTGGGAATACGTCAAACGCAGGGTTACAATTTAGAAAAGTGGAAAGTACGAAGTTACAGATGAGAAAAACCCTTATTTTATTGTTATTTTACAGTGTCTACATATTTTATTTGTACATATGTAATATTAAAGTTAATAATTATTCATTCTTGTGATTTATAAAATTAAAATAGTCTATTTATTAATATAATCATAATATTTCAATCTTAATTTTCAATATCATTTTGATATTCCAACTTATAATACTGAGATTGTAATAATTATTAATATTAAATTATTTTTTTCATGAAATATTAATTTATAGGTATAAAACGTCTTTTTACGTAAAATTACACTTGACCCATCTGCCTAATTGGTCAAAGTCGGGTCTTGACCCTAAATTAACGGTCATTTGTGTTTGGGTCATTTTGGGTCACGGGTCAAAATTTCTGGTCTTGACCCTAAAAAAAAGTCGGTTTGAGCTCAAGCTTCATGTCAAGTCGAGTTTTGTGACAGTCTCTTTGGTAGGTAGGTGATTTTTCTTGAAGATTAAATTATCAATTATTTTTACGAAATAAAAATATTAATTTCATTTATTTGCAAATTAGAAACGCAAATAAATGAATAAGTCGAATGAATTGTATGAGCAAAGGATGTAAATTAATAAACTGCTTAAAGAGTATTTTATCACTTGATTTTTAAACAATGAGGATGAATGTATTTTAAACTGCTTAGGGCCGATCAGAGTATATGTTCCAAATTAATATTAAAAAAAAAAAAAAAAAGGACATTTTGTATTAATTTATAATATTGAAAGTTGGATAAATGATTTTAAATGGGTTAAATAGTATCACATTTTTTTTTTGCCAAATTGAGATTTAATTTTATTAATTTGAAATGATCAAATTAATTAGTCGAGGTGCAATAACTTTATTTCTTAAATGATCAATTTGTCTTATCCACTGTGAGTAATTATATCAAAGTCAACTTAATTTCACACTACTTAAGGCATTTTTCGTGAGTCATTAAGGATAGTTTTGGCTTAATCAATTTGTCTAATTAAATTGAGAGAATAATAACCTATTAACGTTGTTGTGTTAATTAATATGGAAAAAATTACTAACATTTCACAAGATCCATCATCATTGGTTAAATTTAGTAAGAAGGAGAAA
Source organism: Dianthus caryophyllus (assembly GCA_023091065.1). Classification (NCBI taxonomy): domain Eukaryota; kingdom Viridiplantae; phylum Streptophyta; class Magnoliopsida; order Caryophyllales; family Caryophyllaceae; genus Dianthus; species Dianthus caryophyllus. The sequence continues at coordinate 17,777,844 of JALGRB010000016.1, forward strand.
AACCTAATTACTATTCTTAGCATTGACGGTGGTGGTATTCGTGGAATTATCCCTAGTATTATTCTTGACTTCCTCGAGAAACAATTACAAGTATGTATTATATTCTTTTCAATCATTTTTTTTTTATTTATTTTTTCATATTAAAACTCGCTTCAAAATTAACAAAAAAAAAAAGTATGCTAAATGTTTGATCTAGAAATATAAATGGGAAAAAATGGTGTGAGTTTGTATTTCATATTTTTTTTCAAAGAAAAGAGTCATGCATATATTCATGCAAACCATGTTTTGTTGACATTATTTAGACAATGTACTCCCTGTGTCTCAGTCAAATGTTAACATTTATTTTATTTTCCCCTAACAAAATAAAATAAACGTTAACAATTCATTGGGACGGAGGAGTACTAACTTATTAATTTTGTTTTTTCCGTTAATTTAGTCATTTGAGCAAAATGTACAATTGTAAAGAAGTACTCGTAGTTTACTAGTAATATGAGGATATGACATAGGAATAGAGCACATTGGTAAAAAAGCGACTACATATGTTTCACATTGTTCTGTATATTATTAATATAATCGAAAGTTATCTTTTAAAATAAGTCAATATGAATTAGCTACATATATACTCAAAAAAAAATGTGGTTAATCATATGTTTGTAATTGACATTGCATGTTGCATGCATATAGTATTGTTTTTGGAGCAACTGTAAAATTTTATAAATAAAAAAGTAGAGTAACACTTATGACAGACGGTCTTTTTTTTAGACTAGTGTCAGATAAGTGTCACTTACACACTTAATACTCAATAGTGGTCACTATACACCTAAATGTGGACGTAAAAAAAAAGTGATCTAAAAAAAGACCGTTTTTTTTTAAGACAAAGTAAATAAAAAAAAAAAAAAAAAAGTAACGGTTATAAATTTCTACTGTCTTAAAATCACAAAAAAAAGTTGTTAGCTAGCCTAGAATATAATATCAACTATAACTAGCGATTATATTATAATGTATAATTTGATAATAAAAAAAAAATATGAATGTGTAGAGGATAGATGGAAAAGAAGCAAGAATAGCAGATTATTTCGATGTGATAAGTGGAACAAGTACGGGAGGTCTTGTAAGTGCCATGCTAACTGCACCTAATCAAAATAATCGACCTCTTTATGCTGCTAAGGATATTGTTCCTTTTTATTTGGAACATTGTCCTAAGATCTTTCCACAACCATCATGGTATGTACTATACTACTTCTTTTTTCTTTCCTTTTTTTTAAATATTGTTGAGTTTATTTAATTTACGACAACTTATATATCGAGTCTCAATTTGCAAATGGACGAAATGGTGACTCTTATAGTCATATGTCGTTTGGATGTTCGTGCTCCGATATGTACCCAAAACAGCAAGGGAAAAAGATAGAGGTCAAGTGAACAAGTATCTTCGCTGTCTAACTGTCTCAATCATTTATTATCGATCTCTATTTTAAGTGTATCGATAATTTGTACTATGTAAAAGTGGATCAAATAATAATTATATTTTAATGTTTTGTTAGACATATCATCTTCTTACATTTATTTGGTGTTTCTTCAAAAAGTCAATGAGACAATGACCGGGATAAGATAAATATAAATAATCACCATAATTAAATCAGTTTATTTTATTTTTCTCAGATTTAACTTGTTATATGAATTATTTGTACCATATCATTTATTAATAAATTGATCACATATTTAAGAATTAATTCACTTACGATTAAGTACTATGGAGTAATAATTTTTCATTAGAATTGTTTTGATATTTAATGATTTTATGTACATTTTACAGGGGAATAATAGGTCAAGCAGCAAGCCTTGCGGAATCATTGAATGGGCCCAAATATGATGGCGAATACCTTCACAAAATCATTAATGAAAAATTGAAAGACACAAAGTTGCATCAAGCATTAACTAATTTGGTTATTCCAACTTTTGATATAAAAATGCTTCACCCTACTATTTTTTCTTCTTTTAAGGTTTGTTGTCCAAACTACTCAATACTCATGACATCACTTTAATTTTATTATTTTTAATACCCGGAAAATCATAATTGTATTGAATAATGGATGTGTTTTAATTATTTCACATAGTATATGGATTATGGGACTTTCCCGCTGAAAAATATATAAAGCATTTTTTCTCAGCAAGAGAATCATACTAAAACTAAAGTATAAATTCTTAAAGTATTAAATCTTGGTAATAGTCGCCGTATCAACTCGATCTTGTGACTTTCTATCGCTTAACACGGATAATATGACATCAAAATGTTGGTTTTAAAAAACTACGGAGTATTATTGTAATTTCAAAACCTTTATGACACGATTACGTTATGATGTTACATTTTTTGTTTATAACCATGTGTGAGACTGCATTTCAATTTTTTAAACCTTGTAGTATGATAAAATTAAATAAGAAAGTAGATTTATGAATAGTATTGTATATACGGAGTACTCCGTACATCATATACTAAATCTAATAACAGGTACAAAATAATAATAAAAAAAAAATACTTATATGTATATAATAGTCGGTCGGTCTTATATTTGAATTGTTGATTAATTAAATAAATTGATAATGATAATTTATGTAGTTGGGGAGTAATGAATCATGGGACGCAAAGTTGGCAGATATATGTATAGGAGGATCGGCTGCACCAACTTATCTACCTTCCTATTATTTCAAAAATTTATATGGAAACGGTCTCTCTAGGGAATTCAATCTTGTCGACGGTGGCCTTGTCAATAATAATCCGGTATTCCTCTCATTTATCTATTACTCTGTATTTAAAATATTTGCGTATTATTATATTAGAGTATATGAGGAGGTATTAGAGTATATGAGGAGACATATAATTATGTCTCGACATTAATAGTAGTATTTACATTACAACTAACCACCTTATATAGATTTTAGATGGAAAGCTAAAGGTTTACATTTATTATTAAACTAAATACTACTATTAATGTCGAGACATAATTATATGTCTCCTCATATACTCTAATACCTCCTCATATACTCTAATATATTATATTAAAGTTTTGGTTAAATAATCAGAACAAAGATATGTTATTGTGTATAAATAACATTTCTTGTTTTTGAATCATTCCTACTCGTTATACTGACTTCAACCTTTTCTTACCAACTTTTTCTTTTCTTTTTAATATCAATTCCACTAGAAATAGTGAATGAGATAAGCAAGCCTGCTGTTAGGAACCAACTCAACTAAAAGTTTAGCTGATGGTTGAAGGCCAAGATCGGTTTTATACACTCTAATACGTCCCCTCACACGAATGCCCTTTGGGCTTGAAATGTGGACGCAACTACAGACCGTCTTACCTGATGAGAAATAATCCACTTTGAAAGAGAGGGGTAGTGAGAATCGAACAGTGACATCTTGTCACAAGGCTTGGATACGAACTAACTCAACTAAAAGTTTAAGTACTCCGTATTAAGTACTCAATAAATAAAATTTAAAGAAATTTAAAACAAACAAATAATCACCTAAATGGTCTTACGATAAGAAGATAATATTAATTAGCTTAACGTTCATTATCAAAATAAAAAGATAAAAATAGATGATTAAGACAACATATTTTTTGGCAAAAGATATAAAAAGTTATTGTTACGTTCTTTCAAAGTTGTGAATTAGTATCGACAAAATTATGATCAGTTAAAGTTTTGACGGACTTAATTATATGAAATTGGCATTGTGGATGATGTAGACAATGCTAGCAATGATAGAGATGAGCAAGTATTTTATGAAGGAAGACCCAAGTCCACACAAAATGCATGATGATAGGCTGTTTGTTTTGTCACTTGGTACTGGTTCTGCTAAGAGAGTGGAGGAATATGACGCCAAAACTACTGCTAAATGGGGTGCTCTTTCTTGGATTTTACACGATGGTTCTTCTCCTATTATTGATTCTCTCTTTGAATCCGGTGCCGATGTTGTTGACCTCCACAATGCCGTTCTCTTCCAATCTATGCACGCCCGCTCTAACTATCTTCGCATTCAGGTACGTCATCTGGTTTAGCACCTGTACTTTCCAACTTAATTTCAGCTCTTATAAGTTCAGTTCAACTCTTATGTAAATTCAGTTCAACTTGTAAGTCAGTTCAACTCCTATAAGTTCAGTCCTGACATTACAAGCACAAATTTACACACAAAAAAAAACAAAAAAAAAATCCAGCTCTTATATGTTCAGTTCAGCTCCTATATGTTCAACTTTTATAAATTCAGCTTTTATAAGCCAAAAATAACTGGTCCTTAGTCCATCAGCATACTTTGCGACAAATTGTAAAATGAGATTGTTTCATGTTCGAAACGAGCAACGTAATTTGTCTGCACCTCGCCTATTGCTTATAATAAATAAAGTGCTGAGAAATTTTATTGATTGGTTGTTTCACGTGGTCTTCTATAATTGACTTGCTCGTATACTTTATGTACGTGGCTGGATCAGGAATTTAGGTTTTTTTTTTAAATATGTTATTTCTATTTTTTTAAACTTCTTTTTTTTTTTTTTTACATTGTTTGGGTTGAAAACATGTAGGAGGATAACTTAACAGGAACAGCAGCGTCAATGGATATAACAACTAAGGAAAATCTTAACCTTCTGGTGAAAATTGGTCAAGATTTGCTCAATAAGCCAGTCTCAAGGGTTAACCCAGAAACTGGTCGCTATGAACCTATTCCTGGTCTTGGCACCAATGCGGATGCCCTCACAAGGTAAAAACTACGATAGTATGATCGATTTAATAAATTAAAATAATATTAATTAGGTATACATTCTTAAAAATTTCAATTAAAGATAGATTTTAATTTGATATTTTCAAAGTTAATATGAGTATATATAAAATTTAAAATTAGTTGTACGTCTTCTGATTTTATAAGATGATTTATAATATTTTTTTTTCCCGAATGAATTACTGTGGCAAATATGTGAGGGCAATCTTCATAGCCTTGGCCGTTATAATGACTCCCTTAATCTTGATGGTTAAACGACTTTAACTTCAACCAACAACATACGAGTACAATATGTATACGGAGTATCTTTTAAAAAGACAAATATGCAAGTAATTATATACTGTAGCAAAAACGTTTCACGCGAGACAATGCATAAAATTACTCATAGGTGCATTAATTTTTCAGAACTAAATGAGATGTTGAAACTCTATTATTCATCTCACACGTGAGACGACTTTATTTTAAAATTTGCCTTATTATTTTAAAATTGCCTTATTAACAATTTTTTGTTTTCATTATATATATAGGATTGCAGAACGACTTTCAGAAGAAAAAAGATACCGAGATGCCCAAAACTCAAATGTTATCTAATCTTACGCAAGCTCATTTAATTTGCATGATTCAATTGCTTTTGTATCCCATGATGTATTTCATTTAATATTTATATTTTTGTGTGCACAATTAAAACCAAAAATACGGTACCATGCATAGAGTTATTACCGTATAATGCCAAAAATAGAAAAAAAACAAACTATTTTTGATGTATTCTGTATTTATTATGTTGATTTTTTGAGTGTTTTGAGATGTACAATGATTTTGAAAATATTTGATATGAAATTAATTTTTTAGTTCTTTCAAAATTGTACAACAATGATTAATTATATGGAAATTATATTTGGTTTGTTGTTTGAGATACAAATTTTTCTCTTCATTTACTTTAGAAGTAATATACGTATAATCTAAATTTATCCATTCGTAAATTTTTCATATCGTTTTATGCAAAATTACTATTTTCAATTATTTGGTGAAATTAAAACAAAACAGTAATTATTTTACCTTCATGTTTCCCTCATGTTTCGAATTTTATATTCATAATCTGACTGAGAAGTTATTTTAAGTTTTTGTTTATTCATTATAAGTTACAACAAACAAAAGGGGTTGTTGATAATGAATTCATAATGAAAAATATAAATGATTAAGTCTTGTGTAACACTATTTCACATGTGCAATAATTTTCATGTGCGAAAAATGTGATTTGTTTCATATTTTAGATGACAATTTTTTAGCATTTAACAAGACCACTTTGGAATCTTAAAGAGTGGTCATCCTCAACGCTAAAATTGTCATTTTAACCATAAAAGAAGTCACATTTTTGTTACGTATAAACCATCATGCATGTGAGACGCTTTTATATATCTTATTTCTCGTAAAAAATAATGTTAATTTGAGCCTAATCTAAAGTACAACTAAAATAAATATTCTCCATTTTAAAAAAAAAATAATAATAATATAAATACACATATACTACCGTCTCCCGTGTACGTTGAACTATTTATAAGTATAATGTGCTTACTTTAATAATCGAGTAATGTAAAGCTCGTACTCCGTATTAACTACCCAAATCGCACGTGTGAGACATTTTGAAAGTTCTTTGAGACCTTTTGTCGAACACCTTACAGACATCACTCTACAGCAAAAAAGCTTCACTAATTTATGAGGTAAGTTTTCAACGCCATGAATAACACAAATTCAAAACCCTAATTTCCCTTAATTACAGTACCCTTTTTTAATCAATTACCCTAATTTTCATGATTATCATACAATGAGAACATCTAGGGCAAGTAATTCACTGATCAAAGGTACTAATTTTTCCAGAAATGATCGAAGTTTTATCCCAATTCCTCATGTAATGATTCCGGAACCGAAAGGGCAAGATCTCGATTTCATTAATGTGGCGTATAGTCATCTGATTCATAGTGATTGGGAGAAAATTGATGGATTATTGAGTGGTTTAAACCCTTTTAGATTTAAGCATGTTTTGTTGAAGATTAAGAAGGATTTTGTTCTTTCACATGAATTTTATTCGCGTGTTCGGGATAAAAACCCGTCTTTTCACACTCTCGAAACTCATTCTATGATCGTCCACATCTTGACGAAACACCGGAAATTCAAATCTGCTGAATCGATTTTGAGACGTGTGCTGAGTTCGAGGTCGATTGATTTGCCATCAAAGTTGTTTGACGCGGTTTTGTACTCGTATAGATTGTGTGATTCGTCTCCCCGTGTGTTTGATGCGCTTTTTAAGTCGTATGCGCATTTGAAGAAGTTCAGGAATGCTAGGTTGACGTTTTGTCAAATGAGGGATTACGGGTTTGTTCCAACTATCGAGTCGTGTAATGCGTTAATGAGCTCGTTGCATAGTTTGTATCGAGCGGATATTGTGTTGTAGTTTTATGAGGATATTCGGAAATGTGGGATTTCGCCTAATGTTTATACCCTTAACATGGTCATTTCTGCTCACTGTAAACTGACAAGTATCGAGAAGGGTCTCGAGATTTTTCGTGATATGGGTGACATGGGTATATTGCCTACAGTCACTACGTATAATTCGATTATTTCTGGGTATTGCAACAAGGGGCTTATGAGTTCGGCAGTGAAGATGAAAACCATGATGGAGAAGAACGGTTTGAAGCCAACTGATGTGACGTTTAATACCCTTATTCACGGGTTCTGTAAACTAGGGGAACTACATGAAGCAAACAAGGTTTTGCGAGAGATGAGAGCGAAGGAAGTTGCTCCTAATACCGTAACTTATAATGCTTTGATTTACGGGTATAGCAATTCGGGTAATAGTGAGTTGGCATACGAGCTTTACGAAGAAATGGTAAGACATGGGGTTGACACTGATATCATAACTTACAACGCTTTGATTTTGGCGTTTTGCAAGGAAGGTAAGACTAAGAAAGCAGCATATATCGTCAAAGAACTCGATAAGCGGAACTTGGTTCCAAATTCCTCGACTTACTCTGCTCTTATTTTGGGACAGTGTGTGAGAAAGAACTCCGAACGTGCCTTTCAGCTGTACACGAGTATGGTTAGAAATGGGTGTTACCCTGACAGTAAAACGTTTGAAAAAATCATATCGTGTTTTTGTCAGAATGATGATTATGATGGAGCGATTCGAGTTTTGAGAGAAATGGTGAAGAGTAGCATGTCACCTAGTCCCACTGTCGTGTCTGAGTTGTGTGACGGTCTTTGTCAGAACGGAAATGGTGATACGGCTAGATTGTTGCAGGAGGAGATCAAAGCTAGGTTTCCGAACTCTGAGGTTTAAACCATACTGTAGGACTGTTTTCTTCAGCGTTGGACTCGATTTTGAATCTATGATGGCATATTTGACCCGTTTTGAGAGTCGTCTCAGGATCGTTTTATGTAACAGTCTACTCATATTTATGTCATGCTGTTAGTCATATCGGGCAGCCAGTGATATCGTGTCAACTGTCAAGTGTCCGACATATCCAACTGTCATGTTTTTAAGCAATAGTGAATTGGCTTCTCTTGTCTAATTATTAAGACGAGCGTCGTATGTGCCAACTTTGTGGATCAATGGCATCTTGTGCACCTGTCACGCCACCCAATAATTGACGAACTAAATTCCACTCTCATCACCAATCAACAAGCCAACTCGTCTTAACTTGCCACCGGAAAACGGTTCTATATCCAAATTTGAAATAAAAAGCCAATTTCTTCCTTTCAAAAATCGCCTGTTGTTATCCAAAAATGAGAGGACTGCACAATAGTCTGACAGATCGTTGGTCTCCTAAGCGTTGTCACCTCGTCCGCTTTGTTTATAACGACCCCATGACAGCACTGATAGAATTATGGAGAGTAAGAATGGTTTTATTAAATTCAGAATTGCATGGTTACAATATCAACAGATGATACATATATGTAGGTCTACATGATAAATCTTAGCTAGAATAAAATCTCTAATTACAAAGATATGATTTTATTTACTTCCTAATTACAATGTGAACACAATATATCTATGAGTTGATTTACTTGATTGGGAGATAAGTAATATTTCCTCAACTGTAAAGAATACGCCATACGCCCCATGAGATGGGACGTCCGAAGGGTAAGACCAATCTTGATGAGTAGACGATCAGCACGGTGAGGGAGGGGGTGGAGATTGGGGGTGCGGTCGCCGGAGGAGGGGTGGCAATTGACGGCGGGGTCGCCGGAGGAATGCTGGCTTGTGGTGTAGTGGACAATGGGGGTTGTGCGGTGGTGGTTGTTTGAGAGGTAATGTGGGTTCCTCGGGGTTTTGACGTCTGTCATTGACGAGGGTTTTGAAGATTGAATTTTTGGATGAATTATTTGGTTTTTTTGTTTGAAGTAATGAAGGGGAATTCAGAGTTTGGTTGGTTTTGATTTTCTTAGGTAAATTATATTACTAGGTATTTTTTTTTTTTTTTTTTTAATAAATTTAATTTTATGGTCATGTTGGTGGTGTACCATAAAATTTATGGGTGAGATTGTTCTATTATCTGAACAATATTATGAGTTGGAATAAGTAAATTTTGGTTGTGGGTTTGTGCCAAGATGGTTTTGGCTATAATTTTGGTTGTGGTTGGATGAAAGTGCGCCCATTAGAGCTTGTTTTAACCACCCGGGTTATAGGTTTTGGTTTTATCATCAGCAACAATGGTTTGCGATGGTGGTTTTGGTTATAATTTTGGTTGTGGGTTTGATCTGATTACGGGTTGGTGGTAGCGGAAAAGGTGTAGGTTTAGGCCAAGGAAAATTTGGTTTTGGTTGGATGGTTTGGTCAGTAGGATCTACTCAGGGTGTTCTCTATCAAGAGCACGAGGCTCGATACCATGATAAAATTATGGAGAGTAAGAAAGGTTTTATTAAATTGAGTGCGTAGTTCTGATATCAGCGGATGATACATATATGTAGGTCTACATGCAGGTGGCCACGAGGGTGTCTGACTTGATGCGTATACAGGGCCCCCAAAAATTTAGGGCCCAATTCGATTAATCTGCTTTTGGATCAATAATATAGATATTACTGCATTACAATAACATCAACAGTTTGGTTGCATAGTTGGTTAGTTAATTCACTTGGGAACCTAAGATCAAAGGTTCAAATCCTAAGAGGAGCATTTTTATTTTTTATTTTTCCTTCTAAATATTTGCATATGTTTATTAATCAAAACGATTGTACACTATTTTCAGTAATATTCTAAAATGTTAACAACATCTTGAATTTGTGTTTTATTTTTTTTTTAATTTTTTTTTTTTTTTGTTTTAAAAATTTATGATTATAGCATTATTAAAAAAAAGTATAAAGTCATTTTACAATATCAATATTCTCTAGGGGTGAGCAAAAAAAAAAACCGATCCGATTTTTATATCCGAAACCGAACCGAAACCGATCCGGAAAAACCCGAAAATCCGGGTTTTTTTCAAATCCGGGTTCCGAATCCGAATATCCAGTTTAAAACCGGAGCGGATATGGATATTAAAATTTGTAAAACGGATAACCGATTTTAAACCGGTTTTTATTAAAACTAATATTAAAATTTTAAAAATTACTTTAAAAAAATTATCAAAAAAATTAAATTAATTACGGTATACATTGTTTGTGGTGATGTACAATTATACATTATACTTACTACTTAGACGATAGACTAATCTACTACTCACTCTTAATTAAGTAATTTCTTACGTCTACTCACCCTTGGCCTCTACTCTTGTAGAGGCATTTTTATTTTCCCAATTCCGTCTATATTTAGACATTGTTTGTCAATTAAATTGTGAACAATTTTTTTTTTTTTTAACTTTTGGTGTACTATGGACGATATATAAGAATATTTAAAAGCGCAATTTTTTTGTAAATTTGACCAAAAAAATCATATTTGACAATAAAGTGGATATATGGTTAGCCGAATTTTGGATACCGATTTTTTTTGCATACCGAAAACCGTATAACCGAATTAACCGGGTTGGATATGGATTGACAATTTCACTCATTTTAAAACCGGGTAACCGAACTTGAAAACCGGAGCGGGTAACTGGTTTTGCTCACCTCTAATATTCTCATAGGTTCAAGATTAAAATGTGGAAAATATAAAAAAAAAATGCTTTATTTGATGTGATACGTGTCAAAAAATACTATTCAATACTTCATAAGATTTAATAATAAATATGTACTCGTAAATGTGTTAAAAAATAAAAAAAATCCTCTAAAATATTAAAATAATTTTAAAGACATACAATAGTTCATAATATTACGGAGTAGTACAATATAATGTAGAATTAATGGGGCCTAATTTTATATTGTCACACAGGGCCCCGAAAACTCAGGGACGGCCCTGTCTACATGATAAATCTTAGCTAGAATAAAATCTCTAATTACAAAGATATGATTTTATTTACTTCCTAATTACAATGTGAACACAATATATCTATGAGTTGATTTACTTGATTGGGAGATAAGTAATATTTCCTTAACTAGAGTAACATGGCTAATAGCACCACACAAGGGGCCATGAAGGGGAGAATGATATGTAGATCTAAAAACAGGGGAGAATGATAATGGATTTACGAGTCAAAATTCGTCGTGCGAGCGCGGTTATTCCGAATTCAATTGTGAGGTGTATAATGTCGGTTTGTGATAGAATATGAGCATTGTGTAGTGCCTTTTTTTTTTGTAGTAAGGCATGAAGCTTGCCTGTCGGATTTCATGCGTCTCGAATTTTCGTTGGTTGATGTATGTGACTATGAAGTTATAAATACCTTAATTCAATGCGCCATGGTAGTTTTACGTAAACATAGTATTCTTTCGTTCTTTTTAATATTAGTCACGAACTCACTGCCATTTTTTAAATTAGGATATTACTTGCATTAGTAACTCTGCCTCACATGCAACTCTAAACTTCAGTAATCACAGCCAAATTTTCTATAATAGAAAAGCCTATTGTAGTAAATGGCCAGACAAACCCATAACATGGCTCAGCTCCTCAACCCCAAAACTTCTTCTTTTAAGTCACTTCCCTTATCCCTTGTTTCAATAACTAATCACCGTAGATCTTGTCGTTGCAATTTAAAAGGGGGGTTTTGATTGATTAATAAAATAACTACTAAAACATAAAAGCTAACTACTAAAACATAAAAGCAATAAACAGAATAATAAATCTAGGAAGAAATATTTGACACGAGACGAAATTCACGAACGATAAAATCACTGATCACTGAAAACAATTAATCTATTAATCCTGAACACTTTATTGTGAAAGTCAATACAGTTCAATTATATTAACTAACGTATTCCCTCTTCAATCAGTAATTAGGTCAAAACGGATGTCCTAAATTACCCATTCTAAGACTAACCCAAATCACGCGATATCAAGTTCAAGTCAATAGAAGAATTAGCACAAGAATCAATAAAGATAACCAATACCAACAACGCAGTTGATACTCGAGTCACAAATTCAATTCCTTTTATGATTAATTTAAGACAAACGGAGTACAATAAATCAATCACAATTGCTACCGCGATAAGATTAATACAGCAAACTGAGCCAATAATCAAATCTAGCATATGAATTAATAATAACCCTAATTAGTTGATCACTCTAATCAAGATTAAAATCAATAATTAAAACAAGCAATTGAATAATACTCAAGAGAAAGTAGAGAAATTGAAATCTCACAGATTAATTGCCGTCGCTTCAATCGATCGTATCAAGTTTGAGAATTTAGAAACTAGAAATTGAGAATACAAAAAAAATATGAAAACTAGGTCTAGATGAGAAAATAAAAGTGGCAGTAAAAGTTGTGTAGTAGTCCTAATAAAAATACACAAATTCTCATATAAAACGGATAACCCGTTTTAAGTTTAAAACGGGTCAAATAATTAGGATAAGACAAAAGTAAATAGTGTAGGAAAAAGTAGAGTGTTTTGCTTTATGTGTGCAAGTGGATAGATACTTGACCCGTTTTAAGCTTAAGACGGATAACCCGTTTTAAGAGAGACTTATTGATAAAAATAAAACAAACCCCTATATATATGCAATTTCCTAAAACCTAACTAATTACAATAAAATAATTACAAGTCTTCGTATTTCCAAAAACAGCTTATTTGACTCGGTCTTGAATCCTTCTTCTTGAACTTCTTTATTCTTCATTTATTTGTCATCCACTCCGAGCCCAAATCGATATTAAAATCGCAACGAATCGGCCCGATCAATAAAATCGTCGTAAAAGTGATAATTCACCAATTATTCAGCAAATGCAAAATATATCAAAATCACTACTAAATCGACCTCTAAATATCTCAAAAGTATATAAAATAGACTCCAAAACACCTACTAATAACACTCCATCAGGAGGTGTTAACTGTTAAGCAAGGTCTCCACCTTCCTTATGTATTAAAAAATTAATAAAAAATTTAGACCTCTCCCTTTATTTCTCAACCTAGGTCTCAATTCCACATTTTTTCACCAAGGTTAAAACCTCCTTCTCCACTTTTTTTATTACTTTTTTTTTATTCTTTTATTTAATTAAATATAATTTATTTTTAAGTTTTTATTTTCTAATTGATAATAATATATATCCAAAAATTTAACACTACAAATTTTATCCGTAAATTTTATTTTTCATTTTTCAAAATCTTATCCGTAAATTTTTGAAACTCTTATCCTCAAATCTTATTTAAATCAAATTTTGTCCGCATATTTTTTCCGAATTAAATTAAATGTTCAATTCGTTTGTAAAAATAATAAGAAAATTATGTGTAAATATAATGCGAGGTATATAAAAATATTGATAAAATAATGAGAACTTAGGTCTAGACCTAATGTTATTTATGTTGTAAATTAAGAGGTAGGTTTGGTGGGAAGGTGTTGAGTTGAAAAAATAATATTTTAATGAAAAAGGTAGGTTAAGAAATTTTTTGACATGGTGTTAAATACAAATACGGAGTACTTAAGATTCTCTTAAAAGTATGTTAAGAAAAAGAAAAAATAAATAATATAAAGTAGAATGAATACTTGTTATAAATTATAACATTAGGTCTACATAAGATTGGTGTGACAATTAAGGTCGCTATGTGAAGTATGACGTCTTAGTTAATTACTAGTATTTTAGGCACAAAGGCGCCAAGAGATTGGGCGCCTCCATTGGTTTAATTAGATAAAACAAAAAATATGTCTATCGACTAAACCAAATACTTTGAGGAGAAGATACTTGAGTTCATCATATATAGAAGTCACTTGAGCGTAGTCGATTCTGACCTCATTGTCTTCAACCCCATTTAGGAGTGCCATAATTCACCAAAATTATGTGGCGTCTGTTTTGATAATATTAGGAATCCAAAGTTCAATGCAATGTTTATATGATGTCCTCAAGACCCTCATTTGAAGATCGACACCCTCTCTTCATGATCATGAACAACCACGCCAAAAATACATTTCGTACAATTAGATCTGGTCTAAAAAAATAAGGTTGTTGGTATTCAATCCAACCATATTGGTCTTTAAACACCCTTATAAAGTACTTCCTCCATTCCATTTGATTACATCGTTTCTTTTTTTTGGCGTGCGTCGATACGCGTTTTCTTTTGTTCATATCTTTGAATTCGTATTTCAAAAAATTATAAAAATTTGATATTAATAATGTATTCGAAAAGACAATTAAAACAAGATCCCACATGATTATGTTTTATTTTATATGTTAAAAATTATATCGACCATTATCCTCACTCGTGAATAGTGTCAAAAAACCAAACGTATACAATCAAACGGAATGGAGGAAGTAGTATGAACCTAATGACCATAATGAAATTAAGTTTGATTCTATACAAATTACTTATAATTAATTCAATGTTTAAAATGTAGACTCGGTTCGATTTTTTAGTGGTGAACACTACTAGGTGTTGAGTTGGGTTCATCTATCTCACTTTTGTGTCTCATTTAATGTCCAATTAATTTTTCCTTTTGACAACTCACTAATTCATTACACATTATCAATATTTATATCCTCGATTAAATTATGTATCAAAAATGTTTAACAAGTGAAATACAAAATGAAATTGAGAATTCGAATTGCTACAACAAACATTATATGACTCATTCAAAGACGTAACTAATCTTTAGACTGAAAATGACTCAACATGGTTCATTGTGATGTCACTAATTGAAGTTTTATTGGATATGACTCATTCATGGATCCATTTACAATTATCCAAACACGCACAATCACACTCATTCACTCACTAATTTCCCCCAAATTTGTGACTTCAAAATGCTTAGGGTTAGGGTTTATAGAAGATTCATCGCCTCTACTTCTCACACCTTGAATGTTTTTCATAATTTCAATTTCCCCCAAATTTCTACATCTTCTACGTCTTCATCGAATGATTTGTCAGATTATTTGCAGAATTCTCTGGGTTTTTCCCACCAACAAGCTATCTCAACATCCACCAAACTCTACGATGATAGGAAGGTTAATTACTCTCAAACTTGTAAAAATGCCGTTTATGTTGTTAATTTGCTCAAATATCACGGTTTCGATGATTCCCAAATCAGAAATGCTGTCAAGCGAAGCCCTAGATTGTTAACTCATGATGTTGATAAAACAATCAAACCTAAATTAGGGTTTCTAATTGATCATGGTTTTTCTGGGATTAACTTAATTGAAGTTATTGCTGCAAATCCTGTGATTTTGCAACGGAATGTTGAATCTTTATTTTCACCTGCAATACAAGTTTTGAGAGAAATTCTGGTTTCTGATGAATATGTCATTCGTGCTATTAAGAGGTTGGGTTTTGGTGGTTTTAACCGCGTGATTTATAATATGTCGCCGAATGTTGCGTTCTTGATGAGTTATGGAGTCCCCATTGAATCGATCAAGAGACACTTGGCTCAACAACCTGCACCTTTTATGCTAAATCCCGACAAGTTTAAGGATGCTGTGATTAGAGTTCAAAAAAAGCTAGGGTATCTCCCGAATTCAGCCATGTTCTTGCATGGGATTCACTTGTTTTCATCATTTAGCGAGGAGAACATTGACTCGAAATGTCGGGTGTTTAAAAGCTTTGGTTGGACCCAAACTGATATTGAGACGTTGATGATGAAGAATCCCACACGCTTCATGATGTCTGATGAAAACATTAAGAAGAAATTGAGTTTTCTAATGAATGAAGTGGGTCTCAACGCTGCATTTCTGACATCGAATTCTGCGATGTTGACTAACAACCTCGAGAAGAGGATGTTGCCTCGACATGAGGTGTTGCAGATCTTGAAAACAGAAGGGTTGTTGAATAAGTGTCCCCGTTTCCGTGGTGTCGTGGAATTTTCTGAATCTCGTTTCGTTAAGAATTTTGTGCTGCCATTTAAGGTCGTTCATCAAGTTTACGCTAGGCACGTTGGCTGTAGTGTTGAGACGCTGCTTCAAGAACATGCCAACGACCTTCAGTGAAATGACTATGAGGAAATGTATTACTTGACGACTGTAGTTTATTTAGTTCAATTTTCATTATGTTTTTTAAAGTAAGTTAACTTTCTCTGTTAAATTACGTTCTTCATAGGCATTAAGTTGCCGGGTTATGATGGAATCGCTTTGTGAGGAATCTATGCTACTCCATCTGTTTTTCGTGAATGCAGTTGTAGGTGTAATTGTAACTTTCATCGTCATACTCTCTTATGCCCGATGCTTATGACACGGGCAAATTTACCCTGACTAGCTTAGGTGACTTGATTTGGTACCTTTTGTAAATCATGTCGTAGTTTGCGTTACTTGTGAAAGGTGTGGGAAGAATGTCGTCAGAATTGAAAATCAGCAACCCTTTTAATAATGGAAATTGAGGACCATTGAGGAATTTCATCTAAGAACCTGTCTTAGAATGCTTGAGTTTACGTTTTGCATCGGCCATAATTTTTCCCGCTGAATTACGTGCTCACTTTTTTGCGCCTTCGTATATACATTTCTTGAACTTGAGTGCGAGCGCGGTTATGGATTTACGTGTTAGATTAGTAAATGCGGGGTTGTTATGGATTCTGAGTCAAATTCGTTGTCTTTGTCTGAAATTGTTATTCTGAATTCAATTGTATGGTGTATAATGTCAATTTGTGATAGAATATGAGCATTGTCTAGTGCCTTTTTTTTTTTCACCCCAAAATGCAGCTGTATCAATCATTAACATCTAAGCGAAGAAAGTCGACATGGATGAACACGAGTATATACTATATAGTAAGGCATGAAGCTTGCCTGTCAGATTTCATGCGTCTCGAATTTTCGTCGGTTGATGTATGTGACTATGAAGTTATAAATACCTTAATTGAATTCAATGCGCCATGGTAGTGTTACAATCAATTATGTTTAAACTGTTGTTTCAAGTTATGATAATTATCATAACTTAAAACAAATCTTTAAGAAGACGTTTGATTTATCATGAACAATAGTTTCCAAAGTACACATGAGACCAAAACGATTGGAAAAAAGAGAACGCAATTTATAAGATCTGATTGAGATGTAATATACGGAGTATAAAATCATGTTACTAAAAAAAAAAAGTCATATGAGACCGTTCACGTGTGTAATGACGTATTTGCCAAAATGTGCCTAGTTTAAGGGTTTAAAGGCGGCGAAGGTGATCATTAAAGCGTTGGAACAAGGTGTAACGCACACCTTCTCAGTTCTCATACCCTGGCTCATCATTTGCGCCAATCTTTCACGCCTTAACTCGGTTTAAGACCATAAATATGATCTTGCCCAGCCACGAGCAGGGCGGGGTCCTTGCAGCCGTAGGTTATGCACGTGCGTCTGGTAAGATAGGCGTGTGCATAACCTCGGCTGGGCCAGGAGCCACAAACCTTGTCACCGGCTTATCCGATGCCATGGGGGACAGCATCCCCATCGTGGCTATCGCGGGCCGAGTAATCCAACAACTAATTGGGACGACTACTTTTCAAGAGGTGGACATCATGAGTATCAACTAAATGGTTACGAAAAAACGCTTCCACGTTGACAGCTCCAAGAATATTCCTCGAGTAGTCATTTGATGCCCCTCACGCCCTGGGCTGTTCTGATCGACATTCCTAATAACATCCAATACGTCCAAGAGGACGTCATAGTCCCCGACTGGAGGGTGTACGATGACGTTGTAACCGATTCTCCTTGTGAAATCGGTATCGAGTGTGAAAAACTAAAGACAGCTGTAAAATTTATAATTGGAGCTAAGAAGCCTGCGTTGTGCAAAGTATAGCGGTGGAGGCTGCATCAATGCTAGTCAAGAACTGAAGACATTTATAGAATTAATAGGCATACCGGTCACGAGTACGTTTAATAGACTTGGGATTTACCCAAAAGACGAACAAAGACGACCTATGGTTAGGAATGATCGGAATGTATGGTCGAGTTTCAGCGAATTATGCCGCTAACAATTCAGATCTGTTGTTGGCCATTGGGGTACGGTCTGACGACCGAGCTACTGGCAAAATTGAAGCCTTTGCAAATCAAGCAAAGATGGTACACGTCGACATTGACTCTCTGTCTCTCACGATCTTGGAAGAATCAAACGTCCACACGTTGCAGTTCAAGGCGACATCAAGCCCGCGCTGCAAGCCATCAACAATTTACTATTACAAAACTGAGGAAGCAACAAAAAAGATTTCAACCTCAACTGGAGGAACGAGCTCAAGGAAGTAAAACTAAAACACAAGGTAACGTTGTTATAAGCGATCGAACAACAAAAATATTGAGGCACAATACATTATCGAAACCCAAGAGGAAGTAACACAAGGTAACGTTGTTATAACCACAAGGTAACTTCAAGCATCCATGTTACCTTGGGAGAACGAAGTTACCTTGAAGTTGTAAAGTTGTACACTAATATTTCCTATCAAAGAAAATGAGAAGGAATGAGTGGTATGAAAATACTCCAAATCAGTTTGGTAGCAAAGTAGGTTCTAATTTCTATCAACTAGTTTGTTGGATTTCATCTTTCACTAGTTTAGCATTCATGTTAACTTCATTCTCACCAACTTCTCGTATTTTCTACGTAAACATAGTATTCTTTCGTTTTTTCTAATATTAGTCACGAGCTTAAAAGGGTGCGGAAAACGGAGTAGTAAATTCTATATAGTTCAGCCTCAAGCTATCTATAATTAGCCCTAAGAATCCCATGCCTCACTTGCAACTCTAAACTTCAGTAATCACATCTTAATATCGTAGCGAAATTTTTATAATAGAAAAGCCTACTGTAGTCGTAAACTGAACAAACCCATAGCATGGCTCAGCTCCTCAACCTCAAAACTTCTTCTATTAAGTCACTTCCCTTATCCCTTGTTTCAATAACTAATCACCGTAGATCTTGTCGTTGCAATTTACGTAACCTCAAAACAAAATGTTCTATACCTGAAAACAATACAACCATTGGAACCAATATGATTATGAAACCGTGCAAGGCCTCAGAGGTGCTTGTGGAAGCGTTGAAACGCGAAGGGGTGACCCTCGTGTTTGCGTACGGTACCCTGGTGGGGCATCATTGTCCATTCACCATGCGCTAAGTCGCTCTAAAGCAATAAAGACGGTCCTACCCCACGAAGAACTAGGCGGGGTCCTCGCAGCCATAGGGTACGCACGCTCCTCGGGTAAGTCAGGCGTGTGCATAACGTCGTCTGGGCCAGGAGCCACAAACAGTCACTGGCTTAGCTATCATTATCGACAAAACCATAATACTTTGAAGGGAAAATACTTGAATTCATCATATATAAGTCACTTGAGCGTATAGTCGATTCCGACCTTATTGTCTTCAACCCCATTTAGGAGCGCCATAACTCACCAAAAATTTGTGGCGTCTGTTTTGATAATATCTGCAACCCAAAGTTCAATGCAATGTTTATATGTTATCCTCGAGACCCTCATTTGAAGATTGACACCCTCTCTTCATGATCATAAACAACCACCCCAAAAACAGATTTCGTACAATTAGATCTGGTCTCTAGTCCAAAAAATAAGGTTGTTGGTCTTCAATCTAACCAGATTGGTCTTTAAACACCCTTGTAAAGTAGTATGAACCTAATGACCATAATAGAATTAAGTCTGATTCTATACAAATTACTTATAATTAATTGAGTGCTTAAAATGTAGACTCGATCCGATTTTGTAGTGGTGAACACCACTAGGTGTCAAGTTGGGTTCATCTATCTCACTTTTGTGTCTCATCTTATCTCACTAGGTGTCGAGTATTAATTTTTTTTCTTTTGACAGCTAATCAATTCATTATACATTATTACGGAGTAATATTTATACCCTCGATTAAATTATGCAACAAAAATGTTAAACAAGTGTAACACAAAATCAAAATTGAAAACTCGAATTGCTAAGTGTTTTGCTATGGGCTACAAGCCTACAACAAACATTCTATGACCCGATCCAATTTCATGTGATCCGATGGATCCATATACTAATGTCTAGTTGGTCTCTTAGACCACACGTAGTGGAGGTGTTAACTGTTAAGCAAGGTCTCCACCTTCCTTATGTATTAAAAAATTAATAAAAAATTTAGACCGCTCCCCGCGAAAGTGGTAATTAGGACCCTTTACTTTGCTTAAATGTGAAATTAAACCCCACAACTTTAAAAGGGTGAGATTAAGCCCCTTAACTTTACCATATAGTGATATTTAAGGTCGCTATGTGAAGTATGACGTCTTAGTTAATTACTACGTAGTATTTTAGGCACAAAGGCGCCAAGAGATTGGGCGCCTCCATTGGTTTAATTAGATAAAACAAAAAATATGTCTATCGACTAAACCAAATACTTTGAGGAGAAAATACTTGAGTTCATCATATATAGAAGTCACTTGTGCGTAGTTGATTCTGACCTCATTGTCTTCAACCCCATTTAGGAGTGCCATAGGGTACGCACGCTCCTCGGGTAAGTCAGGCGTGTGCGTAACGTCTTCTGGGCCAGGAGCCACAAACATAGTCACTGGCTTAGCTGATGCTATGGGTGACAGTGTCCCAATCGTGGCTATCACGGGTCAAGTCCCCCAACATTTAGTTGGAACCAACACTTTCCAAGAGGTGGACTTGATGAGTATCACCTATAGTGTTACTAAAGAACGCTTCTGTGTTGACAACCCGAGAGACGTTGCTTGAGTTGTCAGAGAAGCGTTCTATGTCGCTCATACAGGTCACCCAGGACCTGTATTGATCGACATTCATCAAAATGTCCTAGAGGAAATTATAGTACCAGACTGGAAGAGTGTATGGTAACGAGATTCACGGAGTTACCGACTCTTCCACTCAAATTATTAAAGACGGTGAAAAGTTGAAGAGAGTTTGCGAAATGATAGTCGAAGCTAAGAAGCCTGTATTGTACATAGGCGGTGGTTGTATTAATGCTAGTCAAGAGCTAAAGACTTTCGTAGAAATAACTCTCATACCAATCACAAGTACATTTATGGGACTTGGGATTCATCCAAGTGACGAAAGAGATGGCTTATGGCTTATGGTTAGGAATGATAGGGATGTATGGTCGAGTTTGTGCTAATTACGCGGTTAACCATTCAGATTTGTTGTTGGCCTTTGGGGTACGGTTTGATGATCGAGTCACGGGAAAGATTGAAACCTTTGCAACTAAGGCCAAGATAGTTCACATCGATGTGGATCTTCATGAGCTCGGCAAGATCTAGCGACCTCACGTTGCAATTCAAGGCGACATCAAGCTCATGCTGCAAGCAATCAACAAACTAATGGTACAAAACCTAAGAAGAAACGATACCTATAAATGGAGGAACGAACTCAAGGAAATTAAACTAAAGCACCCCTTAACTTACATAAGTAGAGATGAAATGAAGGACGAAATTGAGGTACCGGTACAATATGCAATTGAGGTTCTAGAGGAAGTAACACATGGTAAGGCTATCAAAACCACAGGTTTAGGGCAACATCAAATGTTTATGACACAATTTTATCATTTTAAGTCCCCTCGACAATGGGTTACGGCCTCCCCACGGCCATAGGAGCCACCCTAGCTAAGCCAGGGAAGATAGTGGTCGATGTGGATGGCGACGGTAGTTTTATGATGAATGTTCAAGAGTTGGCCACGGTTCAGGCCGAGAATATTCCAGTTAAGATCATGATTTTGGATAACCAACGTCTAGGTATGGTAGTGAAACCAAAGGACCCTTCTTATAAGGTAAACCAAGAGGATTATACATACGGGTGAATAAAGGTAGCGAAATCGACACTGTGGGTCCAGACAAGGTCAAGTTTGCGGATGTGGTATTTTGGGTCAAAAAGTTTGGAGGAAAAGTGAGCTTAGAGATGCTATTGAAAAGATGATTGGGTTTGATGGACCATACTTGCTTCAGGTTGTTACTCCTTTCTCGAGGGTAAATTGCCTATAATGTTGGGCAAGAACGAAGGTACATAAGGACCTAATAAGATGTGGTTCTACTTTTGATGATTATCTTCTTAAAAGTACTCCCTCTATTTCACTCATTTAGCCTCATTTACCTTTTTCGACAATTTCACTCATTTAGCCCAATTTCTATTCATGGTAACTTTTAACAATTAAAAATACATTTTTACTCCTACCAATACACTTATTTACTAAAATACCACACACTTTATCATTTAAAATGGGGTCCACTTAACCCAAAATACCAACAATACCCTTAACTTTTTACTATTCTTAAAATTTGGTCCAACCCCATATGAGGCTTTTTCATTGAAATAGAGGGAGTAACATTTTTATAGTGTGGGCAACAACAGGGATAATAGATTCTATGTCCCACTTTACGCCCTATTTTGTGTCCCACACAGAGACAGAGAATCCATTCTCAACAACAGGTTCGAGCCTAATGAGCAACATTCATTACTTCTTATATTTTCAACAATATATACCTATCTAATTTTTCTTTTCAAAATGCTTACCACGATTGTTGCAACGACGAAAAATGTATAGCAAAAAACGAAATCTAGTGAAAAAATAGAATACCGCGTCCATTTTCAAAAATCTGAACATGTTCAGATGTTATAATTCATCTTAGTTTTTTTCTTCACAATTGCTTTTGGTATGCGGATTAAGGATTTCTTTTTTTAAATATTCAAAAATCAAATACAAATGTGTTAAATTACACAAACGTAATTCACATAAGTGTAATTGTATTAATGAATTGCATGATATGAAATTACATCGACCGTCTATTTATAGACAACATAACAACGAGGGTAATTATATCGAAGTGACACTAAGCCAAGAGACACGTTGTTTCGCCAAGGGACACCAACACCGTTCTTCGAATCTCGTGTATGTCATCTATTTGTCGCTACATACTAGTAACGTCAATATACTCTAACACCCCCCCTCAAACTCATGGCAATTTGGAAAATTTCCATGAGTTTGCAAAGTGACATTAAAAAAAATACAAAATATTGGCGCGATTAGTCAACGCGCTATGTCGGTACAACATCGACACATTTTTTTTTTTTTTCGGTGAATCAAGGAACGCCATTCTTTTCGAACCTCGTCACATCTGCTTCAAGGGAACACCATTCTTTTCGAACCCTGAAGAATAAGGGGAACGCCCTTTTCAAACCCCTAAAAATTTAAGAATAACTAAAACGTCCTTTTCGGACTCTTAGATTTTTGTCAAGCGGGGAGCACATTTCTTCTCAAACCCGTTGATTTTTTTTTTTTTTTTCACTTACGAGAAACACGTTCTTGTCGAACTTCTCGTGTTGCGATATTTCAAATGCCCCACATTATATCCTGAAGATCGTAAATGTGGTTTCAACATCATGTTGATAAAACGAGATAGACCACTTTATCAGGCCACCTTTGTGGAGTGTCACCGTACGTCATTATGATCACGGCTTTCAAACTCCAAGATAATTCGGTGATTACTTGACCGAAATATAATATTTTGATGCAATTCATGTAAAAACATACGGAGTAGTTTTTAACATAAGAACACAAACTCCAAATTCTTTCCCTTTTTACTCACGGGGTGTATGCAAAGTACCATGCCTTCAACATTTAAAGCATGATTTGCCCCTTACGTGCGAAATATTGGATTGGATACAATTGGTCAATGTTTTATACTGATACATTTTTTTTTTCTTTTGTACACAGCGGGATTTGTCGGGTCTCAAGAGCCGTGATGGCTCTGATACCATGTTAAATTACACAAACGTAATTCACATAAGTGTAATTGTATTAATGAATTGCATGATATGAAATTACATCGACCGTCTATTTATAGACAACATAACAACGAGGGTAATTATATCGAAGTGACACTAAGCCAAGAGACACGTTGTTTCGCCAAGGGACACCAACACCGTTCTTCGAATCTCGTGTATGTCATCTATTTGTCGCTACATACTAGTAACGTCAATATACTCTAACAAAATGAATAAATGATTTAAATATTCTCTCTACACTAATTCTTATGTGAGACATGTCTCATAATAATTTATTGTGAGGCATTCTCACATGAAGGTAGTTTTTTTTTTTTTTTTTTTTAACAAATTTCCATGTATGACTTACATTAATTAACGTAAGGCCGGTCTTACGCAAGAACTACTCTTCTCTCTATTCCACTCTTTTATTCCCATTTTATTTTTTGGGTCAAACTTTTAAAACTTTGGCCGTCGATAACTAAAATTATAAAATAATTTATTGTATGACACTAACATATATATTACGATTTGTCGTTAAAAACTATTTCACAAAACTATATTTTTGTACGGAAACAAATGTGTATTGCTACAAACAAATACGGTCAAATTACCGCCTAGGAGAACATGAAAAAGTAAAAGGAAAGAAAACAGTAAAACAGTGGAGGGAGTAATACATTTACGCTAAACACTAGCCATAAAAGTAATTTAGTAAATAAAATGGATAAAAAAAATCAAAAACCAAATGTAAATAGATAATTCTGTTAACAAAAGCTTGCCACAAACGGAAATGAGAAAAAAAGAGTGGAATTTTCTTTTAGGGAAAGCGTGGAGAAAAGAATAGGATGGAGGGAGAATGTTTTTCGCATTTTGGCCTTCATTAAACTTGTCTACCATATTTTCACATCACTTCATTACACATACTCCCTCTATTATACTCCGTACTTGTGTAATTCACCAATGGTAATATCTCTTTCTCTCTCTATTACGTAGTATTTTAAGTGAAGGGTAATTCGGTCGTTTTACTTCTTTTTTTTTTAGCCAGTTTCTATGTTTGGTATAAATTTTTCTTCTTTGCAACAATTTTGTCAAGTACTATTTTTTTTAAAAAAAATTACTATTATATACTTCATCCATTTCAATGAATTGTATACGTTTCACTTTTTGGACACTATTCATAAGCGTGATCTTGTTTTAATTGTCTTATTGAACATGTTATTAATATCAAATATCAAATTTTTAAAAATTTTGAGAATACATAACAAAAGAATGAACAAAACAAAACGAGTATCGATGTACGTACATAAAGCAAATGTATAAAATTGATTGAAATGGAGGAATTATTATTAAAGCATGTATTATGGTTACTAACACTGCTAATTTACCCTTTTTTTTTTTAAACTAAAGTAAATAAATGCCATAAAGTTTAAATTAACTAATAAGAAAATAATTTATGCGTCAGAAACTCAGAATAACAAAGGGGAGGGAATTTTGAACCCGGGACGCATCGTCCCGACTCCTACATCCCAACCACCTTAGATTAGGCCTTTTAAATATTAAATCACCACAGGAAGATTATCATCATAAGATTCATAACAATAATTAATAAAAGTAAATCAAGCATGATTTTGATGAAAGAAAATCATACAAACGATCATCGACTTATGAACATATAATCACATGGAAGAAATCATGTAGAGAGTACCAGATTAGTTTAGCCTTGTGATTCATTTGCTGACGAGTTTCTGAAGTTGATCCACGGGCATTATAGATGCCGCCTTTGTCGTAATGGCGTTCTCCATTTGCTCATGTATCTGTACATACAAGATGTGGTCAATTTCAAGAATTGAGCAAATCATCTTCATTCTCGAACAAGTGAGTAGGCAAAAATGAGGAAGAATATTTTCCTTCAAAAACTTTTTTTCATGTATACTGGAGGCTTGTTCCACAAACCAACCGAAGAGAAATTTTATGCTAATTGTCAAAAAGATAGCATGGTCCCGTCTGAAGGTAAGTGATGTACCTTTTCAAGAACAGTTGATTGATCGTCGACACTGAATTTGCGCATGTATTTCAGCATCTCTAATTGCTGTAAGATTAGCGACTCCTGTTAGATGTCACATTATCGTAATTGAGCCAGTAGTGAATGAGTGATAGAGCACTACCTGAGCTTGTAGGTTGTGATGGTTCTCCATCTTTTTAGCAAATTCGTCAGGCCCGAGCTCAGCTTCATCGCACGCCATCTCTTCCCTACAATTCTCACAAAATCAGAGGCGGGTTATTATTTAACATGATTTTATTGACCAACAAAATACGCACAAAGTGACGTGCCAAAAAAGATGCTTTGAAGTTTGAATTAAAAATGTTACATCCTCTAATCAAAAGATTTTTCAACTAGTCTCTTCAAAGTCGTGAAGCTAAGATCTCAAACACAGAAAAAACAACCATGAAAATGATAAACACATTGAGCAATTGGATAAAGAGGCCCAATATAAAGCACAGCCGATATTTTTATAATTGTGCAATGTAAAGGTATTTGCGGCAAGAAGCTCAAAACTAAACTGCAAACAAAAAAAGGCGACGTAAAAGAAATGTATCATGAAGTAAAGGAGTTAAAGAAACTCACTTAGCGACAAATTCATAAAATCGAATCATCAAGTCCCGGTCATTCTCATAAACCATATTTACTTTTCCTAGACAGCCAATACCAAAGCCAGGATCTGCATGACATAAATCAACTTCACTCAGAAATTTTCACAACTGATACCGATACACAGGCTTTCAAAATGCCTGTAATATTTACACAGATTATTACCGACACAGGACTCGTGTCCAACATTCTTATGCTAATGTCATAGGCACGAGAGTTGAGCTCATTCTAGCTAATAAGACAAAGTACAAGACTGCTGAGGCCTGAGATTAAGCCTTCATTCAATAAAACCTTACAAGGTTGACACCCAATGGACTTGAATGTGAGAGAACTAGGGTGGGACTCTTACCGTCACAACTCACACGTGCAATGTACATGATCTAGAGTCCACACTTCGACGATAGTTGAAATGCATTAAGTGACACCCCAACAACAATATGACTCGAACTTATCTTTCCCTTCACTAAATTCATTTTTATTTCAAATCATATATTGTATATTGGATCAGTATTAGTAATCTTTTTTAAATCTTTTTTACCTTTTTCTAAAGTCTTAAAACCCATCAAGCTCTATTCTCTAGCATTGTGCAATTCATCAGCGGTTTGTAGTTTTATTTTATCATAAATCTTTCTTAAGTCGTCTTCGTTCAAACATATTGAGGAAAAATTGTGAAGGGGAGGGAATATGAAGTATCAATAGGAATGGCCCGACTTGTGAAGATCATATCACATTTGGCTTGAGGGAAATGAACTAATTGTAAGACAAACTCTTATATAAGGCAGTCTCATCATACACCAGCCCAACAACGGTTTGTTACAGGAACTTTTATTTTAACAACCAAATATAGTGACAATATGTAAGTTGATTTTTTTTTTATTTTTTTTTTAATATGTTTGTAATGATCTTTAAAATGATAGTTTGTCTAGATACAATCGAGATAGTAATAAACATAAGATAATTGTTTGGGCTTATCTCCTATTACGCATTTGAGCTCATCCTACCATAGTCATAGGACGATTTTGTACGAGAGTTGTTGAACCGAGTAAAGAAGCTCTAGAAACAAGAATATAAATGAATATAGTAAAAGGTTAAGCATCAATGGCGGATGATTGGCAACTAGCAACCAAATGTTCAATCCACTAAGACTACCACAAAACAAGAGAATGTAAAGAAGAGTAACCGCATTGATCAAAGAAGCTATTCCGAGACGAGAAAGAATTACGACATATTGACAACATCAGCATATACGCCATATTACTACAGGAACTCACCAATGCCCATCTCTAAGAATATTTCTTCTTGAATTGCAGTCGTTACAGCAACAGCTTCCTGCGCAACAACCGTACATTAGACTTTCACTGCCAAATATCGATAGTATCGACAAACTCAGCAAACCAAAAAGAAATTCCCCAACAAAATCATTCAGCATTGATGAATGATTACCCTTACCCTTCTATCGACTATAGCTATACACCGGTGAGACGTAATCAGAAGAAATTTACGCACGATTACATGTTCTTGTCCTACTCTTATTTTCCTTGCATATATCGCTGGCGTAATCTAAATAATCCATAATTTCCTCACACAGTCAAACCCTAATTTTTACAATCAACGTCTATAAGTTTCGCTGTTCATACGTACTCAGTTACCAATATCTACGACGAAATCACTCACAAAATGCAACGATGGCAACTGTGTGTGTGAACATTTTTAGATTCGATTAGACGATTACTTCTTTCCTTTTTAAGTTATTTCTACAATAGCATTTAATTTACTGCATAATAAAATAAAATCAAAATTTCATACAACCAATTACACAATCAAAATAACAATTAACTTGATCAGCTCAGAAATGCATCAATCATTCTCTGTCTAAACCTCAACAATTAATTAATTTCATATAATAGAAAAACAACACAGCAATCAAATTAATAACAAAACTTGCTCAAATCTGCAAAAAAAAATAAAAAAATATTTGAATTAAACCTGCTGTTCATTGACAGCATCTGCAATACGTTTCTTCACATCTGTGCAATTAATTATTCAACAAAAAAAAAAATCAGAAATGAATTATATTAGAATTTAGAAAATAATGAGATAAAGTAAGAAAAAAATTAACCGGGGAGAGAAGTGAGAGAGGAGAAACGGGAAAAGAGGTGAAGAAGTTGGTGTCGAGATAACATTCCTGTGCTTTTTGTATTTCCCTCTTTCCCCACTCCACTCATCATCCACTTTTGTTTTCGACTAACACCCAATTGTAAACACTTAATTAAAAAGACTAAGGATAGGTTTTTCCATTTTATTTTCACTTTCATTTCGATTCAAATTTCAGTTGATTCGAACAATTTAATTTCAGTTTTATTGTTCACTCTCAATTGATTACCACCTCGATTCTATTGATTCAAGACTATATTATTAATTGAACTTCATTCACTTCATCTGGCTCGATTGATTGATTGATTCAATTTCATTTCATTTTGATTTAGTTCGATTAAGTTAATTCGATTGATTCGATTCGGCTAAAAAGTCCGAAAGAACAAGTTCTAAATGAAATATTAAATTATTAAATTAAATGCTCTCACGATAATTTTATCCGGAAATCTTTTTGACCTGTTTTCTCGGCTTTTTAAAGACGGAGTTGAATGTTAAATTAAATTGAATTAAACTAAACTGAATGATACTGGACTGAATTTGTACGACTGCTCATTTCCCACCTAGTTATGTATACCAAAAATAACCATGATAAACAAATACTTTCTCCTTTTCAATGAATTAGTCTCGTTGGGGGTTGGCTTAAATTTTAAGAAATTGGAATAAAGTAGAGGGATAAAGTAGTCTTTCTAATTAATGTGGAGGTTATATTTATGTGAAAATGTGAAAAAGTAGAGGTAATATGATAATTTTCAATGCTTAAAGTGGATGAATTTGAAAAAATGGCCCTAAATGATTGAAAATCCCTTAAGATAGCGTTTGGGAATAGTTATTTGATTTAAAAATTCTCATTTAAAATTTAAATTGTAAAATGTGAAATTTGCAATTGATATGGTGGTAGAGGTGGAATTTGAAATCACTAAATTTAAGCTTGGATTGATGTAGAATTGGATTTTGTTCAAATCCAAATCTTTGAATTTTGTCGGAAAATTATTTGGATCAAATCCAAAATTTCAAATCAAATCCACATATCCAAACACACCATAAAAGAAAACGGGTGATAAATGAATGAAATGGAAGGAATAGAGCTTACTATTTTTTAACTCGGTAGCTTTTGTCTGCTGTGGACATATGGTCTTTTAGACCATCTTTATCCATCCCTCATCATCCCTCATCATCTTAATTTTTTATAATAAATTTCACCTCATCATTTTTAACTAAAAACTACCATTTATCCATCATTCATCATTACTCATCATCTTCCTCTCTCTCCTACTTTATCTTACCCCACACATACACTTAATTAATTTGTTTTATCTTACAATAATAATTAAGCACATCATTTTTTTTTTTAATGTTGGATGATTTGTATCAATTTTAATTTTGTAATTTTATTTTTAATGTTGAATTTTGACATTGACGCTAAATGAAAAAATTTATTAGTTTTTGCTTAAAATATCATGGTAAAAATTTTGATAAAAAATTTACGAACGCAAACTTATTTAGTTAACGGTAAAAAGACTCTAATTTATTCATTACATAATGAAGGATGAAAACATAGATAATAAAATCGCGCTATCATGCGATTTAATTTAATACAGTACACACATTAACTATTTTTAGTAGTACAGAGGAAAATTACGAAAAAAAAACATTAGAAGAACGAAATTTATTACATATTATTATAGGTTGCCTCGATAATTATATTAATAGTAGCCCCGGTTGCAACTATCATCAGATGAAGGACTTCCTTGTCGGTTTGGAAAATCTTCCAAGTCATCAGATGATGAACTCGGTGAGTCCCTTTGTGCATTTCCAACCTCTTCTGCTAAATCTAGTTGATCTGCATAGTCAGAATATATATTGATAATATGCAAAGAGAGAGCCCTTCGAGCAAACAAACGTCCACCACCATCGCATATATCGACGATTGCGTTCCATTGGAGTATCTTTTTCAAACGCTCGAAAAAATCAATTACATCGCTTTCAAAGCGTTTCAGTTGTAAAAATTTTCGCCGGACCATCACTGCAAAAATTAAAAGCACATAAAATCATTTAAAAACATAAATGAATTACTATATTAATAATAAAAATGTTGTCACATTACCGGCAGTAGGATTAGCTACTGGAGCTGCCTCTTGAAGAATTCTTTCTTCTTCAACTAGAATTCGACATAAAGATCCGAGAGACGGATCTTCAGTTAAGAGATTCCAAATAGCATCTTTAGTCATTACGGTTTCTAACCTTTCATATAATTGAGGAGCTTCTTGAATAATTTGATCAATTTTATTTTGGTATTGTTGAATGATTTGAGCTCTTGTAGATATTTTGTTTGAAAGATAGAAATAAAGAGTTGTGTTGTGAAGTTTGCAGGGTTATACATGAGCTTTTATAGAGAATTTGAGAAGATTTTTTAACATTTACAAAATAAAAGTAGTGGTTGTAATTTAAACTAACATTAACAATTAAATTTCAAATTTCAAACTTATAATAAATTCAAAATTCAAGCTGACATTGAAATAAAAGCGATCATATTTTTACCGCTATATTTTTAAAATTCAAATACATTGAAATTCAAATTTGAATATTACACAAATTTAATTTAGTGGTCATTATTGAAACTAACATTAACATTCAAATTTCAAATTTAAAGCTGACATTAAAATTCAAATTTGAATATTATACAAAAATAATACATATCACCCAATTCAAAGACGAAAAAAAACCATATTATACATACAAAACCTAATAAATGAGTACATAAACTAGCTTAAGCATTCTAGAAAAGTTGCCATATATGGTCAATCAAGTCCATTCTTAATGTTAAATTTAGTTTCTTTGTTACATGTAGCGTTGTCGATTTACCATATAACGACCAATATCAATAATGTGACCTGTAGAAAACTCAGCCCCTTCAACTTGAAACTTTTGATCTCCATTTCCATCATCATTAAAATCGTTCAAATCTTAGGAGTTGGCATACGAATCCCATTCATCTTCCACTATCATATTGTGTAAAATTATGCAAGTTTTGAGAACATTATGCATAAGTTGTTGATCCCAACAAAGAGCGGGTCTTTTTAATTATTGCAAATCGTGCTGTAGAACTCCAAAAGCACGCTCACGTCTTTTCTAGCGACCTCTTGTGTTTCGACAAACAACTTGTCTTTTGGCGTTTGAGGAAGTGAGATAGTTTGGACAAACGTAGACCATTTAGGGTAAATCCCATCTGTTAAGTAATAACCCGTATCATAATTATTATTGTTTATTATAAAATTCACCCTAGGGGCTCGACCATTCAACATGTCATCAAAGAGTGGAGACCTATGAAGAACATTAATGTCGTTGCATGACCCGGGAATTCCAAAAAAAGAATGCCAAATCCAAAGGTCTTGTGACGCTACCGCTTCTAATATTACAGTTGCTTTTGCACTACGGCCTTGGTATTGACCTTTCCAGCCCACTAGACAATTTTTCCACTGCCAGTGCATACAATCAACACTACCCAACACTCCAGGAAATCCTCGTTGTTCGCCAATTTGTAAAAGTCTACTCAAATCCATTTGAGTTGGGCATCTTAAGTATTCAGAACCGAATTGAGCTATCATAGCTTCTGTAAACTTGGTAAGACATTGACGAGCTGTACCCTCTGCTAGCCTCAGATACTCATCCCCGCTATCATATGTCTCACCGTACGCTAGAAGGCGTATAGCTGAAGTGCATTTTTGCAATGAAGAAATGCTCATTCGACCAGTGGCATCTTGAGATCTACGAAAATAAGGATCGTAAGACTCTGCAGCCTGTACCAAACGAATGAATACATGTCGTTGCATTCGAAAACGTCGTCTAAAAATTTGAGGAGAATAAACAGGGTTTGGACCAAAGTAATCGTTGTATAATCTTATTTCACCTTCTTCACGATTTCTTTCACAATGTCTACGACTTCTACGATTAAAAGATGACTCTGCAATTTCAGGTATATGGTTCACAACAATGTAGTTTACCATCTTACCGACTACATTATCAATATGTTGTGAATTATTTTGTTTTTCATCATCTGAACTAGAGGAACTTGAAAAACTAGAAATTGACGACAAAGAAGACGACATTGTGTTTTCTTAATTAATTTGTAAATAGGCTTTTTCAAAATTATTTAGAGAATGACTTATTTGGAATTGCAGAGAAATTATTGATATGGTGGGGGTAGTTGTTGAATATGAGCAATTTATAATTAATTCATGTGAGATTGCAGAGATATTATTGGTGTGGTGGGGGTAGATTTTCATAATAAGTGTGTGGTGTATGTGGGATTTCAGAGAAATTATTGATATGGTGGGGGTAATTGTTGAAAATAAGTATGTGGTTTATTTGGAATTGCAGAGATATTATTGGTGTGGTGGGGGTAGATTTTGATAATAAGTGTGTGGTGTATGTGGGATTGCAGAGAAATTATTGATATGGTGGGGGTAGTTGTTGAAAATAAGTATGTGGTTTATTTGGAATTGCAGAGATATTATTGGTGTGGTGGGGGTAGATTTTGATAATAAGTGTGTGGTGTATGAGGGTTTACCAGAGATTTTGATAAGTGTGTAGTGTATTTCAAATTGCAGAGATATTTATGTTTTATTCAACTAATTTATATTTTAAAAAACAAAACTAAAATATGACATTATTATTTTACAGACAGTTAAACAAACTAAAATATTACAACATTACAACTACTTATTACATAGAATATTTACATTATTAGTTTACAGACACTTAAACACTTAAACAAACTAAAATACTCTTAACAAAGTTAAACATGTAATTAAATGCAATAAACTTATACATAAAATTACATCAACTCATTGATCAGCTTATTCTTAAGCATCTCTTCAGCAGTGTCAAGGTACGGCTTGTTCAAGAGAGTTTGTAAGACATTCCATTTGGTGCTTCTTTCCTTAGCTTCTAATTTCTTCTGAGAGTACTTCAACTTCTCGTACTCTAACTCAGAGTCTTGAACTTTACAATCGTTAAAACCTTGTAAGGTTTCACGAAAATAACTCAACTCTCCGATCATCGACTTACCCTTACCCTTACTTTTCTTTGAAGCTTTAATTCCCATGGGTCGTCCAATTGATGCAACCTCATCAATGTCATCGTCATTCCTCATCCGCTTTCCGCTACCATCAGAATTTGGGTCTGTTGTTTCTGTACCTGTGTCGTCATTTTCAGTCTGAGTTTGAGGAACCGCTTCTTGGGTCCTCTTCATTGGACCACCACCGTACAAAGATACTAAGTCTTTCCATTTATTGTGATTTTTTAGCAGCATCCAAGCATGCATAAATTTGAAATCCCCATAAGTGTTCCCATAAATCGTTAACGCTTCTTTGAGTACATCATCTTCACTCATACCACTAGATCTTCTCCTACCAGCTTCTTCATAGCAACCCACCCACGTCATGATTGGCCCCGCCATTCTACGAAATTGGCTGCCTAACATACCCTGATTTCGTGGACGAATAGCTCTTGGATTTGCTTTTCTAGCTTCGTCATAGTATTTTTTAACCTTAACCCACATTGCATCTATCTTTTGGTTAGTTCCAACTATATTATCAGTAGAGACCCTAAGAAATGCTGATATTAAAGCCTCATCTTCAGTAGCTGTAAAACAATTTTTACCGATTACATCCTCCTCAGTGTTCACAGTATTGTGTGACGGGGTTGAGAGATCATGATAATTTGGTGGTATTTGTGAACACACTTGAGGAAAATTTTCGTGAACTTGAGACCTAAATTGTGGTACCATATTATCAGTTGGAGTATAAACTGATGATGGACGCATTAAATTCATTGGACTTGGGACATAAGAACTACAATTTTCATAATTATTTGATGAGGGGAGATGATTTTGAAAACCTTGAGGACGACTTAAAAAATTTCGAGAGTTTTGTGACTGTGGGTACGACTTTTGAAATTCATCATGAAGCCACTTTTGAAATTGTTCGTCATAACGACCATCTTCATAACTAATAAAAGATCTAGTATTTTTATTTTTATTATTAGAAGTATTAGTATTATTATTATTATTATTATTATTATTATTATTATTATTATTATTATTATTATTATTATTATTATTATTATTATTATTATTATCATCATCATCATCGTCATTACCATTATCATTATTATCATAATTATTGTAATTGTTGTAGTTATCCATTTTACATTTTTAAAATATGAAATAAAAAAACCAAAAGAAAAAATTTAAATGTAGAGAATGAAAGAAGTGTAGAGAAGTTGTGCACTTGTGCATATGTATGAGTGTGTATGACTATATATAGAAAAATAAAATTCTATCTTTTTAATTATTTATTTTATTTATCATGTTGAATTTTTATTATTTACTCCGTATTAAACAAAGAAAAAAAAACTCTGTATAAGTAACCATTTCCTATTATAAAAATAATAGGTGACCAAAAATATTTTTATAATCAGTTTATTAAAAAAAAAAATCTATTTTATTTTTCGTATTTGATTTTTTGTATAAATACTTTTAAAAGGTAGTCAAATATCATTGTTTTTAAAAAGGTAGTAATATTATAAATGTTAATGACGTTTATCGTTCTTAGGGTTAATTTTTTTAACTTTTTTTTCATTTCAAGTTTTTTATTTTTATTTTAATTTTAAATTATAATATTCAACAAAAGAAAACAACAATAACCAATTAACAATGTAATTTATTCAATTATTATATTTAAGAAATAAATTAATTACTAGTAAATTTTATTTATTGTATAATTATAAAAATTACCAACATAAAAAAAAAAATACAACAGCCATTAATTTGGCTCATCCACAACTTTAACCTATTGAAACAAAAAAAATAAAGCAAGTGGGATGATGTAGGCGAAGGTCCCACCAAATGCTCCTCATCTTTCTCAGCGTACAGACGATGCAATGCACAATGCATCATGTACACCTCATGGTTAAATGGTAGATGAGGACATGATGATGACTTATGATGAGGTATGAGGAGCTCCTCCCTCATTGTTAAAGGTGCTCTTACATATTAATTAATACTTACTGGTTAGGCCTTGTTTAGCCGGTTATTGAGGAGGAACAAGTAAATCATATAGTACACAGTATTATACTTCCTCCCAAAATAAATGTTCTCTTTCTATTTTGGGAGGATTTAAGGAGACAGTTAATAAAAATTGAAAAATATTCAAAATCCTTTGTTAAAACTTACTATAATTAGAAAGATGACACTCATTTTGAAAATAATTTTAATGGAAATGAAACATTTATTTTGAGAGGGAAAGAGCAACTTATACTCGTAAGACACATGTGGTCTTTTGCCGGTTACCTTGCAAAAATTTTGTTTTTACGAAAAGGTGAAAATTACGGCATACTATTTGAACCGCTCGCTTATAAAAGTTCATCAATAGGTCTCTTGTAAAACGGGTCAACCCGTCTTAACTTAAGACGGGTCGGATCTCAGCCCAAATTAAGATCCAAGCCCACGTACAAACCTTTAACCCTAATTTTGCCTCCCTCCCTCTTCCATTTCAGTTTAACCTCACCTCTCTCTTCCATTTCATTTTTTCCTTTCTCCCTCTCTCTTCCATTTTCTTTCTTTCTTCTTCCTTTTCTTTTTATTTTCCCCCAATTTTTTTTCCTCTCTACATTACTTCGATACTCTCCATTTCAGTTTGCTTTTTTTTATTCATTTTGATGTTTTTTTGTTTACCCAGTTCGTGATTCAGTTGGTTTGATTCAATGGTGTGAACAAAACTTGCATTTGAGTTGTGTTTGTTGTGATTTTTTTCCAGGTATGTATGTGCGTTTTCTAGGGTTTTTGAGTTTTTTTTTGTTGAATTAGTCGGTTTTCCGTGCGTAATTGCTTGTGTTCCTCTATCTCTCTTCCATTTCTCCCTCTCCCTTCCATTATTTTCTGTTTTCACTAATAATAAGTCGATTTTATGTAGATGAAGTTGGTAGTGAAGATGGTGACGATGAAGGTTCTGATGAAGGTGATGATTAACAAAGATGCTAACATTGTTGTATTAAATGGTGACCTGTTTATATAAGATGAAAGATAATATGCTAACATTGTTGTATTAAAGGGTGACCTGTTTATATAAAAGGACAACATTATCTTTCCAGGAAAACAAACCCATTGATTTATTAGTTTAGCTGAAAAATGAGATGGTAACATTGTTGTTGTAGAGGGTGACCTGTTTGCATAAATGGGTAACATTTTATTTCAAGTACAACAAACCCATGGAAACATTAAAGTTGTGCTGAAAGATAAGATGGTAACATTATTTTACTAAATGGTGACCTGTTTGTATAAAATGACAACATTATCTTTTCAGGAAAACAAACCCATTGAAACATTAGTTTAACTGATAAATGAGATGGTAACATTGTTGTTGTAAAGGGTGACCTGTTTGTATAAAAGGACAACATAATCTTTTAAGGAATACAAACCCTAAAAGCTAACATGGTAACATTATTGTACTAAATGGTTACTAGTTTCTAGAGCTGGCCAAACTTGCGGGCCGGCCCGGCCCGGGCCGCCTCAAGGGCCTATTTTTTAAGGCCCGGCCCGGCCCTTAAAAGCCCTGTTAGGCCCTTCAAAAGTTAAGGGCCGGGCCCGGGCCCAAATTTTAGAGCTGACAGCCCTTAAGGGCCGCCAAAAGAAAAAAAAAAAATTTGTAGAGGGCCCTTTAGGCCCGGCCCTTAAGGGCCCGTCTAAGGGCCGGGCTAGGGCCTAAAATTCAGAGCCCGGCCCTTGAAGGGTCTGGCCCTCCCCCACCCAAGGGCCGGGCCCGGGCTTGAATTTCCAACAAAATAAAATAAGCTTTTAAAAAGGATTTATAAAAGAAAATGAATAAAAATGAAGACCACGGTGGCGGAAACACCGTGTAATCCGAGTCGTCACTCACTAAACCTCAAAAATGAAAGTAAGATAACAATAATAAAACTAAACATCCTAACAAGTCTAGTCCAAAATCACTTCAAGGCTAGCTATAGGTCATCCTCACGGCATCCTCACTTGACAAACCCGATCCCGCGCTAACCTGCCACAAAGAATGTAATAATGACAATCAAATGGGGAGTAACTAGGTGCTCCCCAGTCATATTTCAACGTAACCAAAATAGACAACAATACAACAAACAACCCAAAGGTATAGTAACCATAATGCAACCTCAAGCCAACTCATTAGCTACCAAACTCAACCAACTGTCACCCAACAACCTGTAAACATGTATAACCAATACAACTCGACAATAACTAGTCCACTGACATACAAGCTCAAACTGTCAACAACAAGATGACAGACAACAATCAACAACCTGCAAGGTAAGCACGGAGCACTGGGTGAAGTAACAAGAATCACCCCGAATGAAGCAACAAGAATCATCCAAACCCTATGGCGGAACAGCAACAAGAAATTCCTCAAACTCATTAGTCTAAATTTGGCCAAATTCCACCGAGCAACAAGAACGGTGACGACATTATATAAACCATAGTCTCTAACCAACATGGTTGAGAACCCATAGTCGCTCTAACTAAGCAACAAGAATAGCCGAGGGGATCATGGGCGGTATCCGTCCACAAAAGACGTCGTAGCTCCTCACGTACGTGCCAAAACAGTACCCGTACGCACACTCAACTCAAGCAATCAAACAAGTCAATTCAATAACCTGAATCAACTCACAATCAACAATAAACCAATCATCCTTTACTCAAAATCATCACAATGTCCATCATATACACAACTACATCATAATTGACCCCTTTTGTAAGCAATCTCAACACTAACCATAATCAACATGTTAAATACGGAGTAATAACCATAAGAACTCAAGAGTAGCCATAATAAACCATTATAATTCCCAAAGTTATCATCTTTCATCAACTTAATAACAATATAACCCAAACTCAATATGACAAACATCCCAATTCAAGTTATTAGACACAATAGTGTGAGACCAACACAATTAAGACCAAAGAACATAATTTCATAGCACAAACAACCCAAAGATTATAGCTTTACATATATAACAACAACCAATTCATCCTCAATCAATTATATGGTCTCACACAAGTCAAAATATCACTAAGGCTACACCTAGTTACCTTTTCAAGATCAACTCCTTGCTATTCTTCCTCCTCTTCTACCAATATGGTGTCTCCTTCTTCAAGGTCTCCTTCTCCTTTGATGATCCAAGCCAAAAC
The DNA here is from genome assembly GCA_023091065.1 of Dianthus caryophyllus. Lineage (NCBI taxonomy): Eukaryota > Viridiplantae > Streptophyta > Magnoliopsida > Caryophyllales > Caryophyllaceae > Dianthus > Dianthus caryophyllus. Next base: position 17,816,852 of record JALGRB010000016.1, read on the forward strand.
ATACAAATAATGAATACACAACATGATAACACATAGGATAATATAAAACCAGAAAATAAAAGAGATAAAAGGAGATCATACACTAAGGGAAAGGGTAGGAAAGAGCTAGAGCACAAGAGATGAAAGCTTGGATGAAAACAATGGAGTTTTTAGGAGTTTTGAGAGAGATTTGTGAGAGGATTAAGGGGGATGAATGGGGATGAGATTAGGGAGAGGTTAGGAAGAGAGAAATCAGATTATAATGTTGCTATGATTAGGAGTTAATAGGATATTATAGTGTCTTGATCAAAAAGCTATCCAAAAACCCTAAACCCAACCCGAGCAATGGGGGTTTCGGCTCGGTCCAGGGTGAACCGGTCCAAACTGGCTTCTGAAAATTTGGCAGTTGCAACGGCGTCGAAAAAATACGCAGTTTAGCCTTTTGAATCACCTGAATCGGAGTTCGTATGAGGAAATTACACCGTTTTTAAGCTAATTACTCCGTATTTAAGTTCCGACTACAGAGTAGCTTATCCACGCGACAAGAGAACTGATCTTCTCGAGCTAAAAGAAATGAGAAAATCAAGAGAAATAAATTACGAATATGATTGAGACGAATAATTAATATTAGGAAAAGTCGGGGTGTTACAATCTCACCACCTAAAAAGAAGTTTCGAGGTGTCCTCGAAACTTGAGAACGAAAGAATACCCCCAAAGGATTAAGAAAACTACCTACTCCTATGGTCCTCAAGACAAGAATCGCTAACTCTACTCACCTCGATAACAAGGGCATAGACACGCTTAACAACGCTTAAGATAACCCGACATCACATATCACCCGAATGATGCTCAACTCACTCATATAACCCTTTAATACTATTGGTGCATCTTATGCTTGACAATCCTCAAATTAGGCATATTAGCCTCACAAGACCATATCGTTCAACCAAGCATCTTACTCACCAAGTCTAACCAAAACCTCGGACGGGTTTTAACCCAAAAGGCACCATTACCCATGTCACCAAGATAACTAACGCGTAAGCTAATCCCCAAATCAATGCCAATGACAAACCTCATAACCTTAATCATAACGTGATCTAAACTCAAGTCAATATCGCTCCCCATATAGTTCCACATTTTCCACAACGAAATAACAATAAATATGTCATACCATACCATCACATTATAATTAAATTTATTTAAAACTAATGAAATTCAATAATTTAAATACAAAATTGAAATTAAAAGCCAAATATTACTTCATTGAATTTATTATTGGAGTTCATGATTGAAAATTTAGAAATTTGAGTGAAATTAATTTAAGATTTGGTAGAAAATTAAAAAGAGAGAATTTTGTATATTCTTGGAGTAAAAAAGGGTATTGTGGGAAAAATAATGACAATAAGTATATAACTTGAGTAAAATCCGTATATGAAAAATTAATACCCTTATAATATTGTCTACTTCATAGTCAATTAGTCAAGACATTATGGGAACGATCACAGGAATAGCTTATAACTAATACTCCGTATAAAAGAATATAAGTAAGGAGATAATATAATCTTTTATAGTAGAGAGACTATATAGTCTTTTACATTTGTGTTCTTCAAATTTTCATTTTTTTAATTAGGGTTTCTTAGAACGGTGCATCCCATGGGATTTCTAACTAATCGAAATTTCTCAGTTACGACATTAAGAGACATTATGAAGTCAGTAGGTTATGTGCATCATCATCATCATCAAACTCTACTTCGTAATCAATCAGTTAAGACATTACGAGAGTAGGAGACTGGGACTTGAGTATGTGAAAGCCGGAACTGAATCGACCCTGGAGACAATGGATTTCAAAAATTAATTAGCGACGAGAAAAAGCATTCTGAGTAGATATTAGTACAGTATATTATCAAAAGAAAAGAAAAGGGACCTGTGTTTAATTCTAAACATTCCAGTTCCGAGTTGCATATGTGATCCCATGATGACGCACTCGCTTACTCCTTGAATCTTCTCTTCTCTCCCGTTTAAAGACGCTTTAAAAACATGTTCTGCTGGTGTCTCGTACGATGCTAACATTAGAATACTCTCTTTCATTTTTGCCATGCCAAATCTGTTCACTCCTAAAACTTGTCCCTGAATGTTACAACCAAAGGCTACTTAGTATGCGAGTGAGACGCAAAAATATTGGGGTTAGTATGTTAAAATAGGACAGACCAGACAGACAGACAGACTGACTGACGAACCGACCTTATAAGTCATCAATGTAAGAATTTTGGGTCTTATACAATTTAAGTGGACATTTTATTTAGTCTTATGTATTTATCGGCTATCATTGAGTTAAGCCCAACTATTATGTGATCCACTACAGTTATTTAATACGGGCTTATTTAATAACGTCTTATAAAGTATGGGCCAGATATTAATACAGTGTAGATACCCATTAGGGCTTTATCTGATGGATGATGGGCCCATCAGATGAGGTGGCTATTATAGGGCTACTAGGGTTAAACCCTCTCCCTATATAAACGCAGGGTTATGGTCCCTGACAGCACACCGAAAAACCAATCTCTCCACATCCCATCAGTAGAGAGAAACCCTGCCCACCGTATTGTCTGTCAGAAGACCTAATCCAAAGGCCGTCCTTCGTGCGGTTCATTCCAATCATTCTTATTCAGGTACGCTTCCGCTATTATGATTTACCAATTAATTTAGTATGGAGATAAGGCTATTTATATTTATGAATTATTTCCAACAAGTGGTATCAGAGCCACCTCCATATTGAATTATTTGGACAGAATATGTTATCGTGTAATGCACCTGTATATTCGTGTGTTAAATCTACTTTGGATTAATCTGTAATGTTTGTTTGATGAGCCGCTACGCTATTTGTGTTTGTAATAATTGTTTTCTGTAATTCGCTTGTAAAACACAAAAGCGTGGATTATAATTTGTTTGGTATTGAGTATTGTTCATTTGTCTTACATCATGATCCACTTTCATCTTGTGTTCTGATGCAATACTATCTTTATTATTTGAGTTATTGTGGTTCTCATTAATGTCTTACAATGCTTTTGAATAAGTGTTTGGTTAACATCTACACGTTGTTTGATAATACGGATTCGAGATTTTTTTTTTGTTACGAGTATTTGTTACTCTAATAAATAAATAAAGCCAATGAGTTTTGTTATTATGGGCATATATTTGCTGATTTTATATTTGGATAATTACGACATGTGTATATACTTGCTTCTTTTTTGGCCATGATCTTTTGCGATTTTATCACGAGTTCTTTGGTAACTTTTGGTTTGCAATATATATTGACATAGTTGATTATTTATGGTATAATATGTAATCATGCTTGTATACATTCTCTTATTTATGAGTATACTTGTTTATATTATGTCATGTAAATGAGTCCATCTTGTATATTGGTATGACTTATGTTATGTTGGTTTTGCATGATGTAATAAAGTATAAATTCTCAGATTTATAAGGAAATTGGCTATTCAGTTTGTAATTTTTATCGTGTCTAATATATTGGATTATATAATTGAAATAACACGTTGCCAAAGTAACCTCTGTTACGTAGGTTATATAATTCAAAATATTATGACAATTGTGTGTGATTAAGTTTCATGTGAATAGTGGTCGGCCCAAAGGAAGACCATTATTTAACAGGAATTTAATCATGCTTGTGGTGATGAGAACGTAACGGTTACGGTTCATAATGCTTGCGAATGTTAAGTCGGCCCAAAGGAAGGCTTAATGTTTGACATAATTTACCGTTAGTTTTCGATCACTACACAAGATGACCACTTACAAGTTTGATTACCGTCCAAAGATGGGATCAGATGTTGTGCTAGGTGTCTTGGTTATGATGGGAAAAAGCCAATGTTGGAATCTGAGAATAAAGTTAAGGGAATGTCATTATAATATGACTTCCTGGTGGTTTATGCCCATAAAGAAATTTTTATGGTTAATTTTTATGGTTAAATAAAATCAAACTCGGTCAAATTATTTCGGTTATATTGTGTTTGAAGATGAGCTTTTGAAAGAGCAAGTCGCAAAAGTGACTTGTCTTATGTAACGTGGCTTATTTCGAGCATAAAAGGTTTTGTGTCTATGACTCGTACGGATAATGGTCGGCCCAAAGGAAGATCATTATTTGACCGAATCATATACATATATTTGGTAATGAGTGTGTGACGGTTATTCGGTTATACTCGTGAATTATAGATCGGCCCAAAGGAAGGTTTATTATTTACGAGTACTTACCGTCAACATTTGGTTACTAATTTCTTGAGGAAAGTGGTCAATCGCAGATGAATGCTTATGTCTAACGACTATATATCTGCATTGTACAACACTTTATTTCAGGTTGACCTGATGTTTGACACTAATTCGGTATATATTTTTGGATCTTGGGCAATTGTTTTGTTTTGTTCATCAAGTCTGACAATAAAAGGTTAATTATTTGTCAATTAAGGCGACATTCTCAATTCTTATGAAATCATTTTTTTAAATGGTTAGAGAATGTAAATATTTGGTTTTGGTCACATTAATGTGAACTTGTATATATGTTCACTACTCTTTCGGATGAAAGTTTCGTGTGAACTCACGTGACTATAAGATGTGGTGACATTTAAAATACAAGTATTTTGTGACATTTGATACAATATTAAGGGCATTGTTGCAAATAATGTAAAAGTTATGAAACTTCTAAGGAAACTTGTAAGGAGAAAGTAAAGACAACTCACGTTGTATTTAATTTCATCAAGTTTAAAGCTGCAACTGTTCATCTTAAAGGTTACAATTACAGGAAAATATTTCTTAAGGCCCTGTAATTGTCTATTTTATAAAGATTGGACAGATAAGGAAATGTTATGTTATATATAATGTTTTTGAGATGATAAGGTTTTACTCCTTATATCAGTTTTGTTTAATGTTAAATTTTGCTTATATATTTAATAATATTGTGGGAGTACTTTAATTACTCTCACATGAAGTATTTTGATGCAAGTGATGTCAATCACCAAATGATGATGAAAGATTCGTCAAAATATTTTTAAGGGGTGATGACAGATAAAATTGAGGCAATAATATTTATAAAGTTTTCATTAATGATTTATTGTTTGAATTTGGAAAAGATTTCTGCACCATTTTTCAGGAAAATTTTGAACATTTTTTTTTTTTTTTTTTTGATCAAAATTATTTTATTCGAACAAAAGAAAATGGTGATATTTTCAATCCAAATTCAATTATGTTATTTTCTAGTTTTTCTGATAACAAATTTTATGATTGCCTTTTTTTTAAAGTTAGCTTGCATTTAAATTCGTGGATATAAGCAAATATTATGGAGAATTTCTATGTGACTTGACATAAAATGAATGTTTTGTGTCGATGTGAATTAATCTCTCAACTTTGGCACTTGACTTCGGTCTTGAAATTGAGGAGATAAAGTTTAAATATAAGATGATTGATATCTATATAATTTCGGACGTCTTATAATTAATATAAAAAGGTTTATGGGTCAATCACTATTTCAAATAGTGGCGATCCACATTATTATTATATTAATTAATAGACAAAATTTTGGAATGGATATTGATATATCTTTTATAAGGTATTTATGGTTCTCAACATATTCAAATATTTTTGACTGAGCTTTGCTCGGTAAAAGGATTAAGTTTCTCAAGTATAGTCATGCTTACTATTGTAAATATGACTAATCATGTGAATTATGTTGAGAGTTATCTATGAAATTCTCATAATGATTATTTTGTGTCTGAATATCACACCATATAAGGTTCTCTAGCTAACATGTGGCGTGAAAGAGATACATAATGATTTTTAAAGCCTAGTAGAGAGTGTGATTAATCAAACTCTTTGCATTTGGATTATGTATTATGTACTGCAGCTTGTATTCTGTGAAGTTTCAAAGTATGATAATGACTAATTAAGGATAGTGTAATTAAATTACACTTGTGACGTCCAATTAAGGTTATAGCTGAAAAGCTAAAAAGATTATGAATTGGACTCAAAATTAGTCAATAATTATGTTGTTGTTTGGCTCTTGGCAAAAGGTACATAAGTACAAATCTTGCTATTAAAGCATTTTAAGACGGAAAATTATGTGATTTCTTGAGGATATTGAGTTTGAGTGGGAGAAAAGGTACAAATAATGTTTAATATCTCCTAATCCGGTAATGCAACCTCAAATACCTCAAGAATTTATGTTAATAAGGAAATCCATTAAAGGTAATAAGTGCAAATATAAGTGATTACATCATTATTTTCTGAGGATAATATTGATAATGATGTAATAAACGAATAATAAGGTGCACTATTAAAGTAAAGGTGTTATATAATGGGTTGATAAAATATTAGGATCAAATTACCTATTTTGTCAACCTATTGAAGTAAATAACTCTTAAAAATGGATTGATGTTATAAGGAATAATGGTCTTGTTGAAAGGGGACTATTGCAATCACACATCATTACCATAAGGCATATAATCCGATGGATTTAAATGGTAATGTTATAAAGTAATAATGCAAATCTCCTCAATAAGAACAATAATGTATATATATGGCATCTGGTATCATGTGACGTTAGATGGATTTTAATAGTGCTTCTTTATGATAATATTGGTGGAGCTACTTAAACTTTGATCTTTAAACTTTGTCAAATGATTAAAGTAAAAGGTTTCATAATCCATCTAATATTTAATTGTGTTTTCCGTCGGATGAATCCTAAATTTACCATGTTGATATCTTATTTGGTAATTTAGAGAAATATGGTTAATGTTGTGGGTACTAAGGTTCAGTGGGAGTACCATTGAAGTTGTACTTATGTCAATTTTTGAAATTTAAATCTCTGTTACTTTTGATGCCCTAGGGTACTATAATGGTGATAAAGTAAAACTCAATTTCAATTTAAGTAATGAAGTTATGTCACCATTATGGTACATATTGTACAAATTTTTTTGATGTCATGTATATCATTTGGCATGTATGACAAATAATTATGTATTAAGGATATGGATCGTTGAATCCATTTAAGGCAGCACAGATGTTATTGTCATTTTATGGAGCAAAACATTACTTGCTCAAAATCAGGAAGTCGGATCAGGTTGAGATCATTGATTCTGAGCTCGATAAAGTCTTGAGTAGCAAATTATGTTTATGGTGCTGCAAATTCCTTCTGATGTAAAGGATTACTCATGTTATTATGTGACCATATGGTTGCTATTCAGTTTTATAACACCACAAACTATGTGTTGTTCAATAAGAACTCAGAGTGAAAAGGTTGTAGTGAACGCATTATACAAACTCCAATTTCGGATCCGCTTACTAATGAATCATCACTAATGTCTTTTGTGAGCACATTGGCCACTGCTCAATCGGTTTTGCGGTTTAAGGAAATTCAGTTTAAGTGGGAGTTTGTTAATAAGATGTTCACTTAAACACTTATCATGTTCGGTTATAATGTTCTGCAGAAATAAGGATTTCAGTTTTATGTTTCACTCTGTACGATTTTGGTTGATCTCACTAAAGTGGACCAGTTGGAAAATGCATATTCTTTGGATCACTTCGGATGCTATTTCCATGCTACACTCCCATGCTAGATTCATGTCGTTGATTGTATTGACATATGTGACCATTGAGGGTCCTGTCACGACAAACTGTGGCAAAGGCCGCTTTGATTCTATGTTGGTATGATCAATGGACCGAATTGCATAAGACGGTTTGGACGAATTGATAGCACTACTATCGAGCTCGTAAGGTTATGGATAAATACAATATTCGGGTGCCACATATAATTGCATTTGACCCAAGTGGGAGACTGTAAGAATTTTGGGTCTTATACAATTTAAGTGGACATTTTATTTAGTCTTATGTATTTATCGGCTATCATTGAGTTAAGCCCAACTATTATGTGATCCACTACAGTTATTTAATACGGGCTTATTTAATAACGTCTTATAAAGTATGGGCCAGATATTAATACAGTGTAGATACCCATTAGGGCTTTATCTGATGGATGATGGGCCCATCAGATGAGGTGGCTATTATAGGGCTACTAGGGTTAAACCCTCTCCCTATATAAACGCAGGGTTATGGTCCCTGACAGCACACCGAAAAACCAATCTCCCCACATCCCATCGATGAGAGAAACCCCGGTCCCCGTGTGTCTGCTGTAAGACCTAATCCAAAGGCCGTCCTTCGTGCGGTTCATTCCAATCATTCTTATTCAGGTACGCTTCCGCTATTATGATTTACCAATTAATTTAGAATGGAGATAAGGCTATTTATATTTATGAATTATTTCCAACAATCAAATCTGCAAGAAGCATCAAATGGCGAACATCCACCTCAATCCCGTGACTTTGAAACACTTTCTCGATCTCTTTGATAATACAACTCCTTGCAGCTTCTATTCCGAGTGTTTGTTCCACTTCACAGACATGGTTGCTCTCGGTTTCACATCCGTTTACTCCATTCATCCCCATAACCTCCCTCAGACCAGTCCTGCAACATTAACATTAACACACCATGCTGCTTGCTGAGCTAATTAAGAAGCAAAAATAGTCATCATCTTCTAGGTTACGTGTTGTGAAACAAATGAGAGGAGATTCATGATTTTGAAGCAAGAACTAACCCTTCAACATGTAAACTGAGCGCTTTCTCATCGTTGATAATTACACGTTTGACGGTAGCTATACCCTGAAATTGAAAGCGCTCAGTTTAAGCTCGTAAGTTGTCATGAGCCTAGAAAGTCGAAAGAATGCTCGAAGTATTCAATAGATATAGCTGTGCAGCTCTCAGTCGTCGTACCTTAACAACCACCTTGGGCAGCTTATTTGCAAGGCTCTGAAGAGCAAAATGAGTTTCACTCTTATCATCACCAAGGAAGATCTCCAGCTTTGCACTGTGATGAACTTTAACTTTCTGCCATATTTTACTTTTGCTTAGATTGAATGTCGACCCAAAATATTCACTCTGTATAACAAAATGAGTACCAAGTTGTGTTTTTACCAGATTTGTTTTGCCCTTGGCTAGAGAATTCAGAATTTTCGTGCCGATCATATGAGCATTTATACACAGCTTTAAGGAGATGATTTTCGAGATATCAAGTCTAACAATTACAGAAAAGGCTTCTCTTCTCCTAACTACCTCGATACTCTTGCACACCTACAAAACAATAGAAGGTGAAAGCTATTAATACTTGTTGGATGAGACGGTCTTGCAATTCCGTATAATATAACCACTTCAGATCCCAATTGTTTGTCCGTAAGCCTTTTACAAAATTTTATATTATTTCAGTATTAGTAGCCATTGGTGAATTTCATCGGTCATGATCCATTTAGCTAGTAAAATATTTGTATATTTCTCTTGACCATCATATATCTTTGTGACGCTTTCAATCTCAATTGTAACATAGATTCACGTTGAATTATAGTCTTGCAAGAGACTTGGTTCTTTTAAATAATCGTGCTATGAGACTATTTAAAATGGCTTGTGTCTTCCTATAAACATATATAATGCAATGTTAGAGTATAAAACCGATCTTGGGCCTCCAACCATCAGCTTAAACTTTTGGTTGAGTTGATTCCTAACATGGTATTAGAGTCTTGTGACAAGGGGTCACGGGTTCGTATCTCACCACCCCTCCCTTTCAAAGTGGAATAAAAAAGCATCGGGAATGTGGAGGCCTGTCGTGCGCCCACAATTCAAGCCCAAAGGGAATTCGTGTGAGAGGTCATGTTAGAGTATAAAATCGTTCTTGGGCCTCCAACCATCATGCTATACGGTCGAAAAAGACAGCTTCATTATAATCATCCACCTCATTGCTATTCCAAATTTGGAACTTGTGAATGTGATTAAAATTGCTAGGGTACATTTAGGGTGTGTTTGGATTGAAGGATTTGGAGGGAAAGGGAGGGGAGGGAAAGGGAGGGGAGCAAAATCCTTTGTTTGGATACAAAATAAGGAAGGAAAGGATTGGGAGGGGAGGGAAATGGAAGGATTCAATTTCCCTCCTTACAACTAAAACAAAATCTTGCCAACTTTGGCAAGATTTGGAAGGAAAACTTAAGTTGGCTCACATCTAATTATGAAAAGACTATTTTACCCTTACTTAAAAAAATAACACAACAGCTCAATTACTCGTTACTCTGTCATCCGTATGTGTTTCATCGCCTCTACTTCACACACCTTGAATGTTTTTCATAATTTCAATTTCCCCCAAATTTCTCACTACTCTACATCTTCTACGTCTTCATCGAATGATTTGTCAGATTATTTGGAGAATTCTACATCTATTTCATTCAAATTTAAAAACTTGAATGAAATAGATTTAAGATTTGGTAGAAAATTAAAAAAAAAAAAAAAAAAAGAATTTTGTATATTCTTGGAGTAAAAAAGGGTAGGGTGGGAAAAATAATAAAAAAATGTATATAACTTGAGTAAAATCCGTATATGAAAAATTAATACCCTATTTATATCCTCGATTAAGTTATGTATCAAAAATGTTCAATAAGTGAAACACAAAATGAAATTGAAAATTCGAATTGCTAAGTGTTTACCTATGGGCTACAACAAACATTCTATGGCCCAATCCAATTTCATGTGATCCGATGTATTAATGTCTAGTTGGTCTCTTTAACTCACAACTAGTGGTGTGCCCCGTGGAATCCACGGACCGAGTCGCCCACATTATAATACGTATTTCTGGTGGGTTGTCAATTGTGTTTGTGCATGTAAATATTATAGCCACTAATAATTATTAATTTCCATCTAAATTTTCAAATAATCTCTTAAATGGATAGACATAATATGAGTTCTAGGCGAAAAACATCGAAAATGTTACATTTTATTTCGACTGCATATTACATACTATGTACTACTTAATCAGACAATTAATGAAATCATAAATTCTCCGCAAAGGTGCAACTGCGCCTTTGAGGCTAAGATGAGCGCAAATCGTGACGCTAAGAGTTAAAGCTCAAATTTCATTGACTTTTACTCCTAAGGACAATTACGAAATTGTTTATGTATTGAAGACATGTTTTATTAAATGAGAAGAAACTAATATTTTGTCCTAAAAATATGGATGAATGTTACTACTGTGTCCTTTTTATTGTGAGTTGTTTCCCAGTTACCACCGTTCCATTTGTAGTTTTCTTTGTTGTTTTCATATTTTGTGGGTTTCCTTCACTTGGTTGTTGTTGTATCTCCTTTGTGGCGCTTTATTTGTAGTTTCTTCTGTGTTTCTTTGTATTCATCGCATGTGTCGTCCTTTCTTGTCTGGTTTTGTTTGTTGTTAATGTTTGTTTTTATACAGGTTTTTGTCCTGATTTGATGGTTACGTACTTGTTTTTTCTGGTGCCATATGATGATGTTGGTTGTTTTCTTTGGTGTTGACGGGTCCTTCCTTGTTCTATATTTTGACTTTCTTTAATGCTTTCTTGCGTTTGTATGTTTTTTTGGTTAGTTTTTTTTACATTGTGTGGTTTTGTGTGTGTTTTTGGTGTTTTTACCTGTTCTTGGGTGATGTCTGTGTTGTCTGCATTAAATGCTGCCTTATTTGTGTGATTCCATTGTTTTTTGGACTTTCAACTCTTTTTCGTTGTTGTACTTGTTGACTCCTACCTTAACTTTGAAGGTATATTGTTTGCCAATACAACCTTGTAGTATTCGGTATGTTGTTCTTTTCCGTCCTCCTACAGTTAGGTTTCTAGTTAGTTAATTTTGTTTGTTATATTTTCGGTTGTTTCCATATCAGTAATGTGTAGCCGTGTAGGTATCTTACCTCCTCATTCAAACACTACAATTACTATAAAAATCATATTAAAACACTACTATTTCTCATAGATTTTTGACTGTGTAGAAATAACAATTTAAACGAATATATTTACTTTATTCATCTCCTTTCATACTATAAAACCTTTATAAAAAAAATATATCACAATTATATTTTTACACCATTCTCAAACATCATCTTAATATATTAAAAGTTAATAATTAAAGTCAAAGATGAATGAAACAAATATCAAATAATCCGCCTTGTATTTATCCCTTCATTCAAAAATAATTAATCAAAAATTAGCAACACATCAATTATACCTTGGTAAGTGTGTATTTTTTTTTTTTTCCGATTTGTTCCTGCAAAGATAAAAATTAGTTAACATTGTACTATATATAACGTGAGAGGAAAAAAAAGAATCAAAGTCACAAAATCAAAAGTAAAATGTATCTAAATATATTTAAACATTATGAAAATAAATGACGCATGACATATAATTTTGAAAACTCTAAAATAATAAATTTGATCCACTTTGTATTTATCCCCTCATTAAAAAATAATTATCAAAATTTTCCTCAAAAATAAAATAAAATAAAATAATAGAATAATCAACACATAGATTATACCTTGATAATTATTGTGAGCTTTGTTATTTCCCGATTCATTCCTGCAAATATAAAGAATAGTTAACATTGTATTATAAAACAACATTATGGGAGGAAAAAAAATCAAAGCTACAAAATCAAAAGTCAAATCTGTCTAAATATAAATTTATAAAATTATTGAAATAATTTGTGCATGACTTTGAAAGTTTTGGAATTTCTAAAATAATATAAATGATGCATGATTTTATAAGGTAATAGCTTATGTCTTTTGATTTTCTTTATATTAATTAGTGGATACAAAATAATTAATTCAAAAAGATAAGAATGTAATGATAAATAAAAGACGATAGATATAGTTGAAAACTTTGACTATTTGTTTATAACTATTAAAATTTTTGTGCTATTATATCTCATTTCATTTGTATTGTTTCAACTTTGCATTTTATGTTAGTAAGTACATATCAATTAAATTGTTTGTTTTTTAGTTTCATCTGTTTGTCGGGCACTCTAAATGTTGTACGTCGTGAACAGTGAAAATGAAAGCCGAAGAAGAAAAACAACCATGTTGAGATAAAAGTTGTTTAATACGGACAATTGATTGCGAGATTGAATGTTGGTCTTCAATGAGGCTTTTTTCAAATCCTCAAAATAATTACAGGTGAAAGATGAAAAGACGAAAAAGTTGAAAAACAAAGGGAAGACGATTTGGAGCGAAATTTGACTTGGGAAGTCAAGTTTGACGTGGAACACAATGGATGACGTGGCGGAATAAGGATGCAATTAGTGTGCCGGGTCGGTCACATTTTAATAAGCATTCCTTGTGGGTTGTCAATTGTGTTTTTGCGTGTAAATATTATAATCACTAATAATTATTTATTTCTATCTAAAATTTCAAAATAATCTGTTAAATGGATAGACATAATGTGAGTTCTAGGTAAAAACATCAAAATGTTACATACGCCAGGTCTCGTATGGCTTAGCGAAAATTTTGCGAGCGGTTGAATGATGGTGATCAATGCTGGTCTTCAATGATGGCCTTTTCAAATTCTCAAAACAATAGAGATAAGGATTTGGTGGCGAAAATTAATTGCGAGCAATTAAATATTGGTGATCAATGCTCGTTTTCAATGACGACCTTTACAAATTCGCGAAACAATAAAGATGAAGAATTTGGAGGGGTATTTGACCCGGGAGGTCCATGATGACGTGGTGCGCATGAGATAACATGGGGATTTAGGCGCAATAACATGATCAATCACATACCAAAACAAACTTCAATTTAGTCATTCAATTAATTCGACAAAAATTACTATAACACTAATTGGTGACAAATTTACAGTTTAGTGTAAATAAATAGTACTTTTTTTATCCCAAAATAAGTATCCCTTTTCTATGTAATTTACATACAAAATTAGACACTTATTTTGGGATGAAGGGAGTACAAAGTATAAATTAATCAAAATGTAATCACCAGCACCACAACCTTAATTTAAAAGATTATCGAGGACACTTATTTTGGAAGCGAGGAGTACAAAATATAAATTAATCGAAAACATAATCACCAACACGACAACCTCAATTTCAAAAAATTATCGAATACCACTCCAATGTAAAACAAAATCAAAACGAATGCAATTCAAAGAACTTGACTTCCTTTAAAACCGTAATACATAATCATGGAACTATGATGGTTGCATGTAATTTTCTTGATGGTGTAGGCCATGAATAGATGACTGAGATGGCCTGGTGTGGGAGCGACTTAAACGATGTGAAAATTCAAGTATTACTCCAAAGTGACTTTTCATCTATAACTTTTGTTTCGAGGTTTTGCTTTTGTTTTTGTTTGTTTGTTCTAGGTTGTATATATGATTTTATATTCAATCCTATACACATATAAAAGACATAGTTGAGGTTGAATGATAAAGTAAATACATGACAATAAAAATAACAAATATTTTAAAACCTCTCAAGTATCATTGAAAGTTAATAAAAGTAATAAATCATAAAACCAAACAAAACAAATAATGGATCTCTATTTCTACTATACTTTCATGTTTGTTTAAAGAAAGAATTAAGAAAATGATTTTACCTCGTTAATCGTTCTTATTTTTACGATTTCTACAATGACTTCTGCACATATAAAAAAAGATAGTTAATTAAGAATATTTAATTGATAAAAAATATATCACAAATATTCTAAAATCCCTGAAGTATAATTTAATATATCAAGTCAATAAAAGTAGTAAAACATAAAACAAACAAAAAAATAAAATAATACTCAACCCCTCGTCATCAAAAAAAAAAAATCAAGCTCTAATTCTAATATGCTTTCATTTTTTTCAATAAAAAAATAATTAACAAAACGACTTTACCTCATTGTCATCCCCAATCCCCATTCTTTAAATATTTGTATATACTGTTGCACATATAAAGAAAAAGTTAATAATTTATCATAAAACAAATCTAGACAAAAAACCAAAACTATATATAAATGATAAACAAATAATACGGAGTATTTAAATATAAAATTATGAGAATTAATGAGTTTGAATACATGACTTTTGAAATTTGTAACTTATAAAATAAAAGAAATAATGCATGGATTTTATAAAGTAATAGTTCGTGTCTTTTGGTTTCTTATATTAATTAATTGGTTCAAAATAGTTAATTTAATACGTTGAATAAGTTTTGCGTAAGACCATCTCACGTACAAGGACAAAGTTCTTATGAATTAAATCTATATCTATATCTATATCTATATTATATATTATGATTAAAAATCTTATATATCTGTGACCATTTTGCTCCAAGTTTTTTCATCTTCCTCGTCCTTTCGTTGTTACCAGTATTTATTTTGAGTATTTGAAAAGGCTTTTATTGAATACCACCATTCAATTACTCCAAAGTGACTTTTCATCTTCTTTGAGGGTTAAACTTTCACCTTAAACTTACA
This sequence comes from Dianthus caryophyllus, assembly GCA_023091065.1. NCBI lineage: Eukaryota > Viridiplantae > Streptophyta > Magnoliopsida > Caryophyllales > Caryophyllaceae > Dianthus > Dianthus caryophyllus. The sequence continues at coordinate 17,832,192 of JALGRB010000016.1, forward strand.
CATATAGTGATTTGGGCTTTTGGATTTTCCTCAAGCATGAAACGCAGGAGCGAGGCGCTCGGAAGTCTGTATTATGCGTTGGGAAGTTGGAGATGGTTTTGTGGTAGTTTTATTTTAGAAGATTGTCTTTTAATATGATATATAGATATAGATATATAGATTATCCAAAGACGCACATCACTCACTCACTCACTCACTCACTAATTTGTAACTTCAAAATGCTTAGGGTTAGGGTTTATAGAAGTTTCATCGCCTCTACTTCACACACCTTGAATGTTTTTCATAATTTCAATTTCCCCCAAATTTCTCACTACTCTACATCTTCTACGTCTTCTTCTAATGATTTGTCAGATTATTTGCAGAATTCTCTGGGTTTTTCCCACCAACAAGCTATCTCAACATCCACCAGACTCTCCAATTATACGAAGGTTAATTACTCTCAAACTCCTAAAAATGCCGTTTATGTTGTTAATCTGCTCAAAAATCACGGTTTCACTGATGCCCAAATCAGAAATGCTGTCAAGCTATGCCCTAGATTGTTAACTCATGATGTTGATAAAACAGTTAAACCTAAAATAGGGTTTCTAATTGATCATGGTTTTTCTGGGATTAACTTAATTGAAGTTATTTCTGCAAATCCTCTGATTTTGCAACAGAATGGTGAATCTTTATTTTCACCTGCAATACAAGTTTTGAGAGAAATTCTGGTTTCTGATGAATATGTCATTCGTGCTATTAAGAGGTTGCGTTTTAGTGGTTTTAACGGGGTGATTAATAATTTGTCGCCGAACGTTGCGTTGTTGAGGAGTTATGGAGTCCCCATTGAATCAATCAGGCAACACTTGGCTCGACACCCTGGAGCTTTTATGCTAAATCCCGACACGTTTAAGGATGTTGTGATTAAAGTTGGAAAAAAGCTAGGGAATCTCCCGAATTCGACCGTGTACTTGAATGGGATTCGCTTGTTTTCATCATTCAGCGAGGAGAACATTGACTCGAAATGTCGTGTGTTTAGGAGCTTTGGTTGGACCCAAACTGATATTGAGACGTTGATGATGAAGTTTCCCCCATGCTTCATGTTGTCTGATGAAAACATTAAGAAGAAGTTGGGGTTTCTGATGAATGACGTGGGTCTCGAGGCTGCGTTCCTGTCATTGAATTCTAAGATGTTGACTAGCAACCTCGAGAAGAGGATGTTGCCTCGACATGAGGTGTTGCAGATCTTGAAAGCAGAAGGGTTGTTGAATAAGTGTCCCCGTTTCCGTAGTGTCGTGGAATTTTCTGAATCTCGTTTCGTTAAGAATTTTGTGCTTCCATTTAAGGTCGTTCATCAAGTTTACGCCAGGCACGTTGGCTGTAGTGTTGAGACGCTGCTTCAAGAACATGCCAGCGACCTTCAGTGAAATGACTATGAGGAAATGTATTATTTGACGACTGTAGTTTATTTAGTTCAATTTGCATTATGTTTTTTTTAAAGTAAGTTAACTTTGTCTGTTAATTACGTTCTTCATATGCATTAAGTTGCCGGGTTTTGATGGAATCGCTTTGTGAGGAATCTATGCATGCTACTCCATCTGTTTTTCGTGAATGCAGTTGTAGGTGTAATTGTAACTTTCATCGTCATACTCTCTTATGCCCGATGCTTATGACATGGGCAAATTTACCCTGACTAGCTTAGGTGACTTGATTTGGTACACTTTAGTTGGCATATCCTCTCGGTTTCTGGCAGAAAATGAAGACAGTAACATTTACTCTAGATATACAAATACAAATTTGCAAGAGATAATCTACTTTCTATTTTGTATAAGAGGTAATTAAAACGTTCTTGAGTATCGGTGTAACAAATACGCACATTAAACGTAGAATCCTCATAATACCATAGCTAATAGACCAAGCCGTTTTTCAAAACGATCAATGACACGTGTTTTTATCCAAAATTTTACTACATATATACATACACCAAGGAATTTTGTCCTGTGAGACCATCCCAACCGCATTCCGCATAGCATCAGAAGCTACTGTGCGCGAACACACCCAAAATAAAAGAGAAACTACACGAAAAACAATAATTTAAATGTCTAAAGTTCGTTATGAGACTGAATAAGTAATCTAGATGATCACAGGCACATTGCAAAGTAGATATGTCGGTGGAGCTCTGTGTCTCACGTTATATTGTAAGCGGCCATGTTGGCGTCTATGATGATGATCTGATATCAGCTCAATGAGGTAGCTAGAATGAGCTTGAGAAATATAATCGGACTAATCGCTAGGCCGGCACAAGTTCAGGAGGACCAATATTGATCAGGCAGACCGCGTTTAGTAGGTCTGCTTGTTAGGACATTCTGTCGCCCTGTGTCCAGATTTTCCACAGTTGAAACAAGCGCCGCTGAAGCTGCAAATCACGAAAAATTAGTCGCAATGTTCGTCAGTCAGGATTATACTTCGAGAGGAGCAGCAAGGAATATAAATTTTTGTACTAACATGTATCATGGCATGAATGTAAATTACTAGTTTCTACGAGTCCAAAAAAATAAACGAAAAACTAAAAGTAGAACTAATGTTGTTCAGGCAAAAACTTGAGCAAAAAGGTGCAACAATGAGACGAGGCAAATAATTCAAACTATCAGCTTGAGATTTCGAAGTCATAACTCAAAGGTTACTTGAAATCGAGAGCTGAAATGCATCCTCCTCACCAAAAACTTGTCGCCCAAAAGGCATAACATCACTGATTTCGGAAAACTAGTGTGTTCTTAAATTGAATTGAGAACATGTCTTCTAGTAATTGTCGCGAATACTTGATTGACGATGAACATATACTGTCAAGGGTATAGTTGAGAATGAACTGGAACTGGAAGGCACTTTGTTATCGTATATCTCGAGATATTATATTGGTTTACCAACTTGTTCTCGTCAGTTGCTAGATGTTTTATTAGTTTTATTCATTTATTTGAATTGACAAGGTTTTTAAGTTGAGCAGATGCTATTTATAAACAAATTTTCAGACAAAAACATACGAGAATACACAGAAGCCTAAATAGAAAAGAGTTACCTCTCCCTCCTGCCACCTACAGATGACGACCTACTTGATCGTCCACCACTGATTAGCCAATCATCACTACTGCTTCTACTTGACCGTCCACCACCGAGCCAATCATCACCACTGCTCCTGCTCGATCGTCCACCACCACCACCTAGCCAGTTGTCACCACCACCTAGCCAGTCGTCCAGTCATCGGTTAAATATTTATATCCTCGATTAAATTATGTATAAAAAATGTTCAACAAGTGAAACACCAAATGTGAAACTGAGAATTCGAATTGCTAAGTGTTTAGCTATGGGCTACAACAAACATTATATGACCCGATCCAATTTCATGTGATCCATTTACTAATGTCCAGTTGGTCTCTTTAACTCACAATTATCCAAAGACGCACATCACTCACTCACTCACTCACTCACTCACTAATTTCCCCCAAATTTGGGACTACAAAATGCTTAGGGTTAGGGTTTATAGAAGATTCATCGCCTCTACTTCACACACCTTGAATGTTTTTCATAATTTCAATTTCAAGCAAATTTCTAACTCATGATGTTGATAAAACAATCAAACCAAAATTAGGATTTCTAATTGATCATGGTTTAACTTAATTGAAATTATTGCTGCAAATCCTGCGATTTTGCAATATAATGTAGGTGTAATTGTAACTTTCATCGTCATACTCTCTTATGCCCGATGCTTTTGACATGGGCAAATTTACTAGTTACTACCATTTGTAAATCATGTCGTTGTTTGGGTCAAGATCTAGCTTTGGATGTCTAAACCCTAGCCAGCTAGGCTCCAAGATTGAGTATTGGTCTGACGTCAGAAGTTTTGGAATAATCTTATTGTTACAGAGTAATTTCTTGCATGTGTATGAACATAAATCGTCTTTAGCGTTACTTGTGAAAGGTGTGGGAAGAATGTCGTCAGAATTGAAAATCAGCAACCCTTTTAATAATGGAAATTGAGGACCATTGAGGAATTTCATCTAAGAACCTGTCTTAGAATCCTTGAGTTTAAGTTTTGCATCAGCCATAATTTTTCCCGCTGAATTATGTGCTCACTTTTCTGCGCCTTCGTATATATATTTCTTGAACTTGACTGCGAGCGTGGTTATGGATTTACGTGTTAGATTCGTCGTGCGGGGGTTGTTATGGATTTACGAGTCAAATTCGTTGTGCTGTGCAGGGGCGGTTATTCTGAATTCAATTGTGAGGTGTATAATGTCAGTTTGTGATAGTCAAATTCATTGTGCCTTTTTTTTTTCACCCCAAAATGCAGCTGTATCAATCATTAACATCTAAGCGAAGATAGTCGACATGGACGAACACGAGTAAGGCATGAAGCTTGCCTGTCAGATTTCATGCGTCTCGAATTTTCATTGGTTGATGTATGTGACTATGAAGTTATAAATACCTTAATTGAGTTAATTCAATGCGCCATGGTAGTGTTACAATCAATTGTGTTTAAACTGTTGTTTCAAGTTATGATAATTATCAAATTTATCATAACTTAAAACAAATCATTAAGAAGACGTTTGAACAATAGTTTCCAAAGTACACATGAGACCAAAACGATTGGAAAAAAGAGAACGCAATTTATAAGATCTGATTGAGATGTAATATACGGAGTATAAAATCATGTTACTAAAAAAAAAAGTGGTCATATGAGACCGTTCACGTGTGTAATGACGTATTTGCCACTAAAAAGTGCCTAGTTTAAGGGTTTAAAGGCGGCGAAGGTGATCATTAAAGCGTTGGAACGAGGTGTAACGCACACCTTCTCATACCCTGACTCATCATTTGCGCCAATCTTTCACGCCTTAACTCGGTTTAAGACCATAAATATGATCTTGCCCAGCCATGAGCAGGGCGGGGTCCTTGCAGCTGTAGGTTATGCACGTGCGTCTGGTAAGACAGGCGTGTGCATAACCTCGACTGGGCTAGGAGCCACAAACCTTGTCACCGGCTTATCCGATGCCATGGGGGACAGCATCCCCATCGTGGCTATCGCGGGCCGAGTAATCCAACTAAATGGTTACAAAAAAACGCTTCCACGTTGACAGCTCCAAGAATATTCCTCGAGTAGTCATTTGATGCCGCTCACGCCCTGGGCTGTTCTGATCGACATTCCTAATAACGTCCAATACGTCCAAGAGGACGTCATAGTCCCCGACTGGAGGGTGTACGATGACGTCTCCTTGTGAAATCGGTATCGAGTGTGAAAAACTAAAGACAGCTGTAAAATTTATAATTGGAGCTAAGAAGCCTGCGTTGTGCAAAGTATAGCGGTGGAGGCTGCATCAATGCTAGTCAAGAGCTGAAGACATTTATAGAATTAATAGGCATACCGGTCACGAGTACGTTTAATGGACTTGGGATTTACCAAAAGACGAACAAAGACGACCTATGGTTAGGAATGATCGCAATGTATGGTCGAGTTTCAGCGAATTATGCCGCTAACAATTCAGATCTGTTGTTGGCCATTGGGGTACGGTCTGACGACCGAGCTACTGGCAAAATCGAAGCCTTTGCAAATCATGGAAAGATGGTACACGTCGACATCGACTCTCACGATCTTGGAAGAATCAAACGTCCACACGTTGCAGTTCAAGGCGACATCAAGCCCGTGCTGCAAGCCATCAACAATTTACTATTACAAAACTGAGGAAGCAACAAAAAAGATTTCAACCTCAACTGGAGGAACGAGCTCAAGGAAGTAAAACTAAAACACCCTCTAACATACAAGCGATCGAACAACGAAAATATTCAGGCACAATACATAAAGCAAATGTATAGAATTGATTGGAATGGAGGAAGTATTATTAAAGCATGTATTATGGTAACTAACACTGTTAATTTACCTTTTTTTTTTTTTTTTTTTACTAAAGTAAATAAATGCCATAAAGTTTAAATTAACTAATAAGAAAATAATTTATGCGTCAGAAACTCAGCATAACGAAGGGGTGGGAATTTTGAACCCGGGATGCATCGTCCCGACTCCTACGTCCCAACCACCTTAGATTAGGCCTTTTAAATATTAAATCACCACAGGAAGATTATCATCATAACAATAATTAATAAAAGTAAATCAAGCATGATTTTGATGAAAGAAAATCATACAAACGATCATCGACTTATGAACATATAATCACATAGAAGAAATCATGTAGAGAGTACCAGATTAGCTTAGCCTTGTGATTCATCTGCTGACGAGTTTCTGAAGTTGATCCACGGGCATGATAGATGCCGCACTGTCGTAGTAGGCGTTCTCCATTTGCTCATGTATCTGTACATACAAGATGTGGTCAATTTCAAGGATTGAGCAAATCATCTTCATTCTCGAACAAGTGAGTAGGCAAAAATGAGGAAGAATATTTTCCTTCAAAAACTTTTTTTCATGTATACTGGAGGCTTGTTCCACAAACCAACCGAAGAGAAATTTTATGCTAATTGTCAAAAAGATAGCATGGTCCCGTCTGAAGGTAAGTGATGTACCTTTTCAAGAACAGTTGATTGATCGTCGACATTGAATTTGCGCATGTATTTCAGCATCTAATTGCTGTAAGATTAGCGACTCCTGTTAGATGTCACATTCCCGTAATTGAGCCAGTAGTGAATGAGTGATAGAGCACTACCTGAGCTTGTAGGTTGTGCTGGTTCTCCATCTTTTTAGCAAATTCGTCAGGCCCAAGCTCAGCTTCATCGCACGCCATCTCTTCCCTACAATTCTCACAAAATCAGAGGCGGGTTATTATTTAACATGATTTTATTGACCAACAAAATACGCACAAAGTGATGTGCCAAAAAAGATGCTTTGAAGTTTGAATTAAAAATGTTACATCCTCTAATCAAAAGATTTTTCAACTGGCCTCTTCAAAGTCGTGAAGCTAAGATCTCAAACACAGAAAAAACAACCATGAAAATGATACACACATTGAGCAACTGGATAAAGTCGTGAAGCTAAGATCTCCCGAATTCAGCCATGTTCTTGCATGGGATTTTCTTGTTTTCATTATACAGTGAGGAGAACATTAACTCGAAATGTCGGGTGTTTAGGAGCTTTGGTTGGACCCAAACTGATATTGAGACGTTGATGATGAAGTTTCCCAGATGCTTCACGTTGTCGGATGAAAACATTAAGAAAAAGTTGGGTTTTCTGATGAATGACGTGGGTCTCGAGGCTTCGTTCCTGATATCGAATTGTTGGATGTTGACTAGCAACCTCGAGAAGAAGATGTTGCCTCGACACAGCGTGTTACAGATTTTGAAAGCAGAAGGGTTGTTGAAAAAGTGCCCCCATCTTACTACTGTCATGAGAAATTCTGAATCTTGTTTCGTTAACAGGTTTGTGCTGCCATTTAAGGCCGTTCATCAAGTTTACGCCAGGCACGTTGGCTGTAGTGTTGAGACGCTGCTTCAAGAACATGCCAGCGACCTTTAATGAAATGACTGACTATGAGGAAGTATATTATTTGACGACTGGAGTTCAATTAGTTCATTTTTCATTATGATTAAGTGAGTTAACTTCGTTTGTTAATCACGTACTTTGTAGGTATTTAGTGACATAGTGATTAGTGACAAAAAAGTTGCCGGCTTTTGATGTAGTCGCCTTGTGAGGAAAGTAGGAAACTATGCTGTTGCATCTGTTTTTCGTGAATGCAATTGTAGGTGTAACTTTCATTGTCAGACTCTTTTATGCCCTGTGCTTATGACGGGCAAATTTACCCTGACTAGCTTAGGTAATTTGATTTCGTACTAGACTTTTCGATTATACGCCATTTGTAAATTGTGTCGTAATTTGAGTTGAGATATAGGTTCGGACGTCTAAACCCTAGCCAGCTAGGCTCCAAGATTGTATTTTTACACTGTTTCGAAGATTGGTCTTACATCAGAAGTTTTGGAATAATCTTATTGTTACAGAGAGTAATTTCTTGCATGTGTATGAACATAAGTCGTCTTTAGCATTACTGTACAAGGGTGTGGGAAAAATGTCGGCGGTATTGAAAATCAGCAACCCTTTATTAATGGAAATTGAGGACCAGTGAGGAATTTCATCTAAGAACCCGTCTTAGAATGCTTGAATTTACGTTTTGCATCAGCCATAATTTTTCCCCGCTGAATTGCGTGTTCACTTTTCAGTGCCTTCGCATATATGTTTCTTGAACTTGAGTGCGGGCGCTGTTATGGATTTACGAGTCAGATTTGTCGTACGAGCGCGGTTATTCCGAATTCAATTCTGAGGTGTATAATGTCGGTTTGTGATAGAATATGAGCATTGTGTAGTGCCTTTTTTTTTTTTTTTACCCCAAAATGCAGCTGTATCAATCATTAACATCTAAGCGAAGATAGTCAACATGGATGAACACGAGTATATACTATCTAGTAAGGCATGAAGCTTGCCTGTCGGATTTCATGCGTCTCGAATTTTCGTTGGTTGATGTATGTGACTATGAAGTTATAAATACCTTAATTCAATGCGCCATGGTAGTTTTACGTAAACATAGTATTCTTTCGTTCTTTTTAATATTAGTCACGAACTCACTGCCATTTTTTAAATTAGGATATTACTTGCATTAGTAACTCTGCCTCACTTGCAACTCTAAACTTCAGTAATCACATCTTTATATCGTAGCCAAATTTTCTATAATAGAAAAGCCTACTGTAGTCGTAAACTGAAAAAACCCATAACATGTTCTATAACTGAAAACTAATTATTAGCAATATTACTCAAGATAAGGAAATATTACTTATCTCCCAATCAAGTAAATCAATCATAGATATATTGTGTTCACATTGTAATTAGGAAGTAAATAAAATCATATCTTTGTAATTAGAGATTTTATTCTAGCTAAGATTTATCATGTAGACCTATATATATGTATGCTCTGTTGATATTGTAACCATGCAATTCTCAATTAATAAAACCTTTCTTACTCTCCATTATTCTATCATGGTATCAGAGCCACGTGCTCTTGATAGAGGGTAACACCTCGGAGTAGATCCTACGGCCAAACCACCCAACCAAAAAAAAAACCAAATTTCACTTGGCCAAAACCTACATCTTTTCTGTTGTCACCACCTCAGAATTGCATCCAACCAAAAACCAAAATTATAGCCAAAAACCCTCCTTGGCACAAACCAAAATTATAACCAAAACCACCATCGCAAACCATTGTTGCTGATGATAAAACCAAAACCTATAACCCAGGTGGTTAAAACAAGCTCTAATGGGAGCACTTTCATCCAACCCACAACCAAAATTATAGCCAAAACCATCTAGGCACAAACCCACAACCAAAATTTACTTATTCCAACCCATAATATTGTTCAGATAATAGAACAATCTCACCCATAAATTTTATGGTACACCACCAACACGACCATAAAATTAAACTTATCAAAAAAAAAAAAAAAAAAACCAAATAATTCATCCTAAAATTCAATCTACAAAACCCTCGTCAATGACAGACGTCAAAAACCCGAGGAACCCACATTACCTCTCAAACAACCACCACCGCACAACCCCCAGTGTCCACTACACCACCAGCCAGCTTCCTCAGCGACCTGCGCCGCTTGCCAACACCTCCCTCACTGTGCTCCATCTCGATCGTTCATCGTCTACTCATCAAGATTGGTCAAGATTGGTCTTACCCTTCGGACGTCCATCTTGCGGGGGCGTATTAGCAATATTACTCAGGATAAGGAAATATTACTTATCTCCCAATCAAGTAAATCAATCATAGATATATTGTGTTCACATTGTAATTAGGAAGTAAATAAAATCATATCTTTGTAATTAGAGATTTTATTCTAGCTAAGATTTATCATGTAAACCTATATATATGTATGCTCTGTTGATATTGTAACCATGCAATTCTCAATTAATAAAACCTTTCTTACTCTCCATTATTCTATCATGGTATCATGGTAATTCTATCACTAATCACCGTAGATCTTGTCGTTGCAATTTACGTAACCTCAAAACAAAATGTTCTATAACTGAAAACAATACAACCATTGGAACCAATTTGATTATGAAACCGTGCAAGGCCTCAGAGGTGCTTGTGGAAGCGTTGGAACGCCAAGGGGTGACCCCCGTGTTTGCGTACGGTACCCTTGTGGGGCATCATTGTCCATTCACCAAGCGCTAAGTCGCTCTAAGGCCATAAAGACGGTCCTACCCGCCCGGGCGCCCGGGACCAAAGGCGGGGTCCCTTGCGACCATAGAAGTGCATACGCTCCTCGGGTAAGTCAGGCGTGTGTGTAACGTCGTCTGGGCCAGGAGCCACAAACAGTCACTGGCTTAACTATCACTATCGACAAAACCAGAATACTTTGAAGGGAAAATACTTGAGTTCATCATATGTAGAAGTCACTTGAGCGTATAGTCAATTCCGACCTCATTGTCTTCAACCCCATTTAGGGGTGCCATAATTCACCAAAAATTTGTGGCGACTATTTTGATAATATCTGCAACCAAAAGTTCAATGCAATGTTTATATGTTATCCTCGAGACCCTCATTTGAAGATCGACACCCTCTCTTCATGATCATAAACAACCACCCCAAAAACACATTTCGTACAATTAGATCTGGTCTCTAGTCCAAAAAATAAGGTTACTGGTCTTTAAACACCCTTGTAAAGTCTTCTTCTATACGAATTACTTATAAATTTATAATTAATTCAGTGTTTAAAATGTAGACTCGATCCGATTTTGTAGTGGTGAATACCACTAGGTGTCGAGTTGGGTTCATCTATCTCACTTTTGTGTCTTACTCCGTATCTTATGTCTCATCTTATCTCACTAGGTGTCGAGTATTAGTTTTTTCTTTTGACATCTAATCAATTCATTACACATTATTAATATTTATATCCTCGATTAAATTATGTATCAAAAATGTTCAACAAGTGAAACACAAAATGAAACTGAGAATTCAAATCGCTAAGTGTTTAGCTATGGACTACAACAAACATTATATGACCCGATCCAATTTCATGTGATCCGATGGATCCATCTACTAATGTCTAGTTGGTCTCTTTAACTCACAAATCACAATTATCCAAAGACGCACATCACTCACTCACTAATTTCCCCCAAATTTGTGACTACAAAATGCTTAGGGTTAGGGTTTATAGAAGATTCATCGCCTCTACTTTACACACCTTGAATGTTGTTCATAATTTAAATTTCCCCCAAATTTCTAACTACTCTACATCTTCTACGTCTTCATCGAATGATTTGTCAGATTATTTGGAGAATTCTCTGGGCTTTTCCCACCAACAAGCCATCACTACATCCACCAAACTCTACGATGATAGGAAGGTTAATTACTCTCAAACTTGTAAAAATGCCGTTTATGTTGTTAATCTGCTCACAAATCATGGTTTCACTGATGCCCAAATCAGAAATGCTGTCAAGCTATGCCCTAGATTGTTAACTCAGGATGCTGATAAAACAATCAAACCTAAATTAGGGTTTCTAATTGATCATGGTTTTTCTGGGATTAACTTAATTGAAGTTATTGCTGCAAGTCCTGTGATTTTGCAACAGAATGTTGAATCTTTATTTTCGCCTGCAATACAAGTTTTGAGACAAATTCTGGTTTCTGATGAATATGTCATTCGTGCTATTAAGAGGTTGGGTTTTAGTGGTTTTAACGGCGTGATTAATAATATGTCGCCGAATGTTGCGTTCTTGATGAGTTATGGAGTCCCCATTGAATCGATCAGGAAACACTTGACTCAACAACCTGGAGCTTTTATGCTAAATCCCGACACGTTTAAGGATGTTGTGATTAAAGTTCAAAAAAAGCTAGGGTATCTCCCAAATTCAGCCATGTTCTTGTATGGGATTCGCTTGTTTTCATTATACAGCGAGGAGAACATTGACTCAAAATGTCGGGTGTTTAGGAGCTTTGGTTGGACCCAAACTGATATTGAGACGTTGATGATGAAGTTTCCCAGTTGCTTCACGTTGTCTGATGAAAACATTAAGAAGAAGTTGGGGTTTCTGATGAATGACGTGGGTCTCGAGGCTGCGTTCCTGTCATTGAATTCTAAGATGTTGAATAGCAGCCTCGAGAAGAAGATGTTGCCTCGACATGAGGTGTTACAGATTTTGAAAGCAGAAGGGTTGTTGAATAAGTGTCTCCGTCTCATTACTGTCATGAAATTTTCTGAATCTCATTTCGTTAAGAATTTTGTGCAGCCATTTAAGGTCGTTCATCAAGTTTACGCCAGGCACGTTGGCTGTAGTGTTGAGACGCTGCTTCAAGAACATGCCAGTGACCTTCAATGAAATGACTACGAGGAAGTCTATTATTTGACAACTCGAGTTTATTTAGTTCAATTTTCATTATGTTTTTTTTTAAAGTAAGTTAACTTTGTCTGTTAATTACGTTCTTCATAGGCATTAAGTTGTCGGGTTTTGATGGAATCGCTTTGTGAGGAATCTATTCCTACTCCATCTGTTTTTCGTGAATGCAGTTGTAGGTGTAACTTTCATCGTCATACTCTCTTATGCCCGATGCTTATGACATGGGCAAATTTACCCTGACTAGCTTAGGTGACTTGATTTGGTACACTTTTCGATTATAAGACCATCCCCATCCATGAATCATGAACTAGTTCATGGGTAGGTGAATCAAGTTAATTACAATTAGCTTCCTCCATTAGTATGACCTTCCCACCTTGATTTAACAAAGTGAATCACCACTTGATTTAGTTCACCAAGTGAATCAAGGTTGTTTTTTTTTCTTTTTCATTTATTTATTCAACTTATATATCTATGCATTTCTTATTTATTGTTTAAAGTGTATTTTTTTTTCAATGTATTAAATTTAATTGTGATAATTTTTGTTATTAATGGTTAGTTTTTTAATTAAAAAAAATGATAGCATTAATACAAATATTTAGACTAAATATTGGGTTTAAAATAATTTAATTGTCTTCTACATTTTTCTAAAGAAAGTATTATTATTTTCGTAAAAGTTAGTCAATATTCACATTAATATGAAAATAAATACTTTAGTTTTTATTTATAAGTAGATGTATCACATGTACGATAAAATTAAAACATTAAAAAAAATACATAATAATTTGTTGAATGCTGTAGTAGAAATAATTTTATTAATAATAAAAACTCCATATGAAAAAAGAGAAATGATGGTGAAGGGAGAAAGAAAAAATAGTAAAAGTGATTGAGTTGGTGATTTAGTTGGTGACTTTTTGGATGGGAAGTGTAAGTGAGTTAAAGTAAATGAGATGAGTTTAGGAGTAAAAACAAATGGTGACTTAGTTAGGTTGATTTTTGGATGGGGATGGTCTAAGAAGGTTTAACATAGATTACCATTTGTAAATCATGTCGTAGTTTGGGTCAAGATCTAGGTTCGGATGTCTAAACCCTAGCCAGCTAGGCTCCAAGATTGAATATTGGTCTTTAGCGTTACTTGTGAAAGGTGTGGGAAGAATGTCGTCAGAATTGAAAATCAGCAACCCTTTTAATAATGGAAATTGAGGACTATTGAGGAATTTCATCTAAGAACCTGTCTTAGAATGCTTGAGTTTACGTTTTGCATCAGCCATAATTTTTCCCGCTGAATTACGAGCTCACTTTTCTGCGCCTTAGTATATATATTTCTTGAACTTGAGTGCGAGCGCGGTTATGGATTTACGTGTTAGATTCGTCATGCGGGTGTTGTTATGGATTTACGAGTCAAATTCGTTGTGCTGTGCAGGGGCGGTTATTCTCAATTCAATTGTGAGGTGTATAATGTCAATTTGTGATAGAATATGAGCATTGTAAGGCATGAAGCTTGCCAGTCAGATTTCATGTGTCTCGAATTTTCGTTGGTTGATGTATGTGACTATGAAGTTATAAATACCTTAATTCAATGCGCCACGGTAGTGTTACAATCAATTGTGTTTAAACTGTTGTTTCAAGTTATGATAATTATCATAACTTAAAACAAATCTTTAAGAAGCCGTTTGATTTATCAGGAACAATAGTTTCCAAAGTACACATGAGACCAAAACGATTGGAAAAAAGAGAACGCAATTTATAAGATCTGATTGAGATGTAATATACGGAGTATAAAATCATGTTACTAAAAAAAAAGGGGTCATATGAGACCGTTCACGTGTGTAATGACGTATTTGCCATTAAAATGTGCCTAGTTTAAGGGTTTAAAGGCGGCGAAGGTGATCATTAAAGCGTTGGAACGAGGTGTAACGCACACCTTCTCATACCCTGGCTCATCATTTGCGCCAATCTTTCACGCCTTAACTCGGTTTAAGACCATAAATATGATCTTGCCCAGCCACGAGCAGGGCGGGGTCCTTTCAGCCGTGGGTTATGCACGTGCGTCTGGTAAGATAGGCGTGTGCATAACCTCGGCTGGGCCAGGAGCCACAAACCTTGTCACCGGCTTATCCGATGCCATGGGGGACAGCATCCCCATCGTGGCTATCGCAGGCCGAGTAATCCAACAACTAATTGGGACGACTACTTTTCAAGAGGTGGACATCATGAGTATCAACTAAATGGTTACGAAAAAACGCTTCCACGTTGACAGCTCCAAGAATATTCCTCGAGTAGTCATTTGATGCAGCTCACGCCCTGGGCTGTTCTGATCGACATTCCAAATAACGTCCAATACGTACAAGAGGACGTCATAGTCCCCGACTAGAAAACTAAAGACAGCTGTAAAATTTATAATTGGAGCTAAGAAGCCTGCGTTGTGCAAAGTATAGCGGTGGAAGCTGCATCAATGCTAGTCAAGAACTGAAGACATTTATAGAATTAATAGGCATACCGGTCACGAGTACGTTTAATGGACTTGGGATTTACCCAAAAGACGAACAAAGACTACCTATGGTTAGGAATGATCGGAATGTATGGTCGAGTTTCAGCGAATTATGCCGCTAACAATTCAGATCTGTTGTTGGCCATTGGGGTACGGTCTGACGACCGAGCTACTGGCAAAATCGAAGCCTTTGCAAATCAAGCAAAGATGGTACATGCCGACATCGACTCTCACGATCTTGGAAGAATCAAACGTCCACACGTTGCAGTTCAAGGCGACACCAAGCCCTTGCTGCAAGCCATCAACAATTTACTATTACAAAACTGAGGAAGCAACAAAAAAGATTTCAACCTCAACTGGAGGAACGAGCTCAAGGAAGTAAAACTAAAACACCCTCTAACATACAAGCGATCGAACAACGAAAATATTGAGGCACAATACAAAAAGCAAATATATAGAATTGATTGGAATGGAGGAAGTATTATTAAAGCATGTATTATGGTAACTAACACTGTTAATTTACCTTTTTTTTTTTTTTTTTTAACTAAAGTAAATAAATGCCATAAAGTTTAAATTAACTAATAAGAAAATAATTTATGCGTCAGAAACTCAGTATAACGAAGGGGTGGGAATTTTGAACCTGGGATGCATCGTCCCGACTCCTACGTCCCAACCACCTTAGATTAGGCCTTTTAAATATTAAATCACCACAGGAAGATTATCATCATAACAATAATTAATAAAAGTAAATCAAGCATGATTTTGATGAAAGAAAATCATACAAACGATCATCAACTTATGAACATATAATCACATGGAAGAAATCATGTAGAGAGTACCAGATTAGTTTAGCCTTGTGATTCATTTGCTGACGAGTTTCTGAAGTTGATCCACGGGCATAAGAGATGCCGCACTGTCGTAGTAGGCGTTCTCCATTTGCTCATGTATCTGTACATACAAGATGTGGTCAATTTCAAGGATTGAGCAAATCATCTTCATTCTCGAACAAGTGAGTAGGCAAAAATGAGGAAGAATATTTTCCTTCAAAAACTTTTTTTCATGTATACTGGAGGCTTGTTCCACAAACCAACCGAAGAGAAATTTTATGCTAATTGTCAAAAAGATAGCATGGTCCCGTCTGAAGGTAAGTGATGTACCTTTTCAAGAACAGTTGATTGATCGTCGACACTGAATTTGCGCATGTATTTCAGCATCTCTAATTGCTGTAAGATTAGTTACTCCTGTTAGATGTCACATTCCCGTAATTGAGCCAGTAGTGAATGAGTGATAGAGCACTACCTGAGCTTGTAGGTTGTGCTGGTTCTCCATCTTTTTAGCAAATTCGTCAGGCCCAAGCTCAGCTTCATCGCACGCCATCTCTTCCCTACAATTCTCACAAAATCAGAGGCGGGTTATTATTTAACATGATTTTATTGACCAACAAAATACGCACAAAGTGACGTGCCAAAAAAGATGCTTTGAAGTTTGAATTAAAAATGTTACATCCTGTACTCAAAAGATTTTTCAACGAGCCTCTTCAAAGTCGTGAAGCTAAGATCTCAAACACAGAAAAAACAACCATGAAAATGATAAACACATTGAGCAATTGGATAAAGAGGCACCATATAAAGCACAGCCGATTTTTTTTATAATTGTGCAATGTAAAGGTATTTGCGGCAAGAAGCTCAAAACTAAACTGCAAACAAAAAAAGGCGACGTAAAAGAAATGTATCACGAAGTAAAGGAGTTAAAGAAACTCACTTAGCGACAAATTCATAAAATCGAATCATCAAGTCCTGGTCATTCTCATAAACCATATTTACTTTTCCTAGACAGCCAATACCAAAGCCAGGATCTGCATGACATAAATCAACTTCACTCAGAAATTTTCACAACTGATACCGATACACAGGCTTTCAAAATGCCTGTAATATTTACACAGATTATTACCGACACAGGACTCGTGTCCAACATTCTTATGCTAATGTCATAGGCACGAGAGTTGAGCTCATTCTCGCTAATAAGACAAAGTACAAGACTGCTGAGGCCTGAGATTAAGCCTTCATTCAATAAAACCTTACAAGGTTGACACCCAATGGACTTGAATGTGAGAGAACTAGGGTGGGACTCTTACCGTCACAACTCACACGTGCAATGCACATGATCTAGAGTCCACACTTCGACGATAGTTGAAATGCATTAAGTGACACCCCAACAACAATATGACTCGAACTTATCTTTCCCTTCACTAAATTCATTTTTATTTCAAATCATATATTGTATATTGGATCAGTATTAGTAATCTATTTTAAATCTTTTTTACCTTTTTCTGAAGTCTTAAAACCCATCAAGCTCTATCTTTACTATACTAAAAGGGAGTTCATGCTGATGTCATATTTGCCACATGTCAATAATCCGTGAGTTTTTTTCCCGCCAAAGTCCTATGCTGATGTCATAATAATATATATATATATATATATATAAAATAAATAAAAGATAATATGAAATAAGAAAAAAAAATAACTGCATTCACATTGCGTTAAAAATTTACTTCCTAAATTGCAATGTATCTAAAGTACGGAGTACTACTTAAATCAAAGTAGCCCATGCCCTTGCTCATTTGCAACCGTGGGTGAATGGTAGACGGTCTTGGTACCTAGATGTTCCCTTCGAAATTGGTCCGTTTGTACTCCTTGATTTACCGATATTGAAATCTTAATCCCTGATGGGACTTTCAAAAAAAAAAAAAAAAAAAAAGTTAAGATTAATATAGTGTAGAAGATCTCGCAAATTAATAGTTGATACTCCATGTTATTTTGTGTTCACATTATTTTAGTAAAGAATAGTTTGTATATTTAACAACAAAATCATTGTGTTCACAATTATTTTAGTAAAGAATAGTCCGTATTATTTTGTGTTTAATTATACAATATTGCTTGAATAATCAAATTAAGAAAAAATCGTAAATAACAAATGGCTTAAGTGTTTATATTATTTTATTCTCATTGTTTTGATTTTTAAATTGTACAAAGATAATAAAATACGTGATTTCCTTTCAATATGTTACTAGGCTTACAGTTTTTTTTTTTATTTAAAAAAAATAAAAAAATTAATATGATATTTACAATATGTAAAATCTATAAAATAATGCTCCGTATAATATATTATTATTTATAATACGATAATATAAGATAAGATACGATACACTCCGCACGTTATATGTATCTTAAATAGTTATTTTAACTTTGTTAGCAATTCAAAACATTTTCCCTAAACTAATTATTTGCTTATTTTAATTTTTTTTTGCTTTTCATTCTATATTCTTTAATAAAAAAATAAATAAATGTTTGATATAAATTTTAAACAAAAAGTCTTAGAAAATAAAATTTATGCATTCGTATACATGTTAGTTATTTTTTTTAATAGAATATTTATTTATTTGTAATTATAAGTACACTTCGAATATGATTAAATTATTTAACTACTCTAAACGTTTTCAATTGATTTTTTTACTTATAATATTACTAAATTAAAATAATAATATGTATAGTTACCGTGCATTGGTGCACGGGATCTACACTAGTTCTCTAGCATTGTGCAATTCATCAGCGGTTTGTAGTTTTATTTTATCATAAATCTTTCTTAAGTCGTCTTCGTTCAAACATATTGTGGAAACAATGTGAAGGGAAGGGAATATGAAGTATCAATAGGAAAGGCCCGACTTGTGAAGATCATATCACATTTGGCTTGAGGGAAATGAACTAATTGTAAGACAAACTCTTATAAGGCAGTCTCATCATACACCAGCCCAACAACGGTTTGTTACATGAACTTTTATTTTAACAACCAAATATAGTGACAATCAACATCTGTAAGTTGAATTTTTTTTTTTATTTAATATGTTCGTAATGATCTTTATATTTATCCAGCATAACCATCTCCTTTTTAAAGAGTTTTTATTTTTAAATTTTTAAAGAGTTTTTATTCCGACCATAATTCAAATTTTTAAAGAGTTTTTATTTTTAATACCTATTTTACCATTTTCCCTACTTATCTTTATATTTATCCAGCATAACCATCTCCTTTTTATTTTTTTGTTTGAAATATTTTTCTTCCTCTTTCTTTCTCATATAAATCTTCCTTGTTCTTCATATATTGTTCTTTATTTAATTTTTTTTTACTTTGATTGAACATCCTAATGTTTTTGATATCCTAATTTAGAAGAGGTAAGTTTTACTCATGTTCATTCCAGATCCGAATCACCCAAAGCCCCATTATGAAAAAACCGAATATTAACATACAAAAGGTTTACTCATGTTCATTTCTGAATAAAATACAACAAACAATAGTTTATTTATCTTATATTGTGCAAAAATAATTACTTCAAAACAAAATGAGGTCAAATTTCATTCACATGTAAGCACAATCAAAACAATAATTACACAAAAATAAAATTGAAGTTTATCTTCACTCATTTCTTCAATTAATATGCGACCAAGTATTGAAGATGAAAGATTTGAGCAGAAAGTCGAAATTTTGGAGGAAGTAATTAGGGTTTTTTATGAAAAATTGGGGATTAAAATGTGGGAGTATAAGAGAAACTGAAGGGATACAACTTAATAAGAGGGGTAAATCGGTCAAAAAATAAAAATTTGGTCGAAAATAAGCAATGGGGGAGATTTAAAAAAAAAAAAAAAAAAACGTCTTAAAAGGGGGTTAAGTTGAAAATAAAACATATAAGGGGGTTATTTCAAAAAAAAAAGTGTTATATAAGGGAGTTATATTCAATTAACCCTTATTTAATATGTTCGTAATGATCTTTAAAACGATAGTTTGTCTAGATACAATCGAGATAGTAATAAACATAAGATAATTGTTTGGGCTTATCTCCTATTACGCATTTGAGCTCATCCTACCATAGTCATAGGACGATTTTGAACGAGAGTTGTTGAACCGAGTAAAGAAGCTCTAGAAACATCGATATAAATGAATATAGTAAAAGGTTAAGCATCAATGGCGGATGATTGGCAAACTAGCAACCAAATGTTCAATCCACTAAGACTACCACAAAACAAGAGAATGTAAAGAAGAGTAACCGCGTTGATCAAAGAAGCTATTCCGAGACGAGAAAGAATTACGACATATTGACAACATCAGCATATACGCCATATTACTACAGGAACTCACCAATGCCCATCTCTAAGAATATTTCTTCTTGAATTGCAGTCGTTACAGCTACAGCTTCCTGCGCAACAACAGCACATTAGACTTTCACTGCCAAATATCGATAGTATCGACGAACTTAGCAAACCAAAAAGAAATTCCCCAACAAAATCATTCAGTGAATGATTACCTTTACCTTCTATCGACTATAGCTATACACCGGTGAGACGTAATCAGAAGAAATTTACGCACGATTACATGTTCTTGTCCTACTCTTATTTTCCTTGCATATATCGCTGGTGTTGTAACAGAAGCAAAGAGTAAAGAGAAAAACGAACAACAAAGAAAGAACGCACAGATTTACGTGGTTCACTAACGTCGTGTTAGCTACGTCCACAGGGCGGAAGGGAGAGAGTTTTATTAATTTGAGTGGAGTTTTCAGATTACAGATTTCAGATGGTATGATAAGCATATGAAACTAGGGTGAGGGTTAGAGAGTTTATATAATACTCTCTAAACCCTAATACAGATTTGACCTAATTTAGGCCCAGACAGAACCCTAGCCCAATATCAGATAATGATATCTGTTTGGTAGGCGTTGCCCTGAAGCCCCAAGGCGTTCACCCTGGACCCGACTTCGCTGCCGCCCGCTGACCGGGCAGCGGGACCCCCGAATAGTCACTCGAAGTGGCAACAGACAGATTCAAGGCATATATCTAACAGCTGGTGTAATCTAAATAATCCATAATTTCCTCACACAGTCAAACCCTAATTTTTACAATCAACGTCTATAAGTTTCGCTGTTCATACGTACTCAGTTACCAATATCTACGACGAAATCACTCACAAAATGCAACGATGGCAACTGTGTGTGAACATTATTAGATTCGATTAGACGATTACTTCTTTCCTTTTTAAGTTATTTCTACAATAGCATTTAATTTACTGCATAATAAAATAAAATCAAATATCATCCCTAAATTATTCATCAATCAAAATTTCATACAACCAATTACACAATCAAAAAAGCGATTAATTTGATCAGCTCAGAAATGCATCAATCATTCTCTGTCTAAACCTCAACAATTAATTAATTTCATATAATAGAAAAACAACACAGCAATCAAATTAAAAACAAAACTTGCTAAAATCTGCAAAAAAAAAAAAAAAAAAAGTTAATTAAATTAAACCTGCTGTTCATTAACAGCATCTGCAATACGTTTCTTCACATCTGTGCAATTAATTAATTATTCAACAAAGAAATTAATTATATTAGAATTCACAAAATAATGAGATTGATTAAGTAAGAAAAAAGATAACCGGGGAGAGAAGTGAGAGATTGGAAAGGAGAGAAGAGGTGAAGAAGTTGGTGTCGAGATAACATTCCTGTGCTCTTTGTATTTCCCTCCTTTCCCACTCCACTCATCATCCACTTTTGTTTTCGACTAAGGCCCTGTTCTTTCTACATAGGAATTGAAATTAACTTATAAAGCATCCTGAAATTGAACTTATAGAAATTCTAACTTATAAGAATTTGAAACTTATTGGAGTTAAATTTATTAGAATTTAAAACTTATTGAATAATTTAAATATTAATATTAATATTAATATAATATGAAAAAATTTATTAAATTAATAACAATAATAACAATGATATTTATAGTAATGATGATGATGATGATTACAATAATTAAAATCTTTTAATTTATTCAAAATGATTAATTTTACTACTAATAAACAATAGTGTTCAAAATCGATTTTGCGGTCTAGTATAGTTAAATATCTCAATATATAGTTGATTATAAATAAGTTGGCTTGGTTAAATATTTTAATATATTATTATTATTATTATTATTATTATTATTATTATTATTATTATTATTATTATTATTATTATTATTATTATTATTATGCAATAATAATAGTTATATAAAAATAAAACATAATAGAATTTATAGGAAATTGAACTTATAAGAAATTGAACTTATATGAAATGAAATGAACTTATAGGAAATGAAATTAACTTATAGTTCGAAATTAACTTATAGAAATGAAAAAGTCGAAATGAGCTTATAGGGTCGAAATTGAACTTATAGAAATTAATGAACTTATAAGAGCTGAAATTAAGCTGAAAAGAGCAGGGCCTAACACCCAATTGTAAACACTTAATTAAAAAGACTAAGGACATGTACTTTTCGGCTTACTTATTTTCACTTCATTTCGCCAAATTTCAATTTAGTTGATCAATTCGGTTCAGCCACTTCAGATTCTATTCGATTGATTCAAAGACAATGAGATTAATTGAACTTCATTCAGTTCAGTTCAGTTCAGTTCAGTTCAGTTCAGCTCATTTCAGTTCAGTTCAGTTCAGTTCAGTTCAGCTCGATTCAGTTCAGTTCAGTTCAGCTCTAAAAAGTCCGAAAGAACAGGTTCTAAATGAAATATTAAATTATTAAATTAAATTAAATGCTCTCACGATAATTTTATCTGGAAATCTTTTTGTCCTGTTTTCTCGGCTTTTTAAAGACGGAGTTGAATGTTAAATTAAATTGAATTAAACTAAACTGAATGATACTGGACTGAATTTGTACGACTGCTCATTTCCTACCTAGTTATGTATACCAAAAATAACCATGATAAACAAATACTTTCTCCTTTTCAATGAATTAGTCCCGTTGGGGGTTGGCTTAAATTTTAATAAATTGGAATAAAGTAGAGGGATAAAGTAGTCTTTCTAATTAATGTGGAGGTTATATTTATGCGAAAATGTGAAAAAGTAGATGTAATTAATATGATTATTTTCAATGCTTAAAATGGATGAATTTGAAAAAATGGCCCTAAATGATTGAAAATCCCTTAAGATAGCGTTTGGGAATAGTTATTTGATTTGAAAATTCTCATTTAAAATTTAAATTGTGAAATGTGAAATTTGCGATTGATATGGGGTAAAGGTGGAATTTGAAATCACTAAATTTAAGCTTGGATTGATGTAGAATTGGATTTTGTTCAAATCCAAATCTTTGAATTTTGTCGGAAAATTATTTGGATCAAATTCAAAATTTCAAATCAAATCCACATATCCAAACACACCATAAAAGAAAACGGGTGCTAAATGAATGAAATGGAAGGAATAGACCTTACTATTTTTTAACTCGGTAGCTTTTGTCAGCTGTGGACATATGGTCTTTTACATATTAATTAATATTTACTGGTTAGGCCTTGTTTAGCCGGTTATCGAGGAGGAACAAGTAAATCATATAGTACGCAGTATTATACTTCCTCCCTAAATAAATGTTCTCTTTCTATTTTGAGAGGATTTAAGAAGACTGTTAATAAAAATTGAAAAATATTTAAAATCCTTTGTTAAAACTTACTATAATTAGAAAGATGACACTCATTTTGAAAATAATTTTAATGGAAATGAAACATTTATTTTGAGAGGGAAAGAACAACTTATACTCGTAAGAGACAGGTGGTAATTAGAACAACTTAGTCAAGAACAACTTATACTCGTAAGAACAACTTATAATTAGAACAACTTACTGTTCATAGCCTGCCACAAAAAAATAAGGGTGTTCTTTCAACATCTTGCTTTTTCGATTGTACCCTTTTTGTCATTAGTTTTCCATCCCTACCCTAACTTTTCATTTTTCTTCTCTTTCCACCAAAAAAAACCCTAAAACAATTTAAATCAACCAATTTCTTCTTCAATTACTTATACAATTAATTCAATTCTTAACATATGGATCCTTGTGACGATATATTTAATGTAATTTACTTTTTTTTTTCATTAATTTAATTTTTTATCATTCATTGTTTGTTTATGTTTGTATGTTTTTGTTTTTTTATTTTTATTTTTTATGAATTATTTGGGTTTGCGGCGGCTGTGGCGGCGGGCGGTGGCTGTGACGGCGGCGGCGGCGGCGGCAGTCGTGGGGGTGGGCTTGGCTGTGGTGGGGGTGGCAGTGGGTGGTGGTTGGTTTTTTTTTTTTTTTTTTTTATTATTTTTATGAATTAGGGTTGATGGTGGTGGTTGTGGGTGTGGCTGTGCGCCGGCGGCCGTGGTGGGGGAGGCCGGTTTAGTGGGTGGTGGTGGTGGGCGGGTGGGAGAGGCGGTGGTGGGTGGTGGGTGGGGGTGGTATCAGGCGGTGGTGGTGTCTTTGCTTGCGACCTGCACATTTTTTGTTTTTTTTTTTTTTTTTTTTTTTTTTGGTTTTTTTTTTTTTTCTTTATTTTATTTTTTATTTTATCAGGCGGTGGTGGACGGTGGTGGT
Organism: Dianthus caryophyllus; assembly: GCA_023091065.1. NCBI lineage: Eukaryota > Viridiplantae > Streptophyta > Magnoliopsida > Caryophyllales > Caryophyllaceae > Dianthus > Dianthus caryophyllus. The sequence continues at coordinate 17,856,475 of JALGRB010000016.1, forward strand.
GGGTGGGGCTGGGCCGGCGGTGGAGGGTGGCTAGGCGGTGGTGGGAGAGGCGGTGGTGGGTGGTGGGAGAGGCGGTGGTGGGTGGTGGGTGGTGGTTGTTTAATAAAGGAGGGAGGATGAAGAGAGGAGAGAGAAGAGAGAAAATTAGGTTATCAAAAATGTGGGGAAGGAAATGAGGAGGGTATCGATGTCTTTTTCGGGTACAATTGAGAAAAAGGCGGGTACAGTTGAGCAATTACGAAAAATAATCCACCTCCTTAATGAAAAAAGTCAGCAAGTCTTGTGCATTATAATTATAATATTGTCTACTTCATAGTCAATTAGTCAAGACATTATGGGAACGAATCACAGGAATAGCTTCATAACTAATACTCCGTATAAAAGAATATAATTAAGGAGATAATATAATCTTTTATAGTAAAGAGACTATATAGTCTTTTACATTTGTGTTCTTCAAATTTTCATTTTTTTTCATTAGGGTTTCTTAGAACGGTGCATCCCATGGGATTTCTAACAAATCGGAATTTCCCAGTTACGACATTAAGAGACATTATGAAGTCAGTAGGTTATGTGCATCATCATCATCAAACTCTACTTCGTAATCAATCAGTTAAGACATTACGAGACTAGGAGACTGGGACTTGAGTAAGTGAAAGCCGGGCCAGATCGACCACGGAGACAATGGATTTCAAAAATTAATTAGCGACGAGAAAAAGCATTCTGAGTAGATATTAGGAGTACACTATATTATCAAAAGAAAAGAAAAGAAAAGGGACCTGTGTTTAATTTTAAACATTCCAGTTCCGAGTCGCATATGTGATCCCATGATGACGCACTCGCTTACTCCTTGAATCTTCTCTTCTCTCCCGTTTAAAGATGCTTTAAAAACATGTTCTGCTGGTGTCTCGTACGATGCTAACATTAGAATACTCTCTTTCATTTTTGCCATGCCAAATCTGTTCACTCCTAAAACTTGTCCCTGAATGTTACAACCAAAGGCTACTTAGTACGCGAGTGAGACGCAAAAATATTAGGGTTAGTATGTTAAAATAGGACAGAGACAGACAGACAGACTGACGAACCGACCTTATAAGTCATCAAATCTGCAAGAAGCATCAAATGGCGAACATCCACCTCAATCCCGTGACTTTGAAACACTTTCTCGATCTCTTTGATAATACAACTCCTTGCAGCTTCTATTCCGAGTGTTTGTTCCACTTCACAGACATGGTTGCTCTCGGTTTCACAACCCTTTACTCCATTCATCCCCATAACCTCCCTCAGACCAGTCCTGCAACATTAACATTAACAACACACCATGCTGCTTGCTGAGCTAATTAAGAAGCAAAAATAGTCATGATCTTCTAGGTTACGTTGTGAAACAAATGAGAGGAGATTCATGATTTTGAAGCAAGAACTAACCCTTCAACATGTAAACTGAGTGCTCCCTCATCGTTGATAATTACACGTTTGACGCTAGCTATACCCTGAAATTGAAAGTGCTTAGTTTAAGCTCGTAAGTTGTCATGAGCCTAGAAAGTCGAAAGAATGCTCAAAGTATTCAATAGATATCGCTGCGCAGCTCTCTATCGTCGTACCTTAACAACCACCTTGGGCAGCTTATTTGCAAGGCTCTGAAGAGCAAAATGAGTTTCACTCTTATCATCACCAAGGAAGATCTCCAGCTTTGCACTGTGATGAACTTTAACTTTCTGCCATATTTTACTTTTGCTTAGATTGAATGTCGACCCAAAATATTCACTCTGTATAACTAAATGAGTACCAAGTTGTGTTTTTACCAGATTTGTTTTGCCCTTGGCTAGAGAATTTAGAATTTTCGTGCCGATCATATGAGCATTTATACACAGCTTTAAGGAGTTGATTTTCGAGATATCAAGTCTAACAATCACAGAACCGGATTCTCTTCTCCTAACTACCTCGATACTCTTGCACACCTACAAAACAATAGAAGGTGAAAGCTATTATTTACCATCTCGTGTCCACTTTGCTAATACTTGTCGGATGAGACGGTCTTGCAATACTTTATAATATAACCACTTCAGATCCCAATTGTTTGTCCGTAAGCCTTTTACATACGAATTACGGAGTATATACATGTAAAATTTTATATTATTTCAGTTTTAGTAGCCATCGGTGAATTTCATCGGTCATGATCCATTTAGTTAGTAAAATATTTGTATATTTCTCTTGACCATCATATATCTTTGTGACGCTTTCAATCTCAATTGTAACATAGATTCACGTTGAATTACAGTCTCGCAAGAGACTTGGTTCTTTTAAATAATCTTTCTATGAGACTATTTAAATGGCTTGTGTCTTCCTATAAATATATATAATGCAATGTTAGAGTATAAAACCGATCTAAGGCCTCTAACCATCAGCTTAAATTTTTGGTTGAGTTGGTTCCTAGCATGGTATTAGACTCTTGTGACAAGGGGTCTCGGGTTCGTATCTCACCACTCCTCCCTTTTAAAAGTGGAATAAAAAAGCATCGGGAATGTTGAGGCCCGTCGTGCGCCCACAATTAGGGAATTCATGTGAGGGGTCGTGTTAGAGTATAAAACCGATCTTGAGCCTCCAACCATCATGCTATACGGTCGAAAAAGACAGCTTCATTATAATCAACCACCTCATTGCTATTCCAAAATTGGAACTTGTGAATGTGATTAAAATTGCTAGGGTACATTTAGGGGTTATACTGGAGGTTGACATATGAAGTAGTATGGGTGGTGGCGCAGACAGTATAAATCAGTTCACCGATAAACAAGGAATTAAAGACACGTCTGTACACACACACCTGATCCAACGTCGTCTTCTCAAGTTGACTTTTCACAGCTTGAGCAATCTCCAAATTTTTATCATCGTCAAGTTTCGCTGTGATAGCAGGTGTGCTTATATTCTTTTTAGCGTCTAAAATTTCCTGGACGCGAGGGACTCCAAGAGTGACATCTATGAAACCGTTAAGGACTCAACAACGACTTGCAACTTGCAAGACATAATAAGTAAATTAAGCAAGATGAAATCAGTTTATGGATACTCATTTTGGCAACTCCTGCAAAGTGAAAAGTTTTCAAAGTCATTTGTGTCGCTGGCTCCGCAATACTTTGAGCTCCAATCACTCCAATTGCTGTTCCAGCTTCAATCGTTTTTGAGCGAAATCGAGAAATGCAAGCATCCAAAAACACCTTTACAAATAAGTTTGAAAAACAACAATGATGTGAGGAAACAAAATATAAATTCCAGCATCTTAAAACAAAATAATAATAATAATAATAATATTATAACTCCTTACAACTCTCAAGTTGCAGGTTAAAGGTTCGGTAAGTCACAATTAACAAAATTCACCTCAGATTGGTTCTAAGTATGTCTTAGTATGAGTACAAGAACAAAAACCTGTAACTGTTGCTCGGAAACACTGCGTCTGTTGTTAGCTAATTTATTAAAGAACGCCAACAACTTCTCCCTGAAAGCTTCGGAAGTTATACCAGCTTCTGAAAGCCTCTTGTTTACGAGTTCAATAATTTCTGAAGGAGAAACAATTTGGTTTCTTCCAGCTACACATGTAGCCTGCGCATATTCAACAGCATTCAGCGTTGAGTAGTAGTACTTTCTATCGAGTGCAAAAAAAAAAAGAGAAAGAGTATATTTGGAAAGCGGCAAGGAAAGAGCTCAAACCTCAGCTTTGAAGCACAATCTCTCAAAATCAAGAGGAAAGCCTTTTGCACCTTCCATTTGCGCTGGATCCATACCATCATCGCCATAGCGAAACTGTATAACTGTTCCACTTGAATTTCGTACAGTCATATCATATTCAACACCTAGGTCTTCCAAAAACTTGACCAATCTACGAGCCATGTAACCGGTGGAAGCAGTTTTCACCTGCAATGAAGGCAAATTTGCGATTTAGGTATGTCATCACGTAAAATTACCAAAAAACGAAAAAGGCAAGTGCTTATACATGTACAGGGTTAAAGAATTGCTTCAAGAAACAAAACAGTACTCTTGGAGTATATCACTTGATCGATAATCAACTTAATAGATCAGACATTTAATTGAATGGTGATGTCTCGGAACCATAAGTGATTGCAATGAATAAATAATTAAACCAATGGAGATTCAATGTCAGGTAACATAAAAATTTAATCAAACGAATGATTGAAATTCACATACGGCTGTGTCTACGAGTCCTTCTCTGCCTCCCATAGTATGGAAAAAAAACTCTGTAGCATCCAAGCCACTGTAGAACGAACTAGCAACAAATCCCTTAGCCTGCAAATATGTTATAAATAAAAGGGAAAAAAGGGTTATTTTTCTAGAAACACATAATGCTAAATCATCACAGTAAATGATGAAAATCGAGGACAACTCGACACTGAGGGTAAAACCAGAACTTCAAAGGTAATCCTTCCAAGCATTGAGACAGTCTAATACAAGAACAGTAAAAGCAAAATTGGATGCAAGTGTGTGAGAGTGACTGTCTTAATCGCATTGATTTACATGAGGATTTCACGACTGTCTATAAATAAATGTTTAGTAAGTTTAGTTTAAGCTACAAAATGTCCAAGCTCTGCACCACCTAACAGATGAAAAGTCACGTTAACGCATTATTCAGCTAGAATGTTGGAACATTAATCATGAAAAATCTAAAAACAAATTCTCTAGATAAGTCTAGCAAAATAAATAATCTAGTGGCTTAATTTATCTAGAGAAATCTATAGAATTATCTAGGATATTTAGTTAGTTTAATCTAGAATATTACTATAATCTAGAATTATCCATTGTACTAGTATAAATAGGTAATATGTGTCATTTGTATGTGTGTAGTCTTATAACTCCCATTGTGGAGTTTCTAAGTCTCACCCTCTCTCCCCCTCATGTATCAAATAAATTAAACGTTCAATATATAAAAACCATGTTCGGGAATTACGGATCCACAACACAAAATACTTCCGCTGCTAAAATTCCAACAAGAATGAAGTAACTTATTACAAGATAGACGAGTCGGTCTACAGATATATTAGCGTATATTCAAACCTGAGTGTAACCCACTAAAAGATCTCAAGGAATTAGTAGGATCACCACTTACCAGTTACAGAACTATAGACTAGCTTCCATAACTTCTCAATTCTCATATAGAAAAGATGATCGACCACAAAGTCAAAGAGATGAGGAATGATGCTTCCTCCGTTCCAATCAATTGTATACGTTTGATTAGAATATTCCCCATAAGATTATAAAAACGTATGCAATTGGTAAGATCGGAGAAAGTAGAATGGGAAAATTAAATACATGTATATTTGCCAAACAATTATTTAGGAATCAAGACTCCATATATCAAAAGAACAATCACAATTCACAAGCAAACATATAATTAAAACATACAGCAGGTATCTTCGACTTTTTGGGAAAATGAGGCAGACTGCGTTCAATAAAGTCATCTGGAGCTCGAAGCCCTCCAACTGCTTGTTGACCGACACATACAACCATTTGGCTGATGTTTATTGCTGAACCTTTTGAGCCACATTGTGACATAATTAAGGGACTATTCCTCCAGTGAAGTTCATTCGTACAAACCTATAAACCATTAGCGTTATTAGTCACATAATTTATAACAAAATCCAGAAAGAAGTTAATCTGCCAACTCGTCAGAATATACATAAAAAGTTGCGCAGATACCAGTGAAGTGGTAGAGCAACAGTTGCGACACCAAAGTTTTCCAAAAACAATAAATAAATAAATACGAGTGACAAGGCATAAACGTCGTAAACATATTTCAACACAAACTTTTAGAGTGAAACAATGGAAGCACGTAAGTTACTACTTGATGAAACTTGTTAATAATGAAACACTTGACACCCTATTCTACGATGAAAGTTGTTAACGATCCTCAAAAAAATAGTTATCCAAGACAATATACCAAGGAAAGAAGGGGATTACCTTCCCAATTTTTTCACGGATATCATTTAAGTTCTCAGTTATTTTCATTTCCAGAGTTTCGGCTGCATCACGACCAGGCAAGAGACTTAACTTCCCCTTATCATAGGATTGGATCAACCGTTCACATTCTTTATACCCGTCCATAATAATACATTTCCTACGTTCACGTAAAAGCTTCCCAGGTCGGACATCGTCAATACCAATTGAAAACCCATGATTACCGATACACCTGGCACTGTAATCAAATAATGAAAACCAATATCAGTAAGAATTTTATGAGAACTTATATGCCCCTATGATCTGGAGTACAAGGATATCGGCTGCCACACAGATACAGGACCGATAAATAATGTGTAATTTGGAGGTTAACTCAACAGATCGCACAAACCAAGATGAAGCTGTGACAACTAATTCCAAGATCAAGAATCAGAAATATATTTAATACCATGTTTATAGCCAACATTGTGAATAAACCTGATTCTTTAGGCAAATGACAAGGCAGCAAAACCTCAAAAGAATGGCATACACTCGACAAATTTCGTCAGTTTTCCTCGAAACCATCCCCCCCACCCCCAAAAAATAAATCACCATATAACTTTATGAAACACGTTCACTGTGCACATCTTTACAATAAACAAGAACTTGGCAAATTTTCTTTCATATTCCGAAGCAGAAGAATATGCATTGGCATAACAAGATCATGAAGTATCACCTTAATTTAGTCAACCGGTTCATGCAAGCAGCAGCGGCATTCACACTATAGTCTTGAGCAAGAACAGAGAACAGGCCAACTTTACTGCCATTCCCTACGGAAAATTTGGGAGCAATCAGATTACTCCTGACAGCCAGGCAGTATTGGAATAAAATAAAAGGAACATTCACTGAGGCTGATGTACCACGGTGTACTTTTTCAATTTCGAAACTATGCCTTCCAACAACTATATAATACTTCGTATCTACTTACTATGCTGAATAGAGCTCAAGTCGTAATATGTGGAAATAAACTTTTCAGCTTTTAGTAAAAGTACAGATTGATACCTCCTTTGGCAGATAAGACTAGCAAAATGATTAGAAATATTATCGATACAAGCTTACCCAGGGTAGCTTTCCCAAGTTGCCCGGAAATTAGCTCACTGTTGCGGAAGTAAACAAAACCGTCTCTTGGGCACATGGTTTCTTCTTTACAAGTCACTGCCCTGTCTTCTATTCTTTGGAATATTTTTTCCTTCACCATAAGATTTATGAAGACTCTAACCTCTGCATGTGGTCTCAACAAAACATTAAATAGTTGTTTTCCTGTCCACAATTCAACTGGCTGCAACAGAGCAGGAAGACATAATGTTCTAATGTGATTAGAAAAAGAGATAAAATTACTCGTCTTTTATTTTGAAAGAAACATTTGAAAGCACATAATTGGTATCAGTAAAATCATTAAGGCGAATTAGTGTGCAACAAGACAATCAAAATAACGAAGTTCATGCCAATAGACATTAAGTGCAACAGTCCCTCGTCACAAATCCTATATTTTATGTTCTAATTCTACGACAGATGTTATAATACTGCAACAACAAACACACGGTACTCCTTAAATCACCAACAACAATAATACTCGAACTCAATGATTTCCAACCTACTGCAGGTAAGGGGCGTTGGATGGACATAATATTTTGCAATACGAAGTCAAATAAATCAAACCCTGAAAATTAATTTGATTATTTCTCAGACAGCGCATTAACTATCTGAATACTCTATCTCGGATGTGCTCATATTCACCAACAAAATGTCAAGATTTGCATTTATAATTCTTATACGGAGTATCATTTTTTTTTTATTTGAATCAAGTGTTTCAAGTGAAAATCTAGTCCAGACACTAACTTAGAGAATAGAGAGTTTCACTTGGTTTCTCTTTTGAGGTCGACAATCTTTACATTCTCATAATCATACAAACATTATAAAGTACATGTAGCACGCCTTAACAATGTGATAAATGATAGCAATAAAAAATGTATTCAGCTACAAGCTTGCACAGATTCATAACATTAGTGTATGTCTCTCACCTTCATCAATGCCGGTGTTGGCAAATCAATCATATCCAAGCCATCACCCATATAGCAGCACATCAGCGAAAATGCTGCACGGTCATAAAATGTATCCTTTCGAGTAATTAGAAAAGAGGACGTCAAAAAGTCCTGAGTTGCCGCCACCAATATCGAACCATTTTTGGGTGTGCATAGATTTTTTTCCACCTACAACAAAAAAAATATATATTTGCAGTTGGGCTGAGAACTCATTTGAATATTTTTAGAAACTTTTACCAAAAAAAAGTATATCACTTCCAAGCGTGCATCAATATTAGGATATAATGGTACTCCCTCCATCTTGCCAATTAGCCCCATTGCCCACTTTTTGTGAGGGGAAAAGTGGGCCCATGGGCATAACTCGAAAAGATGGAGAGAGTACTATTTAGGCAATAAGTATACGTCAAGAAATAATTAATGGCATATATGTACTAAATGCATGGATGTATATATTATTCCAGATTAAGTTCATTATATTAGTGCATTACAAAGTGTATCGGTAAGTGAAAAAGTGACCCAATGACCAATTCCTCGCATTGCCTAGCATGAAAAATGAGTCAAGCATTACATCGAAAGACAGCTACCTCACATCAATACGGAGTTATACCACTCTAAAAGTGGTGTACGACATTTGTCCCCTAAAACACGTGTGACGCTAATTTCTATACAGAATCAGAAAAACATCATGAAGTAAAGAATAATGTTTACCCCCATTAGTAGAAAGGCCTCTGCTCGAGCTTCTTCAGTTTGTGGAACATGAATATTCATCTCATCACCATCAAAATCAGCATTGTATGGATTGCAAACAGACTCATTGAATCTCAAAGTTCTCCATGGCATTACTTTAGCCTAAAAAACATGAAAATGTGAGCAACATTACATGTCATTTGGATACAATGGTTTCAAAGAAAGCAGAGACATTAGAAATAAGTCATCACCCTATGGGACATCATAGACATTCTATGCAAGCTTGGCTGTCTATTAAAAAGCACAACATCGCCATCTTCCAAATGACGATGAACTTTGTCTCCAAACTTCAGTTCATCAGCAGTCCGCTTTCTGTTGCAAAATGATAATTCTCTGCAAAGAGGATACACTCAAGCCAGTCACCACAAAAATCTAATCATAGTTGAACAGCCTAGATGATAATTAGAGTCACGCTCACCTCTTATCACCATTAGGCTCTACAACAAGCTTTGCACCAGGATACTTCTTAGGGCCATTACGCACACACTGCCGTAACTTGTCAATATTGTGGTCATTCACCATTTCAGGGTAAGTCAATACTGCTGCCATCCGTTGTGGAAGTCCAATCTGATAAAAGAAAAAAAAATATAGTTTTCACGACCCAAGATAAAAGAGCGAAAAATAAAAAAAAAATAAAAAAAATAACAAAAGAGTTAAAAAATGAAAGTGGTACACAAATGCTAGACCTCTGTGATTCTAAGGTTAGGATCAGGGGAAATAACAGTCCTTCCAGTGAACTCAACACGCTTCCCTGATAAATTTCCACGAAAACGTCCCTGCTTTCCCTTTAGGCGTTGAAGAATCCCGCTTAGTGGCTTGGAAGGTTGCTGGTACTGTGCACCAACGTTGGCATCACTATTTATGTACTGAGCAACTTCAACTTGCAGGTAATCCCAGTCATTCTAAACAACATCTCAGTCAGTAGAAGTACACATACTAAATTATGCAGATGAACCATAAATTTGTCAAGCTACTTTAAAATAAAACTGTTATAAACAAATAAAAACAATAATCTATAACGTGGGATATGTAGATTAAAACGATAATCATTAACGTGGGATACGTAGATTAAATTCCTGTATTATACTCGTACTGATAATTCACAAGAGCACCAGCCTCATCACAAAACACAAAAGATACAATAAGTTTAGGTTAAACAAGTCACAACTCTGATTTCTGTTGCCTCATTCAATGCACAAAAATTTTTCCCCTACGTTCCTGCTAAATTATTATCCTGGACATGAGAATCTGACCCATCTTTCAGGGGTTGAATGTGAGAACCAGAGGACCAGCATATTCAAACGTTCGTAATATAATGGTAAAGTCAGACTCGGACAAAGACGGACAAATGAAAAAGAGTAAGATAAAACTTTCTGAGATTTGGATCTAAAGATTTGGAAGATTGCATGATCACAGATGAAAAATTCAGTCAGAAGTTAGAAGCTTGACATTGTTTAAGATTTGTTCCACCTTAAACTATATCAAATATGATATCCTTCATGAAGCACATAACTGTTGTGAGAGCACATGATAGAGTACGACTAAGATGAAACTTCCTTAGATCATCTTGATGATAGTGGATCCAAAGATTTGATAAATAACATAATCATATCACAGAGGGAAAATTTAGTCAGAAGTCAGAAAGTCGGCATTATTATATATTGTTTCACCTTTGTTTAGCTTTATCAAATTGATGTCCTTTATGGAGCATATCACTGTTGCTGGAGCATAATCTTTTTTACACTTAGGCCCCGTTCTCAGGCTGAGTCGAGCTGAGAATAACTTACTAGAGCTAAGCTTGAGCTTGGAGCCAAACTGAACTTATAGTAGTAGCTCAGCTGAATTAATTGGAGCTAAACAAAACTAAAACGAACTTGATTTAAGCTGAAAAGTTAAGGCCTTAGTCCAGTTTCTCATAAGAGTATGACTGTATGAGTGAATGTCAAGTTCAAATGATTGTATTTTACTTCATATTATTGTATAATCAAAGAAGCAATTGAACAATCAAACTTCGCAAAAGGGTTGATGAATTGGAGATGATAAAGAATGCAACAAAAGGACATGCACAAAACCCTCAGTAGCAATATGGCTTTAGATTTCTGTAAAACTGAGGACTTAAGACATGATAATTGAAACACAGTTGCAACCTTGCACTAGGCTATAAATAAATTAATAAAACTAATAAATAGAATCTTAATAAAAAGAGCGATGTGTACTTTATTACGAAGTATGATCACAGAAATTTTAGGTAATTTTGGATAGATTTGCATTAAAATCTAGGTAAATCAAGTGTTGTCCATAAAAAAAAAAACACAGAACATCAACAAATTTTAGCTTGCTTACCAGGATTTTCACAGAGTTAATGGAATCTTGCATGCTTTGTCTCAAACAACCATTTACTTGAGTAATTGTCTTTAACCTTAAAGTAATATCTGGTTCATTGCTGCAGGTATCAACAATGGGAAGGAACGTCAATAAACACGTTAGTAGTAAAGGCTTCCTAGTTGGAAAGGCTTAAACTCATTTTTAGGTGAGAGAAAACTGTGATTCGATATTCTATCAGAAACCAACCTTTTCCCTCCATCCACGCAGGTCGAAGGGCGAGTGACCAACGGTGGGACTATCAAATTGGTAATTATAAGCTTCTCAGGTCTGTCAGCTAAATTCAGTAGCTCGCAGTCCTGGTGACAAAATAAAGCATATCAAACACTAGCGATGATCAAACCCTAAAAGCTAATAAACTTATTTCTATCTCCCACTGTTCCTTAGAATTGGATAACATTCTGAAATATATTATCGATGTGCTGACTTCCTGATCAAGCTCGCAATGCACAAGCATACAAAAACACACATCTACGCAACAAATACAGTGCCTTTAGGTGAATACAGCACAGGTAATACTCACCTGATCCTGCATCTGGTTAAATAATAGAAGTGCATCACGTGGATTTAGAAGACATGGATCTGGTGTTCCGTGAACGTCAAAATCTCCTTCCTGTTTTACACGAATGTGAAGTACTGCCAACATAGATGAACCTTTCTTCACTTTTCCTACCACAAATAAGTAGTTCATAATGTGAGTAAATCTTTCATTAGTAAAAACATGGAATTCTGAAGTTGATAATGCTTTCAGTGTATTTTAGGCAGACAGGCAGGAAAAAAAAATATAAAATAAAAACAGTGCTGCCATAGCAGAAACTGCCTTTTTAAAAGAATGAAGTCATATTATAAAGGCCGTACATGGTACACCCTTCGTTGCCATTTGTAAATTCGAAAGGATGTTAGAATAATAAGATTGTACCATTTAGGTATCCGCATCTGAAGCACTTCACCACTGTCTTGTTCTTGGAACACAGTTCTACAATCGCCTTTTTCAATCCATCTTTCTGCAGTGCATCTTGCTTGAGACTTCTCATCTTCTTCAAATACTTTTCGCATACTCTTTCAGGCAGCAGGATACGCGAACAAGACTGGAAAGCAATGATTGGTGAATGATAGAGATGAGCCACAGAAATTATAAGAAATATAGTGGTTTAGGTCAGATATTTCTCGATTCTCACAACATCCCGCTTTTTTTTCCACTTTTATTGAAACCAGAGCTGATAATATGTCAAATGTCGTAGAATACAGCACACTCAAGTAGACGACACCACAGCAACAATTCCTAGGAAAATGTTTACAAGGCCTTCTAAGTTCTTACTAAACTCTCAGTTGAAGTAGTTGAATTTGATGGAAACGAAAAAGAAAAAAAAAGCATTGTCAGGCTTCTAGTTCATTTGATGTACCCTCAGTCACAAAAAGATTACACCACGTTTTCAATTTTAGTTTTCCTGGCTTAGAGTGTGTATACAGTGAACAACACACAGAGCGACTGCGTCTAATAGATGTAACGTTAAATCAACTGAGTGGACACAATATGAAGGACGACAAATAACATAAGTAAAGCTTGAAAACAACTAGACAAGTAGTACCGAAAGACGTACCTTACAAATACACTTGAGAATTGTCAAAATGGCAGTCATATAACCGATGTTAAATACAGGTAATGCAAGCGGTATATACCCGTAGTGTCCATGACAATCATTGAAACTCCCAAGGCATGTCGCACAAGGACCACTATGTTTGTTAGGAGGCCCCTGAACAGAAAGAACATGATTAATATCGGCTAAGATGTACGTACAAATGCTCAAATAATTAACAAAGATCTACACGAACTCATGAAGTACTTGACTAGTAAGATATTTCATATTTTATCATAGCATTTCATGACCATTTTTTAACTTCATGTTAAGATGAACTTAAACCGTTTTAGCCTGTCTTCCGTTAATTATATTTTAATACAACGAAAGCAAACAAACAGGCTTTTGGTGGAGCCTACATTTCAAAATCAAATTCAGAGTGAAACCATGAAAGGCAGGCTGTTCCATAAGATGTTTCCTTCGTTATTTTAAGGCTCTATTTAAAGTCTCTCGGAATGTTATTGAATACTCGTATTTATGAAATATAGCTACACTAGTCGCGGGTAAAACTTGTGGCGAATGTAATGACATAAGTTTCATATTTTCAATGCACACAATAGTAACGAAAGATGCATTAGTTTAATGGTTAAGATGGAGATCGAGCGAGTTCCCTATGAGGGATTTGAACTCGAGACCTACTGCCCACAATATTTCTGTCTTAACCTCTAGACGAACGTAGCAACGGAAAGGCAAAGCCTCAAAGAGGGCATTTTGGCAAATGAATTGGAATTTTAAGTAAATCAGCCGAATTATACATCATTCTCAAAAACTAAAGGTAAACAAATTAAACGATAATTTTAGAAAATGTCAAGATACTCGTCTCTAAAACTTAACATATACCATCAGACAGGACTTAGGCTTTGGACAACATAAGTCAAAACGAACATGTCTTTAAAAATTTAAAAAAAAAAAAAAAAAAAAAAAACAAGAATAAAAAAATATATATTTAAAATTAAAATTAAAATAGTAAAATAAAAAGAAGAATATACCGTACCATCTTAGGATCAAGCAGACCATTGGGAATTGGCTTCTTTTGGTAATCATAGAAGTTACCTTTGTAAACTTCAACTTCTGCTATTTTACCTATCTCCACTCCCGACATCGTCGTGAATTTTATGCTTTCTCTGTTCATTTTTCCATCAATTCATTCACACATTATATTGTATTAAAATTAAAATAAAAGTAAAAAAATTAAAAAATAAAATAACAAATCAAACAAGAACAACAACAATTATTAAAATAAAATTTTAAAAAAAAAAAAAGAAAAAAGAAAAGAAAAAACTGAACTAATTTAACTTACATTCGACGAGGTTCATCGTCCTCGAGAAACGGTTGCTTTGTAAACTTGAATTCTGCGCCTGCATTCGTCATTTTCCGGCGGCCGACGGACGCGTGTGGGCCACTGCCGCCGTAAAATCGCCCAAAAAAAACTATTCTGCGGAAAAAGTGATTGTCGTGGGATTCGAACACGCAACGTAAACCCTAATTGGGAGGATGCCCTACCACTGAGATGAATTTATATTGTTGGAGATCTTGAGTCTTTTTAATTAGTTGTTATACTCCATAACATATACGGAGTTTGATATACACTTTCGTAAGTTAAATATTATTTTTTTATTTTTTTTTTTCCAACTGTCTTGTGGGTTTCGTATCTTTTCTGCATGTATATCGTATTCCCAACTGAGTTTCCTTAATTACTCTCAACCATAACTAATTATGCTTAAGCCGTCCATTATCACCGTTAAATGCCAATTAGGATGCGTAATTTGCCTACGTGGAGCGCCTAATTTGCCTACGTGGAAGGATTAGTTGTAAATTAGAAGTTGAGTCAATTTATGAACCGTCATTTTTTTTCTTTTGATTCAATTTTTTTTAGGGATATTTCGCGAGTGCCGAGCTTTGGCGGATTCTGGCGATGCGTGTGAGGTTTGTTCACATGGTACCCCTAAACTTTGTAAATATGTGCCCAATATGCCCATTTTGTTACGGAAAATTTGACGACGTTAAGTTCAAAGAAGAATGCACCAATTATGAGTTTAGAGTACAATTAAAGCCAATTATTCCTCAATTAAATGCTATTATGTGTTGATTAATTAGTATAAATTTTGTTGATTAGAGTACAAATAAAAGCATTTAATCGGGGAATAATATGGGTCTAAATGTACCCTAAACTCATAATTGGTGCCTTCTTCCATAAAATTAACGTCGTCAAGTTTTCCGTCACAAAATGGGCATATTGGGCACATATTCAAAGTTTAGAATGTGGTGAACAAACCTCACACGTGTAAAATCTATGTAATCTCCGATCGAAATATCCCTTTTTAAAAAACCCTTTGAACCTTTTCACCTTCCTTCCATACCATTATCTCTTCATCTCCTTCCTTTTCTTTATTGAACTTTTGCGGTTCATCGTCGTTCTGCAACATCTTCATCGTTGAACTTTGCGATCCTTCCTTCCTCTCTGCTCAATTTGGGTATGATTTGAGGTATGATTTTGGGTAAATTAAAGAAACCAGGAATGCAGGTTGGGAGTAATTAAAGAAAGCTCGATGCAGTTGGGAATACGATATACGAAGGGTACGCAGTTGGAAAAACCCAATAATGCAGTGCAATTTGAAAACCCCTTTTTTTTTAAACTTTCATATTGGAGATTACAATCGGGTTGGTCGGGTTAGGTTTGAGTTTGGGAAAGTCGGGTTAGAGTCACGTTGGGTCGAAATGGACTTTCGAAACAAGTTGGGTTCGGCTCGGATCATTATTAGGATTTAGGACGAGTCATATCGGGTTATATAGTACATTGGATCGAGTCAGGTCATTATCGGGTCTGCGCGATTTTGTCGAAATACTCCAATTTTTAGCCATTAAAATAAATATTTCGGTCAGTATTTGATTTTTGATTTAATTGCTTAATTATTAGGTCAACGGCATCAAACTAAATATTACGGAGTAATTTGTTTTCAGTCTAATAAATGTTAAGCTATATAATTATCGGGTCGTCAATTTAGTTAAGTCAATACTAGGTCGGGTTGTTATCGGATCGGCTCTAAATCAATTCGGGTTTGGGTTACTGAAAATCTGGTTGTGTCGGATTACCAATCATCTTCTGGTTGGGCCAGGTCGATTTCAGGTCACAATGTTTTCAGGTTCTATCTAGTCGGATTTTGCTCGGGTTAGCGTCATGTCACTCGGGCCGGGTTAGAGTTGTCAGTTCTATCTGATACATCATATTTTCCTTTTAATTGTTTATTACAACAATTTTATTTCTTAATTCAACTATTATATATAGATTACATAGACACATGGTACTAGTTTTAAAACTTATGCGATGCACGAGTTCAATAACAATAATTATACGTAATTGATTTTCCGTATACGGATTTTACTCCCGTTGTATACTTTTTTCATTTAGTTTCCAAACCCTACCCTTTTTTTACTCCCATGGTATACAAATTCTCTCTTTTTTCCCCCAAATTTTTCTTAATCAAATTCAATCAATTGTTCAATTATTCAATTATTAATTTCAATAAACAATTCAATGAAGTAATAATCACTTTCAATTTCAATTATTGTCATTAAATTATCAATTTTTATTAATTCTAAATGGATTTAATTTAAAATCAAAATTAGGGTTTGCATAAGGAAGAACTTGGGGCGGCGGTAGGCACCCACTTAGGGTGGCGGGAGGCGGTAGCGGCGGCCGGAGAAGGTGGTCGGAGGTGGCGGCGCCGCCGACGTGGGTGGACTTGGTGGCCAATATGGTGGTGTAGTAAATTGTGTTAGTTTGTGAGTTTTGTGGGTAACCAAGTAAGACCAGTGACCGGCGAGGGTGGGACCGCCATCTATAGCCGATGGTGAACTCCGGCGTGATGGGCGACCGGTATGGTGGTGGTCGAACTTGGTGGTGGCCGGAGGTGATGTTGGTCGGAGTAGTTTGTTGATTCATTGTTGTTTTTTTTTTTAATTTTTTTTTGTATATTGTGAGAGTAAAAAGGGTATAGTTGGAAAATCAAGTGAAAAAAGTATATAACGGGAGTAAAATCCGTATACGGAAAATCAATACCCTATCAAGAAAAGTAAAAAAAAAAAAAAAAATATACTCCGTATATTATTATGATGTAGTTGCACATCTTAACATACTATAAAACTTTATTCTTTTATTCATATTATATGAAAAATATACTCCGTATTAATTATGAAAGATTATTACTCCTATTTAGGATGTCATTTGGGCATTAGATCCCAGGTTCGAATTTTCTCTCCCCCTTATTATAATGAGACTTAGTGCGTGTTTCGATTGAACCAAAAAAAACAATCAAACCAATGCCACAACACATTATTTATCCAAAAAAAAAAAAAAAAAATAAATAAATAAATATTTATAGCACTTACTATCATATTTCATAGGCTAATATTTACTATACTAAAAGGGAGTTTATGCTGACGTCATATTTGCTACATGTCAGTTTTTCGTGAGTTTTTTTCCCGCCAAAGTGCAATGCTGATGTCATAATTTATATTTACATAATATGTATAATAAAAATAAATAAAAGATTATATTAAATAAGATAAAAAATATTACTGCATCAACATTTCTTTAAAAATTTACTTCCTAAATTGCAATGTAATTACCACTTAAATTTAGGTTAATTAATTTTGAAGTAGATCTTGCAAATCAATAATTCGTATTATTTGTGTTCACATTATTTTACTAAAGTATATATTTCATAACAAAATCATTGCGTTCACAATTATTTTACAAGATCATGCATATAAAAAAAATATTGCTTGTGTAATTAAATTAAGAAAAAAAATCGTAAATAAAAAATTGCATTAATTGTGTTCATATTATTTTATTCCCATTGTTCTGATTTTGAATTATACGAAGATTATAAAGTATGTAAATTCCTTTCAATAATACGGTAATAGAATTACAATTTTTAAAAAATTAAAAAATTATAATATGATATTTACAATATATAATATCTATAAAATAATACTCTAAATAGGACAATACTCTATTTATAATATGATATACACGAGTAATAATATCTATAAAATAAGACTCAATATAAAATAAGATGAGATATACTCCAAACATTAAATGTATCTTAAATAATTATTTTAACTTTGTTAATAATTCAAAATATTTATGTTAAACTAATTAGTTGCTTATTTTATTACTTTTTGCTTTTCGTTCTATGTTTCAAATAAAAAATAAATGTTTGACGTAAATTTTAAACATTAGGTCTTAGAAGATAAAATTTATACAGTTTATATATATGTTTTTTTTTTCTTTTTTTATTAAATCATATATTTATATGTTATTATAAGTAAACTTGAATATCATAAAATTCTCCATAAAATTAGCTATTCTGAATATTTTCAATTGATTTTTTTAACTTATAATACCATTAATTAAAAAACAATAATATCTATAGTTACCGTGCATCGATGCACGGGATCTATACTAGTAAGATATTATTTTTTAAGCGAATATAAATATAAATGTAAATTAATCCAATTACCCATTTATAATATATATACTTACCTTTGGTTTTTGAACTTTTTAGTTCCTTTCACTCATTTTTTTTTCCTCATCGATGTACAGACGAAACAAAATTTAAAAATCAACGTTTCATCTTTTTGAACTTTTTAGTTCCTCATCGATGTAAAGACGAAACAAAATTTAAAAATCAATGTTTCATCTTTTTGAACTTTTTAGTTCCTTTCACTCATTTTTTTTCCTCATCGCTTTCTAATGTCTTTTAAAATGAACAAAATTTAAAAAATCAACATTTCAGCTTTAAAATACTCAAAACCGCTCCAAAACCCACATTATTCACTTAAAAATACCTAATAAACATCTACTAAAATACCTAACTTTAATTCAAATTCAACAAATCTGAAAGGTAAAATCGACCACGACCGACTAATTGAAATTCATTCCCTTTAACTGGGCTGTGTAGCTGTATCTATGCAATTATTACGGTAAATTTCGGTAAGTACAGTAGGCATGCACCATGTTGAAACGAAAGGCAGAGCTAATCGAGCAGGCTGTAACTGTGAATGAACACGATATAATTCCCGAAAAAATAGTTTATACCAGCACTTATCAGAGACCAAACTGGTCTCAAACGTCAAAAACATGTTCGATTGACTAGGAATCTCAAAGTTACAAATGAATGAATATAACTTCAGCTATCGATTTTGGAGTAAACAAAGAACTAACTAAGCCAGAAAAACCACCAAAAATAGCCATAGTTTAATCACCGAAATCAGCGGGCATGATACATGCGGCATGCAAGCGACTTAAATGGATGGAGGTTGAGGAGGCATATTGTTCTTTGCAAATCCTACCCATACCACAACTCCGACGACAAGACAAACCCATCCCATCACGTCATAGGTGAAATCACTGATAGGCTTCTTTTTTGTCGAGGTCTGCAGAACAAAAGCACAGAGCGTGTTGTTATTATTACCCTTAAAATAAAGAACAAACGCACACAAGAGATGGAGCTGCTTGTTTTAAATTGAAGATCAATACTACGGGTTGTACTGGAAACTCTTTTGGACAATCTCCAACCTTTTCCTCTCACAATTTAATTAAATAATACATTTTTGCCATTTGCATTTGCCATCAATTTAGGCAAAATAAACGCGTTCAGAGTATTTTATAAATATATGAGAGGAGAAGGTTGGACGCTTGGATAGACTGCTAGGAAGTGAGTGTTAGAAAGTGATTGTCCGTAGCAATCCTCTAACTCCTTATACACAGAGTCCGCAAACAACTGAACTTCCCTCGTTTGTCTTTCGATAAGAACAAAACTAACATGCATAAAGCAGCATACATGAATCTAAAATCCTAGGGAGCACACAAGGCTAGGGAATTCTGCAAATGGTAAGACCCCCTAGAATCACTTAAGTAGTGAAAAACGAGAATGAGAAAATATTACCTTTGCGGAACTAGAAGATGAAGGGCCGGGAGGGGCTATAAATCCTAGCTGACCTTTGTGGATTTCAGCATGTAGTTCTGGAGTCTACAACATGGTAAAGCAATTCGATAAGCAAATTATGTGTAATAATCAACTTAGCAGACAATCACGTTATAAATTTACTTCAGTCACCGGAGAAATTAGAGAATCATCAATGTGCTCTTGGCTCAGAGATATGAAGGAAATACGAAAATTAAATCCCTAATACAATCCTACAAGTTTCTCTACTACTGACGTAGAAAATAGTCTTCCAGATTTCGATTAGGTTCAATTGACTCAAGTGAAACGCCATCTTTATTATTGGCCAAACGAACACATAACCTCTTACCTGCCTACATACGGCTGCTGCGGCGTGCATCTGACCATGAAATTTGCTGAAAGACCTGAATTCTCAATTTTTCTTCTCGTAAATTTTTCAAGTCTTGTTAATCAAAACAAACCCTTGCCCTCATCCACCCATGACCATCAATGATTCAATTCCACCGATCAAGGTATTGCCCACATCGCGCTATATTAACCACCAGTCCAATGACAAACATTCTAATCAACATCCAACCCTCTTTTCCGGTTTAGTCTAACTACAGATCATTAAAAAAAAAAAAAAAATGTAATCTCTGTGGGTAATGAGGCACCGGTGGTCTGTGAGTCCGTAAAATGCTATTGTAGTTGATGAAATAATGGATGGATGGGTGGACAAAATACAGGGACGACATACATGGAGACAAGAAATTGTGGTCAAATGGTCTCTGTTACCATTGTATATCCTAAAGAAGGGAAAATTGCTGCTAGGTGAGAGAAAACGAGGAGTATGATTAACCGAGCTCCAGGAAATTCTATTAGAATCATCAACTTGCCTCACATAGTCAAGCCAAATAACGTTCAAACGAATCCTCCAAAAGTTCACAGACAAATGCAAAATACCTATGAATCTACAACATTATTCAATCAATTTTTTATAAACAAAAGGTCGAGTACCTTTGATGAAACTTCCAGGGACTTCATGTACAGCTCATTTCCAGGATCCTACAAATCAGAAGAGGAAACGGGTTAAAACTGAGTCAGTAAATCCCGGAAATACCAACGCAATGAAAACAAACAGGTGACAAAAAGAAGTTATTATGGAATCCCATATTAATCACCTCTTCAACGGCTTGTTGGTAGTAGACAGCGGCTTTCTGAAAGTAAGGTTTAGCCTCTTCATAATCAGGAGTCACAAACGCTTGAGTTGTAAGCGCGTTACCCAAGGTCCACATTGTATCGTGTTTGCTGGGACTTATCTCCAACGCTTCCTCAAGCTTCGAGGTCGCATCTTCATTTAACCGATAAAATCATTCAGAACAAAATGGAACAGACAAATCGAAGAATAATCCCACTAAAAAAAAATCATCTTTGACCTAAATGAAACATTTACTCATCGCAACCAACACACAAGGCAAATCATACAAACCTCAATGATTGCACACAACCCATAAAAATTATAACTAATATGTCATCGAATGATCAATATTTTGGTTGTGCATCGACATATTTTACATGAACACATTTGATCTTAACACCATTCGTTGTCGCTTCAATTGAGGTTACCATTAAAACTTGTTGATAAAATAGCCATGTTAAATAGTTCCGACACCAAGTTGAAGTAACATAGATCCACAACCACACAATCATTCACGACAAATTAATCACCATAACATAAATCGAGCTACCCAAATAAAAATCCATAAACCAAAAACCTAATTAACAAATCTAATTTGTTTCCAAAAAAAAACCCTAATATCTCAAAATAATCTCAGAAAGATATACTAATTAGTAAAACAGATAAATTCAGGGGTAAATTAAACCTATAAGCATCATCTTTGAATCAGCAGGTTGTTGAAACTGCGATAATTCAATCAAAGCATTTCCCCATCTCGTCAAATTCTGCATATTCAATAAACAATCAATAAAATGTTCAGCAACAATTGCAAAAAAAATCAACTTCATCATAATATTTTCGCAAAAAAAAAAAAAAAAAAAAAAAAAAAAAAAAAGAGGGAAAAATACATCAGCATCGAGAGGGTTTTTGGTGTAAGCAGCTTCAGCGGTTTTGCGAGTATGCTCGAAGAACATTAATCGTTCGAAATCACTTCCCATGTCCATTATTTTTTTAGGGTTTTTCTCTCTCCTAGGGTTTTCGATTTGGGGGAAATTTGAGTTTATGTGTGTATTGGGGAAGAAGAAACCTAAGTCTTGAACAGATGAGGTTTATGAGTTTATTTGTAGGGGTTTAAGGGAGGGTAATTTGGGTGTCACAATATTTGTAGTTCGTGAATTTTCGAGGGTTTATTGCCAAACACCACCTTTAAAAAACGCATTTTGTTAAACACCACCTTTAAACAAAAAAACTTGTCAATTATCACCTTTAAAAAATAATTTTTGTCAGACACCACCTTTTGGCCTGAGTTTGATTTAGATCAACTAAATTCCGACATTTTTGGTCACCGGAGCACTTTTTTTAAGTTGAAAAGACGAATTTCTAGGTTTTAGTGGTTAAATTTTTTGTTTGAGATGGTATATTTTGGGTTTGAATGATGATAATTCGAATTTGAGGGAAGTAAAAAGATGAAAATGAAGAAAAAAAACGTTATTTCCGGTAAGTCAACGTAGGAATTTGGTCAACTCAGACCAAAGGTGGTGTTTGACAAAAATTATTTTTAAAAGGTGGCAATTGACAAGTTTTTTTTTTAAAGGTGGTGTTTGACAAAATGCGTTTTTTTAAAGGTGGTGTTTGACAATAAATCCAATTTTCGATATAACTTCTTAACATATGAAATAAAAAATCGTTATCTGTGATCGTCATCTGTAATCTTATTTTGATTATATTTTGGGGAGTATTATTAATATCTAATTTTTAGAATCACGTAACTAAAATTATGAACAAAAGAAAATGTGCATCAACATACGTGCAAAAACCAAATATATGGAACTTATTAGAATGGAGGAAGTATCCGGCAAATGGTTAAACGTTCTCTTATAGTTAATGTCTACATTTTGACTATTGGTCTGAACCACTTCGTAATCACTCTCGATAATTAGGGATGTTAACGTGACAATGAAAGTGATTTTGTATTATACGGAGCATTTGTTCTACTTAGATATACGGAGGATGATTATAGGCGTGATAAAATGGGCGTGGTATCAAGTTACCTACCATAGGAGTTGTGATGGGTGCGGGTGCCAAATTTCACCCGCTTCATATCAATCCTACTTAACCCGTCCACATATTTTAAACTCAACCTTTTACCGAGAATCGGTTGAAAAAAAACAATAATTGAATCTGTATTTTTTTTAAGACAATATATTTTTTTCTTAAGGGTTACTTCTCTCAGTTAATTTGACGGATCATCATATGGGTATTTTTTTTTGGGTAAAATGTAAATTCATTAAGCTCAATCAAAGCATCATTTTTACATACTCCCATTCTAGTTCCTCTGTCATCTACTCCCTATACAATTTGCTCCAACCACTGTCTATTTTTACAATTAAGCTCATGAACTATATGAATTGTTCTAACAACCACGTAATACAACATATAAATCACCACCAGCCACCACGCTGACCAACCCCTCGCCCCCCAAAGTCGGCGCCATCGAGCCTACCGCCGCTTCCAGCGACGTCCTGTCCCCTTGCCGTCGGCCAACGTCCCAGCCACACCGCTATAGAAACCCTAATATTAATTTAAAATTAAATCTATTAAAAATTAATAAAAATCGATAATTTAATGACAAAAATTAAAATTGAAAACAATTATTAACTCATCAGAAATTCATGATTGAGAAATTGAAAATTTGAATGAGTTTGGTTTAAAAAAAGTTTGAAAAAAATAAGAGAGAATTTTGTATATACGGGAAGGGCGAAAGTAGTAATTAAGTCTCATTACTTTGTTTAATTGTGAAATTGAACCCTTTAAATTTCAATTGGAGTGAATAGGTATCATAAGTTACATATAAAGTAAAAATCAACCCTCTACTCAAAATCTCATTAGAAATTAAATATATTTAGTGAAAAAAATATAGTATAAGTTATTTATTTATTTTTAATTTGATAGTTTAGAACGAAATAAAATAATAATACGGAGTATATTTCAAACTAATTTAAATATAAGAATTTTTAATAAAAATATAAAAAACATAAAATTTCTTAGAAGCGTTTTTAGTTTTTAAATTGTAAATAATGAGTTTTTGAATCTTACCTATTTACAATCTTGAAAATAGTTTAAAAAAAGTCCGAAAAAAATAATTAAATATGTCAAAATTTTAAAGGTCCTAATATTATATATTTTTTTAGGAATCTTAATATTATACTTTATTTTGCCCACTAAGAGTTTTGAGCGATTGAACAAAAATTAAATAAAGTGTGAACTACCCTACTCACATTTGAAGAAAATATTCTACTTTTCAATTATTATTACGAGTATATTTTTATAATATGAGACTTGAAGCAAGGGGTTAATTTTCACGTTTTATCAAAGTTAAGAAACAGTCACCAAATTAAAATGTTTTTTGGTCGATATGAGTAATAAGAGCGTCTGACGGGGAGGGAATCGAACATGTGAGCATAAATCAGTGCATAATCTTATGGCTAGTAAAGACATTCCCAGTTAATAAAGCTTAATTTCACGATTAGACAAAATAATGGGGTTGAATTACTACTTTTGCGATTGTAAAAATAAAAAGGAACAAGGTTGGAAACGACAATGAAAAAGTATAAAAAATAATTACGTATACGAAAAATCAATAACCCATTGAAAAACACATATTCTTGTGTAAGGCAAGCCTTACATTCTTACAATAAGTTATTGTAAGTCGGCCTTGTTTGTACTCGATTGTATAGTTTTTGTACCATTTTAGTAATAATTATTATTAATTGTAACTAAAATTTTTATCTTTTTCAAAGTGAGAGCTTTAGTAGATTTGTTTTGAGTTTTGTCTTTCTTTTAAGCTATAATTTGTCTTTCTTATCTGCGTTAAGCTTAGTGTAAGACTACAGGAGAATTATTAATTGAAAAATAGGATGAAAACAATAATTTATTACGGAGTACTCCGTAGGAGTTAATAAGGAGTAATAAATATTTATATTTCTAAAAGTTCTTTTTTTTTTATTTTTTATTTATAAAGATTCTAATACCTAATAAGTTGATTTATTAATAAAATATTAAGAAACATAAAATTTGAAATCCCAAAAAGAAGTCAGTGTTTATCCTTTTAACCTATGTCCCACACACAGATTACTCTTTCTCATTTCACTCTCTCTCTCTCTCTCTCCTTAATTTTAGGGAAATCCCCAAATCTAGCTCTCTTTCTTCTTTCTCTCTCATCACTTCGTAAGTATTCTTTTCTTCTTCGATCTCTTACTATTTTTTTTTACTTATTTTCTTCTTCATCTCATCAATTCTAATCGTTGATCTCCTCGTATTATTGTCGTCTGTTTAATTGCTGGTATAATCATTTGTCGGGTTTTTTTTATTGATTTTGTTTTTAGGGTTTTGCTTGGTTTCGTTGAATTGCAGCAAATCAAGTATGTTTTTGGACGTGTACGGCGAGTTTCATGCTTCTAAATTGTGATAATTATTATGATTATGATTATTGTGAGATTATGATTGTTATAATTTGTTAATTAATGATTGCAGTAATCGTATTAGCGGTTACATTTATAATTTGTTAAATAATGATTGCAGTGATCGTATTAGTGTGTGCGCTTTTGATTCCTTTTCTTTTGTTGATGAGATGATTTTTATCGAAACATAAGAAAGGAGTAATTAAAATTGATTGACACCCATGGAGTACTTCGCTAATTATGTGAGTAATTACGCACGGGTAATAATTTATAAAGCATTTCACCATTGCTTTGGTTCGCGTCATATATGCGGGACAATTTAGGTTTTTTTTTTTTTTTTTTTTTTTTTTTTTTGTGAGGTCATATAGCGAATGATGATATATACTCATCCATGGGAAATTCTAGCTTGTGACTAAAAATGGGGTATAAGCTTTTCGCACGTTTCTTAGAATAGTTCACTATAAATAGGGTATTGAGTTTTGGTGTTGTCGAATCCACTAACAGCAAAAAGTGTCAATTGTTCACGGTAGTTATGTCATAATCCTCCCGCAACCATACCCACCAAGGAAACCCTCCACCCAGCCCCCGCACCACTACCCATGGCAGGTAGACAATTAAATTTATTATAATAATATTATTTTGAAGTACCTTTGATTATGACAATAATTTTAAATTATAATAATTTTTCATTTATTTAAGTTAAAAACACTAAATTTAATGTTTTTTGATATAAAAAGCATTTAAAAGAAGCGGGTAAGTGGGTATTATACAGATGTGCAAGATCCATCTCACGCCAGAGCCTCTCATGGTGGGTGAGGTGCGATATCCACTACTACCCACTCCTTTGATATCCCTTGTTATCGACGTTACCACTATTCTAAATTTAGGGAGTGTTACCGAATTGACGTTATGCTTCTTTTACAAACTTGACTCCAGATTTTTCGGTCTTTTCATGAACAATCTTAGTGAAGCCCGTTTTTTTTTTTATCGAGAAATTTTGTTTAGTGAGTATTTAAGCATAAAAAGGTATCCTTATGTAGCGATGGGAAGTAGGATACAATATGAAGGGGTACAGTATTGCGAGTCTGAGGTTCTGGGATTCGCTCCCCCTAGCGAATCGCGAATCGGATTCGCTCGAATCGATTATTTGCAATTAACCGGATTCGCTTAGACCAGCGAATTCATATGCTTTGCTAGAGAAATCAAGTATGCATAAAATAAAACAAAGTACATGCAAATAATTACCTTTATTTTGTAGCCAAACTTAGAACTTTGACATTTTCAACCCATAATATATTTACTTTGATATGGTTTTTGTAGATTTTTGTAATTTTAATCTTAATTTTTGCCTAAACTGAGATTTTCAAACTGTTGAGATTTAACGATAATGGTAGATGGTAGAAAGGAAATTCTCTTTTCTTTAAGGGGGTTTTGTGTGAATTGTGCCATATTAATTGTGTCTTTTAGATTTTCTGAATCATTGAGTTCTTTTTTGGTCTAAGTGTACATTCATTTATTATTTTCAACCTTAATAAATGATGAATATTCAAGGATTTTTCATTATTTCATTAGTTTTATTGAAGTTTTTCAGATTCTTTTTGTATGTTATTATTTTATATGATAAAACGAATCGAAACGAATTAGCGAATCGTGTTGATTGTAATTCGCCCAACGAATCGATACGCTAAAAAGAGCGAATCGCGAATCCGAATCGAGCGAATTTCGAATTCGGTAACCCTGCTGCAGTAGGGATACACTTTCTATTCTTGTTCAAATATTTGCAATAATACAATCTTGTCATTTCAGAGAAAATTATACTGGCATAAAAAAATGCAAAACTACTCTCCTTTTGTTCATGAGTTAAATAAGTTGTTAAAATTAGATAGATGACGTGACTGAATCAGGCACTAAGCTCAGTACAAATTCAGGTGATAACAATTGGGCCATTTTGTTTAAAAGAGTGTCAATAGTTCAATATAAGCTTGTCGTTGTAGATCAAATTCTGCAAACTAAACGGTTTTTTTTTTATCTCAATGTTTGATTTTAAGAATTTGATATGTAAAGCATTAGTTTATTTAGAGAAACCAAATCAGTGAGACAGAGAGCAGTGACTAGCTTTCTAGTTTTTAGCTAGTTTCTGTTCTCATCATTTTAAATTCGTTTCTAAGTGGTGTCGTCCTTTATGTCTGAATGATATGATTTACAAAAAGCTGCTGCTTGTTTGATCTTTTCTTATTTACAACCGCCGACTGGTGACATTCTTGTATAGGGCATTCTGTTGAGTTACGGGTTCTCCTTTATTTTATTTTATTTTTATTTGTAGTGTTCTGAATTTCTGATCTTCGAAACCTATACATGTGCTTGGTGATCTGACAGTCCATTCTCTTTGTTGCAGTTTCTCAGTTGCAGGATGGATAATATGAACAATTATTGGCAATTGGGCGATGATCTTCGTGGACAGTCGAGAACGTCGGAGGATCACAAGTGGATGATGGTAGCTTCAAAGCTAGCTGAGCAGACGAGACCTAAGGGAGGGCGCTCAAATAATCTCGACTTTTCCAAAGGAGCTATTGACGTGAGGCCAAGGGATAGATTTGGGTTCCAAGAAGATAACAAATTTGAAAGCCTCAATTTTAACATGCTGAACTTGGATACCAAAGTCCCGGAATATCTGAACAAGAATGCTTTCAAGGACAACATCCAAGATATCAATCCCTTCTACAAGAGGAACAATGTCAACCTTGTTGAAAATATGACGTCTAACAAGTCTAATATCAACTCGCATTTCAACAAGGAACCTAACAACAACAATGTTGAGAATGCTAATGAGAAAAGGTTCAAGACCTTGCCTGCTGCGGAGACACTTCCTCGCAATGAGGTACTTGGTGGGTACATCTTTGTGTGCAACAATGATACCATGCAGGAGAACTTAAGCGACAGCTTTTTGGTAGTGCCATTACCTTCATACTTAATTGCTTCGGCTTTGGTGATTATCATGTGCGATTTATGGGATGAGTTTTCTTGGATTCTGTTTTCCTAATAAAACTGTGATCGTGGGTAGCACCGATAACCTAAACCCTAGACATGAAAAACTTTCTGTTAAATGTTAATTATGTTTTTGACAAGCAATCAATTTATTGATATGATGTGCTGTTTATATAGATAAGTTTATTTCTTATCACGTGTTTTCAGGTTTACCACCAAGATACAGGGACTCTGTTCGAGCAATTACCCCAGGTTTACCTTTGTTCCTGTACAACTACACCACTCATCAGCTCTATGGAATATTTGAGGTGCACATTTATCATCTTTCATGTCCTTTTACATATGATAAGTACCGTGGATTTAAGTGATAGAAATAGAATGATGACATTGATAAGTTTATATTGACATTGAAGAAAGCTCGGGATGTCATAAGGGCATTTACCTTCTGTTTAGTGTTATCCTCATAGTTTTGGCCTTGATGACTATTCAGTTCACTTGAAGTCACAGAAGCAATTGAAAGCTATCAAAAGAGTAGCGAACAAACTTCTCCTGGATTATTTACTTTCGGCTGCGAGTGTACATGGCTGTTTAATTTCTTTTGTTTTGGTATTCACAATCTTCCTTGTATTCACTTTGACAGGCATCTAGCTTCGGGGGTTCAAATATAGATCCAACTGCATGGGAGGATAAGAAGTGCAAGGGTGAATCAAGGTTTCCTGCTCAGGTAAATTTTTATCGACAGCTCCTTAATTATCATCGACCATTTGACAATTCCTCCCATATACGAATTAATTTGTTTTGCGCATTACTAGGTGAGAATCCGCATCAGGAAACTATGCAAAGCACTGGAGGAAGATTCTTTTAGGCCTGTCCTGCATCACTATGATGGTCCTAAATTCCGTCTTGAACTTTCGGTGTTGGAGGTAAAGTTCAATCGCTTTATTCGATTACATCCGCTAATAATTGTTATAATCGTGATTCAATTACGGCGACCTTAAAACCCCAAGTAAAATTACCATTGTAAAGTGGTTTTGACGGTAGTATTGTATCATCACGGAGTAATAATTACTGCCCACTACTAAACTTTCTAAATTATGGATGTCTAACTCAATTTGTCCATGTAATTCTTATAAACTTTGTTTGTAAAACATGTATATTCAAGGTATTGGTTGAATCTTACGATCTTGTATCGAGTTCAAACACCCTCTTTTGTCCAGCGTTTGATTTTTGTCGTGACTGTTCTTCCTTCTAAATGCTTGTGAATGTCGTCTTGGTTTTACAGACCCTTGAGTTACTCGACCTATGCGAACAAGCTGGAGTCTAGATGCTGTTGCCGACATGAGCCGTTAAATGTAGAATTGTGACATTGTCCTTGTAGATTGCGCTATGTGTTTTGTGTCTTGTGAGCTATATTATTTTCCGGGAAAGCGCAAGCTTGGAAGATAAGAGTTCTGGCTTGGGTGATTATCATGAGAGGGAGGAAAGCCGTCTCAACGGTCAATAAGACATCTCTTTCAAGAACTATGTAACTCCGTGTATTATAAATGTTGACGAGTGATTATCTGTGTAATATGATTTACCCAGTGTGATTCACCATGAAAATGTAAAAATATTGTCTGCTTTTGAAGTTGTGATCTCACAGCTTGATCTATAATTGAGTGTTTTTATTTGGCGAAACACAAATTTGCCCTTAAAGCGTAATTGTTTTATTGGTCGTGAAAACATAGCAATGACGCTGCTATGGACCTCAAAATGCTCGCGTAGCTCCTAAGGTAGGAGATTAGAATGTACAGTCCTACCCATTTTGTTAACTTGGGTGATCTATGATGATAATTGCATCAACAATAGTTTACAGAAAAAGCACGTTATTTTTCGTAATTAATCAATCATTTGCGGTTTTTTTTTTTTAATCCCAAATGCATTCGTTTATTCATAAAGCTTCCATTTGTACCCAGGTACGCACTCGGAATGGATGAATTGATTGCTCATTGGAACAGATTTGTATGAAATTTAAACACTAAAAAAATTAAGAAAATACAAGAATAAAAAGTTCGTACATTATCAGTCCTGTGAAACAAAGGCAAAGGGTATAGATAACTAACTTCTCAGGAAGACATAAGCGTAGCAATAACATGAAAGTTTTGATTAACCTAAATACAGAATGTCGTCCTATATTGAATGGTATACACTGGCCTATACTAAACCACTTGAAAATTTCCTTCACCGTGAACAATCTTTAGATTAGGATCTCATCGTTTTGTACTTTCATATAATGACGTCAACACTTTTTGAATCAGATTGTAGCTGCATTCAGGAAGGTCCATATTCTCTGCAACCGCTCGGCTTTCACGGAATCTGGCACAGATGCTGCACGACAAAGATCCAATATCGGTATCGGCGTCAAGATTCCAAAAGAGGTTCCATCAGAACGTTTAAAGTAAAACAGACGAGCAAGCAAGCACTTAAAAAGCAAAAGAGTGACATGGAGAAAGAAAGTCATGTAAAAATGCCAAAACTACTCGTCTCCTTGCCGGGTCTTAAATTTGAACAGCTGCAAGGTGTACAAAGAAACGAGTTCCTGTGGTGACAAGGAGGCCTCACACTCACAAGGCACACCTTTTTAAAAATATAATATGTGCTGAACTACAGTTTTTGGCCTTTGAAGAGGTCAGTGAGCTCGGATAATAAGGCGAGAGAAAGAAGCGTAATCTCAAAGCACTACAAAACAAAATTCAGATTTTTCGGTCGCTTACTCCACGTGCGTTACTAGCTCTGCGGTAATATGTAATGGTGCATGGACAAGGCACCCTTAGGCGTTATGTCTAGTGCCATATTGAGCCTAAAGCGGTTGCACCTTGTACGGTTTTGAACTAAAGCCATGTTCTTTTTGGATTAATGGCTTTTATGTTTCAAAATTTGTACCTATTCTAGCTAAGCCGAGCTCAAATTATTGGCACTGAGTTCAGCATACAGGCACTGAGCAAACATCAAATGCTATAATATTAGCCTTGACTTAGTTGTTTGATGTTTGAGTTACGACGCATGAAATTTTAGCATTTGTTGGCTTTTAAATTCGTGATCATAACTCTTCCAGGCCAACAAATGCAAGAATTTCATGCTTCGTAACTCAAACATCAAACAACTAATAATCGTCGGGATGGCCTGGAAGAGTTGTAATGCCTAGTCAACTAAATCCAAGGACTTCAAACTCAAAACTTTTATCTAACAATGGCATTAAGCAAAATAACCTTTTACATATAGTTACGGAAATGTTAAAACAGCGGCAAGGGTTATTTATGCGTATCCATACCTCTCCCTTTTGGAGTTATAACGTGCACGAGATCATCCACCGTCACGTTGTTCCTACCTTTCTTCTTTATAAATTGCCTAAGGACAACAAATCATAATCAAAAACTGAGACCCGAACCTAGAATTGCAGCGGGAATAGAACAAATCAAAAGTACCAACTACGGAATTACGCTTAAAAGATTGGTCTTTCGCTAAACAATAAAGAGAAATTGACCAAAACCTGATTGTTGGAATTTTCCGATATGTGCATTTTCCGATACTTACTTTTGTAACGGACAAACATTTACTTACGGAATCATACGAAGCTTGAAAATCAAACTTATATGCACCACACACGAACCTTTAAGTGCCATCGTCGTGCATGCACCGACTTGTTTGATAAAAAATCTCAAAGCAAGACCGAAGGATAGATAAAGACGTGAAATTTAGTCGGGCAAAAAACTAAACCTGCAAATGACTTTCATTTCGTCCTTCCATCCACATTCAACGAGCCTCTCCCTCAGCAGATCCATCAATCTCTCCTTTTCTCCACTCTCGATCAGCTGTACGCTCGATGAACACATCACCCATCTCAGTATGACGAAAATAAATAGAAGAAACCAAATAAAATATAAAAAATTCCTTATATTCAACTGTATCATTATCATTTACTACTTATCTCAGTTAATCCCGCATAATAATTGAAAAAGAATTAATAGATTGGATACTTTAATAGTCGTTTTCGAATATCATATTGCTTAACCTAATTCGAATTAAGTTTGCTTAACCTACCGATATCGATGGCAAAAAAATCGAAACAAAGTACCAAAATTGCAGTACAACTTAAACCCATCACAGTAAATTACCAGCATAAACAACAAAAATTGAACAAATTACAAAATAACAAGTACATGTAATGAATTAAGGGTAAAAGGTTCCTTTTATTTCAGTAAATCTCACATAAAATTGAAAAATAATTCAACAAATTGCATAAACCCCAACAAATTCCACATGTCAATTAGTAAATGTCAGCTCAAAATAATTCAAATTCAAACAAAGATTCCAACTTTAAGATATACCCAATTTAAATTCCAAAAAAGTAATGATTTTTTAAAAGATCAACTGATAATGGATGAAATATATTGCATAAACCCCCAAAAAATTATTATGAGAAGAAGTCAAATTAAGCTCAAAGTAGTGAAAATTACAACAAAAAGATTCAAACTTTATGACAAACCCAATAATTCCAATAAACATTATTAATTTTTAACAAATATTAAACGTAAAAGGGATGAAATTTATACCTTAATATTAATTTTTTCTTGAAGTGTAAGTTCTTTTTGATGTTCTTCCCCTGCATCAGGTGTTGGTGGTCGATTCACTGAGTGCCTCCTTTTAAAAAAAAAAAACACACAAAATTAATTCAAAGTAAAACACAAATTACCAAATTCATAATACAGTAAATTATCAAAAATCAGGGAAAAAAAAGGGAGGGTTCATTACATTGCTGAAGAAAGTTTGAGAAAACAATTGAGGGTTTGTACAATTTAAAAAAAAAAAAAAAAAATTAAAGTTTGTCTTTTTTTTTTTGTGATTTTTTTCAGTGTTTTGAGTACTTGGATGTTTTTTTTTTTTTTTTGTTTTTAATGAGTTCTTGAACTTTTCTTTGTCATGCGCATTGATATGGTCACGACTCACGAGTAGTCACGACATAGGTTGCACGAATACTCTAGTTTTGGGCGTTAAGTTTCGGACCAGTATAGGACAGGACATCGTCGGATCTCCTCCAAAGCGTGTCGGACACGCTTGGACCAGTGTGCTCGATTTTTTTTTTAAAGCAGGCGTCAGACACTCGGCAAGCGTGTCATCAGAGGCGGCCCTTATTATACTAACTTTTCCACTTAAAAAAATAAAATTATAAATAAAATCACAAAACGGCGTATTGAAGATTTAAATAATAGCGCCAAAATAAATAACTCATTTCTCCTTTCAAAGTCTTACGCGATCTGCGCGCCTCGTCCCGCCCTCGTCGACCACGCCGCCACGCCTCGATTGCGACAAGCCGTCCGCCCTTCTCCGGTGTAGTTTGTAATTTGTACTTTTGTAAACATTTAATTTTCAGACATAATTATTGACGTATTGATTGTTTTACGACTTTTTGAGTTATGAATGACCATAATATACGTGTTGATTGTAATGAGTTATGAATTCCCTTTAATTTAATATGCATATTAATTTTTTCCCTGCCGTGTCCCGTGTCCTAAAAAATTGGACTAACGTTTCCCGTGTCGTATCCGTGTCCGTTTTGGTGCAACCTAGTTCACGACTCACGAGTTGATGCGATGAAAATTGACATGATTTAAGAAAATTTGATTTAAATTGTCCAAATATTGGATTTAATATTAGAATAATGGTTTTGCTCATGAGGCTAATAAGTAATTTAATTAAAGAAATAAAATTTAAATTACTATAGATTAGTAATCGATTAACGAGCAAGATTAAAATTTATTTGGTACATTAATTTTAATAAGGAGGTACGATTCAGGTAAGTTTTCATCGATATTAGTGGGAAATTTTCAACTTGCCATTGGAAATATATTTTTTACGATGTAGGATTCTATGTACGGCAAAAAATTTCAAAGCAAGTTAACTCTATCAGGAGAACCAAATGCTTATTTGCATTTCACGTTCAATTAATATGATACTCCGTATAAAGTTTATGAGAATTTTAGTTTACAAACATCAATCAAACAAGAATTAAATTGGTTCGTTGGTAGCGAAGAGTGCAACACTCATTTTCACAATTTCTTGCAAGGACCAATTATAACTTGATTCAAGTGAACTGATAATGCCCTAAATCGATCCACTTTATCAATTAATGACACACCTTCAAATTGTTGAGCAAAAGTGGTTTAATTAAGCAAATTATACCTTATTAATTTATCATTTTAGCGAAATTTCTGTTTGGGAAAATGGTAATTTGAAAATTTGAAAAGGTATTTGGCTGAAAAATTTAGTGAATAGGTATTTGGAAATATGATGAAAAGGTAGGTGAAATCAATTCTGATTATATTGTTTGGTAAAGCAATTTGAAATAATAAGCGAAATAAATTAATTGACATAAAAGAACATGATTTTTATTTTATAGATAAAGTTATAAAGGGTATAATAGTAAAAGCAAACATAGCTTAAAATTTAGGCTTATTTTTAATAAAGTGCTACATAAAAATAACTTTTATTTAATTTCATTTGAAATAAAAACTATTATTGAAATATTTTTCAGTCAGCCTTCACCAAATACTTCCAGTTAAAATAGGTAGCTGAAATTTTGGTTGATAATTTAGGCTGATCGAATAAAAATTATTTGAAAGTTCTTGCAACCAAAGCAGGCGTAATAATGACAACAATGTAAAAATCAAACCCATCAAAATTTAAAACGAACTAGAATCAAATACGTTACAAAAGTGGTCATTAATAAACTTACTTTTATAAGATTAATTACAAATAATCATCATGTATTTGCGTATTTTTACAAATTACCACCACATATTTACATTTTTACAAATAACCCCCTAACTTTAGTGTATATATCCGAATCGCTACCGTATTTTTTTCTCCCGAGTGTCGTTTGTTTTAATTTTTGCCTCGGCAAATTCAAAACACCAAAATAACCTTATCATAATAGTACTAAGAATGAAAACCCAAACTCTCTATAGAAAATCAAACTCAAAATTCATACGAAATAGACGACATCTCTAAATTAATTTTGGTTCATTGGGAGTTGATTTTGTTATGATAAGGTTATTTTGTTAAATTAAGACAAACAATGCTCGGAAAAAAAATACGGTGGTGATTTGAATATTACACTAAAGATAAGTGATTATTTATAAAATGTAAATACATCATGGTAATTTATAAAAATACGCAAATACATAGTGATTATTTGTAATTTATCAATTTATATACAAATTTTAAATTTTATTCACCAAACTGAAACGATAAATTGAAACCCGATACCTATTATCGAGTCAGAGTCCCCCAATGCGACAACAAAAAGTAGGCTGCCACTCTTGCTAGACATCACTCAAAAAAAGTAAAAAACTCCGCAACTTCGTACTCGTTCATCGGAAATCAAATTCACTCACAAACACAAACACAAACACAAACACACACACACAAAATTACATTCTCTCTCCTAATCTCAGCCGTTGGATTGAAAATGCCGGGGCTCAGAGCACCGTCCGATTACTCCGACGAACCTTCGCGAATCTCTTCTCTCCAAATCAACTCCAAGGCATTTCTCCTCCTTTTTTAATTAATTTTATTTCCAATTATTTCGTTTTTTTGGCCATTTATTGATCATTAATTTGATTTATCAATCAATTTAATTAATTGATTAGTTGCATGTGAAAGTTTTCTTGTGCTGTGATTGAATAATCATTATAATTGATGGATTGATTGCGTGTGAATTTTCTTTGTTGTTGTTCTATGATGATAATTCTTGGATTTTTTTTTTCTTTTTCGTATGCGGCTTGTAATTTTAGTAATCAATGTTGTTCTTATGTTAATCAATTAATTTGATATGTTAAATCAATTTTATTGATGGATAATTGCATGTGGAATTTGATTTTTGTTCTATACTGATCATGTTTTGTAATTTTGTTTAGTAATTTTCTCTTTAGTTGCTCGTAATTAATTAATTTGAACTGATTTGATTTATTTTTATACTTACTGATATCGAAAACCGAAAACTATATATCGAATTGTTTATTTATGGAGAAAGCTAGGGTTGTTTTTGGCTTGGTTTCTTGCTTATGTGAGTTAAACAATTACAGTTCTGGAGTAGTTTTACTGTTTGCTTGGTTTATTATGGTGATGTAAGGAAATGAAATGGAATAAAAGACGAATGAATAAAATGGTAGGAAATGATATTATGTTTTTCGTTTTCGATTAAAATTATTTTGGAATACTTAAGTTTAGTTGGCTAATAATTGTAAAATTGCGTGTAAATAAAAAGTTCCTTCTGGTGCTTTTAGCTTTCACGGCGTGTGAAATTTCCGTATTATTTGGCTAAAAGTGGAGGTGGTTTTAATTAAGAAGCGATTTCTTAATCACAAAAGTTCATGTGATGACTTCATGATAACCCTTCTTTGTGAGACCTTTTCATGATCGAAGGATAACTCCTTTTATTTTATATTTTTGTTTTTAATTGTCAATTTTAAATGCCAAGTTTTTCGTTAGTATCATAAGCGACCTTAATCATAAAATTTTATTTGAGATGACTTGGTA
Source organism: Dianthus caryophyllus (assembly GCA_023091065.1). Lineage (NCBI taxonomy): Eukaryota > Viridiplantae > Streptophyta > Magnoliopsida > Caryophyllales > Caryophyllaceae > Dianthus > Dianthus caryophyllus. The sequence goes on from JALGRB010000016.1 coordinate 17,893,426, forward strand.
GTTATTCTTCTTTTGTTCAACGTGGGCATTTACAACTTACAAGTGACATTTATATAGATTTGAGCCAATTCTTAACACTTTAGCTCACATGTGACTAAATGAAGCCCTCTAATCAAATGAATATTCTTCAACGGCATAATAACCGTTTTATGTTTCATAAATTCATGATGTATTGATATCTAAGCCATGGGTTTTGAAACTATGTCGAATTTCACATTAAGTGATCAGTTCTCTTCTTTGCGCCTTTAAAGTGATAAACTCTCCTCTCAGGTGAATGTGAGGCGCACACACCAACAGTGCAACTTGAATCGACAATACGTAGTATTTCTGTTGTGTTCCCATAAAACAACCCCTTTGGGGGTAATCCCTTTAATTAAGGTTATTTTACAATTTGATCAATCAAAGGTTCTTAGTACAATATTGTAGCATTGATGCGATTAAAACTCACTTCAAAGGCTTAACTTTTACTCCGTACATATTTTGCTAATTAAAGCTGCGTAACAGTCCATCCTTGATCAATGTAGGAGGATGAAACTGCATTCATAGGGTGTATTGGCTAGTATAGGCCATATCGGTTCAAAAATGAGTGAACTAGATGTCTCTGCTAGCTCTTAATGAATCAGAAAATACTGCCATGCTGCAATGATAGTTATTTTGTTCCCTCGTCCTTTAGGATGTGTCGCCTATCCACAGACATTTGATTCCCTGATAACCTGTGCATTCACGATGCAGGAGCCTTTCAATGCAGAGCCACATCGATCAGCCCTCATTTCTTCCCTCATTGACTCCAGTCGATTTGTTTTACAAGCGGAATCATGGCCCAATACCTATAGTTGACGATATTGAGAGGTGATCTTTACTATGACCTCAATACCATAATTTTATCCTTCTATTATCTTATGCATTCAATCTATTATCTTATGTATTCAACTTGGGTATGCAGATATCGCCTGTCTGTTACCGGCTTGGTGAAAATGCAAAGGGAGCTCACAATGAGAGACATATGGTTAGTTGTGGTTGTATAACCTTTATAAGCTGACTTAATAGTTTATGGACTGATTATTATGTTGTGGTTGATGATCTAACTAATGCAATTCTCTTCTATATTAAGTTTGTTCACATTATTTTCTCGTTTCCAGGATCCTTCCAAAATATCTGATTGCAGCCACGTTGCAGGTATGTTGGCTTGTACACCGTAAGTGTTTAGCCGGTCAATCTCTACTTGATTTCCGTTTCATTGCTGGTTCTATGAAATCAATGAACTCCTTTTGCTACAAATTGGTGGTGACTGATTAGAATATCTTTTTAAAATGTAGTGAGCAGGAAAGCGCAGGATGGCACTGAGCCATCTCAGGAAAGTGTGAGGAGTTGGTTGCGACGCATCTCCCATTGGAAATGCTATGACTTTTCAGTTCAGTGTGCATCAGTGCATGTGTTGGAGTATAATGCTTGTTCCTGTAAAATTAAGTAACAATGATTTACTGGGGACGCGCGAGACATTTTATTATATTTGTTATCCGTGACTTTGTGTGATATGCTTGGTTTTATCGTAAGCAAGGTAAAACAGACACGCAAAATTTTTAGACGGCCACTTTCTTGTAGAAGGGTTTGATTTATGCTACTGGTTCACTGATCTTTTACTTTTATAACCTGATTTCAACTAAATCGTTAGAGCTTTGTTTACTCATCTCTCTCACCAATTGTCACATCCGGTGAACTGTTTTCAGCTGTATGGGGTGGAGCTAAATTAGCAGACGTGCTTGAGCTTGTTGGTATTCCTAAGCTGTCAAGTGCTACATCAAGCGGTGGAAAGCATGTTGAATTCGTTAGTGTTGATAGGTGCAAGGTAATACTCTAGCTCGGTATTGTCAAATTCTTGAAGCTTCATTGTGTCCCTAACTTGTTACTCATGCAAGTTTGATAATTCGATCTTTTTGATTTTATTCCTACTCACTTTATGCATTTTGCTTTCTTTTCTATTTTCGGATCACATAGGAGGAGAATGGAGGTCCTTACAAGGCATCAATTCCATTGAGTCAGGCAACAAATCCTGAACAGGATGTGCTACTTGCTTATGAGATGAATGGAGAAGTAAGTTGTAGTTTTGCTGTAATTTATTGTGGTAACAGTTGCAATGTTTCCGTAGCTAGTGATAGTTCACGGGCAATGTTTGATATGACAAATGAATAAATTTGGCTGTGGATCATCATCCTTCTTTCCTTCGTTCCAACTGGATATGTCTGTTTTGTTTATTACTCTTTGTTGATCAAGCTTATGTCAGCCTGCTATTCTCTCATGTGAAGACTTGTTGCCTTAGTATGGGTTTATTCCTGAATGTCTTGTGGTATAATAAAAGAAGCGAGTGGTCATATTCTGACTTTTACGGGAATCTTTGTTATTGTCATCTTAATTGATGGATTATTTGATTGTGTTCCCATGCTCCTATTATAAAATATAATCTACACCTAGAGCATGCTGTACTTGATTTAGTGTCGCACAGTTAGTTCGTAAGTAGTTGTGAAGTGCTGGAATTTGTTTCTTCTCTAGCATTAATTTTCTGACTCTGGGATGTTACTATAGCCTCTAAATAGGGATCACGGATATCCACTGCGTGTAGTTGTCCCCGGTGTTATAGGTGCACGCTCTGTGAAATGGCTGGATTCCATTAATGTGATCGCTGAAGAATGTCAGGTTAGTTCATAGTTGAGTGCTTGGCTACTACGACGGATATATGCTTTTGCATTATCGTGAAACTGACAAATAGATCTTGCTTCGTATTATCAGGGCTTCTTCATGCAGAAGGATTACAAAATGTTCCCTCCTTCAGTTAATTGGGAAAACATTGATTGGTCGACTAGGAGGCCTCAAATGGACTTTCCTGTTCAGGTACTTGTTTATGACTTATAAACGTTGAGGTCTTTCATTCAAGTTCGTACAGCTGAAATTAGATGCAAGGGTAATAGCTAAAATCTCGTAGATATGCATATACATATGATGTATTACTGTTTGGAGTAATTTTTTTCGATCAACCTGCAATTGACTTGTGTACGAACCACCTCCTTGTTGAATGGTGACTGATTGGTGTTTACGATCTATGACAACATGCTAGCGAGGATTAGTAGTTCACCAAAACCTTTTGATATTAAAGGCAAAAATCCTTCAAACCCTCATGTGCGACTGCTGGTTATGTATAGAGATAAAGAAACAGTTGTGATGATGAATTTTAGCTTTGCTGGAAATATGAACACCTATTGGATCAATTGGGTAGTATGACTTTCGGTCCGTTTTCCGTGATTGTTTAAGACGGAGTAACTGATTATCTTTTTTCTCTAACAGTGTGTCATCTGTTCTTTAGAAGATTCAAACGTCTTGAAGGATGGGAAGGTGATGTTATTTCTCCTGCTCAAAAGTTTACCTCTGTCGCATATTTGCTCTTATGTAAACATTTTTTAAATAATTTTGATTATTTGGTGTTATCCGTATTGGCGTATTCTACTCCATATAATGTACTACTTTGCAGTAGCTATATTTATTGGATTAGATACTGTAAGAAAATTTTGCATGCTTTGGATAACGTTGCGTGCATAATATTGTGAAATGGAGTGAGTATTACTCCAGCAAGTCAGTAGAACCTGAAAGCTCCGCACGTCAAAATAGATCGATCCATTTTTTGTGTTGATCGCCAATCTCTCATTACATTCACTGTATGTTACTATGTCAAAGGTCGAGAAATTCCAAAGAGCAGAATCCTAAGGCTTATCGTTCATGTAATGAGCTGCAGGTAACAGTCAAAGTGCAGCTGTATCTGGGGCGGAAGGGGTATCGAAAGAGTAGATATATCAATTGATGGTGGCAAAACCTGGGTGGAAGCCTCGATACCAGAAACCAGGGGTCAGTATGTAGCGGATGGTATTTATAGTGACAAGTGGGCTTGGGTATTGTTTGAGGCTAATGTTGAGGTGGCTCATACCGCTGAAATCGTTGCCAAAGCGGTGAGTTTTGGGTCCTCTATTCTCCATATGCATCTTATGTATGTTTTGTCTTGCCGATCTACTATTCTCCCTATCACGCCTACAACAGAAAATAAAAATAATTTCCAAGAATCCGCTCGTGTCGAATTCACACTGTAAATATGGAAATATAATCTTCTATATCTTTGTCTTGTAAAAGAAGTCTTGTATCTAACACTAGTTAGCCTAGCCCTCAATAGTGTATATATACGACAGTTGTAAACATCCTCAAATCAATAAAAACAGTTTACATATTACAATTAAATCTTACTCCGTATATGGTATCGCGGGTCACAAATCGATCCTTCAAACACCTTCTTCAACCTCGGCGTCGATTGTTCAAACACACCACGCCTCTCTCGATGGACCACCAAGACACCACGGTTGTTAACCCCACCGACCAGACCAACCCACTCGTCTCCCCGACACTCACCCACTGTGTCAAACTCACCCCACAAAACTACTCTTCATAGCACTTTCAACTTACCCATATTCTCTTTGGGTATAGTTTGTAGCTTTCTTGATGGTACCCAATCCATCACCTTCACCCACTCTCGTCACTTGTCGGAGGCGACAAACTTGAAAAAGAAAACCGGCCTACACCACTTGGCTCGCCCAAGGCGGCTGCTTTCGGTACCGTTATGGAGCGCAGCGTAAACTTCTGTTACCCTCTCATTGTCAGCGCTACAACTTCTAAAGAGCGTGGGACATGCCTGCGCACCTTTGCTAACCGCTTCCGCACCCACATTCTTGGTGTCATGGATCGTCTTGAATCCATCACCAAAACCAGCGAACAAACCATTCTGAGATTACATGAGCGCCATCAAGGCGTGCATTGACCAACTTCGCCTTTATGGGTAAGAACCTTGTCTCAGGAATGTAGTGTCGAAGGTTCTCAAAGGTCTCGACTATAACCTATTTAAACCCGGTTATTGATGCGGTTCGAGCAGAGATAACCCTATTTCCTTCAGTTTGTACGCATGAAAAAAGCGCTCCAACACGAGCTCTTGCTCAAGCCGCGACCCACGGTTGACCCGCTTCCCCGCGGTGCCACTTGCTACACCTAAACAACCGAGTAGCGGCACCTCGCATCACGCTTTATCTCTTGGTGGCGTGGGGAAGGGTCGTCGTGATTAGCAACAGAGCTCGTGTTAGGCGATTTTTCATGTAGAGCCTCGAAGAAAATAGGTTTATCTAGGGCTCTAACCCATCAATAAGCTGGTTTAAATAGGTTATAGTCGAGACCTTTGAGGACCTTCGACACTACATCCTCGAGTCAAGGTTCTTGCCCATCAAGCGAGGTTGGTCAATGCGCCTTGATGACATTCATGTGCTCAAAGTAATGGTTTGTTCGATGGTTTTGGTGATGGATTCAAGGCGATCCATGACCCCAAGAATGTGGGTCGGAAGGGTTAGCAAAGGTGGCGTGCAAGTATGTCCTCAGCTTCTTTAGAAGTTGTATGCAGACAATGAGAGGGTGAACAATAGGCAAAGGGTGCCCATAATGGCGCGAGCAGCGGCGTGGTGTAGGCCGGGTTTTCAACTTTGTAAGTCTCAGGCAAGAGTGGGTGAAGGTGATGGATTATTACCATCAAAGTCGAGCAAACTATGCCCAAAGAGAATATGGGTAAGTTGAAAGTGCCATGAAGAAGTAGTTTTGTGGGTGAGTTTGCGATGGGTGAGTGTCGGGCGGCAGTGGGTTGGTCTGGTCGATGGGGTTAACAACCGTGGTGTCTTTGGTGATCCATCGAGAAAGGCGTGGTGTGTTTGAACAATCGGCCTTGAGGAAGAAAGGTGTTTGAAGGATCGATTTGTGACCCTTGATACCTATACTCCCTTCATTTTTTTACATAGTTTAATTTCTCATTTTAACTGAAGAATGTCAAAAGCATCGAGAATATTGGATTTGTATTCAATTTAAGTATCGAGAATATTGGATTTGTGCTCAATTCATGTATCGAAGCAAGTCTTGGTTGGCTGAAATTGTGAGCTGTTTTGAGGAAAATGCAGGTGGATATAGCTGCTAATGTTCAACCAGAAAGCGTAGAAAGAATTTGGAACTTGAGGGGCATTCTGGACACATCTTGGCATAGAGTTCATGTTAAAATTGGTCATTCCAAGTTGTAATTATTTCTGTTTCTAATTTGTTCTTGTACTCTGTACCTCAATGGCCTTGAGCAAAATATCAATCGTGTATCCTCTAAATAAATCAGTTTCAAATTATTTTCATGCTTTATTTAAGTCGTGTAATTATTTTCATACTTTATTTAGTCATGTTTCAAATTCTCTTCACATAAAAAGCCGATAGAAGTCGACTTATCATATTTCTCATTTCATTGTAATTTTCCTAATTGCTTGTGCATGCTGCTTCATTTTTTTATTTTCATTTTTTTTTATGAAAAACAGAAAAATCTCTCATCGAGGGAAATGGTAAGGGTATGTTTGAATGACAAAATCTTTCAAGTAGAAAGGAAAAGGAGGAAGGAAAATGAGGGAAGGGAATGGAAGGAAGGGAGGAGAATAGGATATTGTTGTTCGATAGATTTTCAATCTCAAAGAATCTTTTCGATTATGGAAGATTTGATTACTCTTGTAGGAGGAAATGGGGCCTCCAAATCATAGCTTTCCAGTTTTTCTCCTTGTTTTGTAAACCAAACAATAAAAACTCAATCTACTCCATTTTCATTCAATTCATTTTCATCAATCCAAAGCATACAATTTGATTACAAAGTTTGCAGCGAATATGGGTCTGGCACTCAAGCATGGTTAAAACAATAACACAGCTTAGGTTAATGCAATAACGCGAAAATCAATACCGTTTTCCTCTACCAAGTGATAATCAATACCGTTCTCCTCTACCAAGTGATAAAATAATACCAAGCGATAAAAAAATGAGTCATTCAAAAGAATACCATAAGTACCATGTAGAACACAGTCAAGACATAATGACAACTACTAAGTCATTTGTGAACCACAAAGTTGTGTCCAACGCAGAAAACATTACAGGTGAGCAGGCGGCTAACTCAAAATTTACGAGAAAACAGTAACAAGGTTCTGAGGGAGCTAGGAAAAAGAACGTAATTCTTCATTTATCTTGCATTTTCTTCAGGTTATGCACTCTTTACCCATTAAATTTCCATCCACTACCCTTGGAGTACCCAACTTTCTCTCTTTTTCACCAAATTGAAACTTAACAAAAATTAATTCAAAATTACTCAAATTGTTCTTGAATTCTTCAAAATTGTTATACATTGAATATGAGTAATATTGAACTAATTTTATGTTATTTAAGTAATTTAACTTTAAGAATTAGGGTTAAAGTTTATTAATTTAATTAATTAAAATTTAAGAATTAGGGTTTGAAGTTGATGTTTCTTGGTGGTGGCGGAGGAGAGGGAGCAGGAGGTTGGGCGGTTGGGAGAGGGGTGGTGCGGGATGGGGGGCTGACGAGCAGGTGAAGAGGCGTTGGTGCCGGCCTTGGGAAGGAAGCGACAGTACAATTCAGTTAGTTCACCTTTTTTTTTTTCCTTTTTAGATTTTCATTTTTTAAACAATAATACTCCATACTTGTTATAATTCTTGTTGTTGATGTCAATATTTATCAATTCTAATTATTTTTTTTCTTTTTTTTTTGTTGTATTCAAAATTTTTTGGTAATTTTGAAGGTATTTTTTTGGTAGTTCTTTGGTTTTGGTTTTGAATAACAAAGGGAGAAGAAGAAAAGAGGGAAGAAGAAAGGTGAAATTGTGAGATGAAATGACAAGGGTAAGATGGTAAATTTTGGAGTCTAGTGAGTAAAATTCAGATGCAGTTGAAGCGATCTGAAAAGAATCACCACGATGTAAAAGTAAAAAGATAGGAAAATTTACTGGCGATAATCCAGCCTATGGTTGGTGCTTAAAAATAAAGCTCATCTTTAATTAATCATGATAAGCAAAGTATAAGCTATAATTTCTCTGCAATAGATTCGGTGGCCAGATAACCTATACAACAAGTTAAAAAAAAATATACCTTTCTTCATTTTACCAAACTACACTTAATAATACCTTACATATCCATTAACACCACCACCTTCCGGCCATCTCTTACATTAACCACCTCCACCTTCATCACCACCATCGTCGACCTCACACCACTTCACGCTTGACCAAAACGACCATTACCACCCTTAAATAAAACACCCCAACCCAATTTCTCCTTTTTTTTTTTTTTTTCAACTTGCATCCATGTACCCTGAACAGTGAACACCACCGTCTCCCTCACACCAGTACACCACCACCATCCCACCCCAAATCATCCTCTTTTGTCGTCCTCAACTGAAGTTCCCCAGCACTACCTCGGTGTCGTCGTCGCCGCACTCGCCGGAATTTCATGTCCTTACCACCGGATCAACTACCGTAAAAGACCTTCATCCTCCCTCCAACATCAAATACAAACTAATATACTATAAAAATGATAAACTTTGAAACATTCCCTCACAAAATCATAAAAAAAATTCCAATCATCACCTTAATTCAACCAAATGATGAACAAATCACAAATGGGTAGCTTAAATTCACTAATTTATGATTCAATCTTGCTTATTTTCAAGTGAGTATCCATCTATTTAGTACGAGGCCTTTTCCGGGAAAGTTGGTGGTCGGATTTGTATAAGTCGGATTTAGGGCGTTGGTGATGACGGTGGTCATTTTATGGTGGTTGTGTTAAGGTGGGCGGAGGGCGCCTAAAACGGTGTTAGAGGATGTTTTTGATGGTGGTAAAGAGGATGGTGGAGATGGAAGAAGGTGGTAATGAGGTGGTGGTAGTGATGAAGAAATAAAATGCCTGCTTCAATTTAGAATAAGGTGGAGGATGAAGGTGACCTGATGTAGCAGGTCGTGCCAGCTTGGAAAATTTTAGGTGGGTTTGTTTATGGAAGAGCGATGAGAATCTTGGGTTTATTGTGAGATTAAGCGAAGTGCAGTTTATTTTGGAAAGGCCCAAGTAAATAGAATGGATTATTGGTGTTAAATTTTCCAAAAAGATATACTAGTAGTAAAAAACAATAGTCAAGAGCAGTAACACAAGAGAATAGAACCAAATCCATAGCAAAGTAACACAAGAGAGAGTTTCACGACATATTAGGTAGGTAACAAAGGAACCAAACAAACATCATTCAATTTCAATTGATGAAGATTATTAGAAAGGGATTTACTTAGTCTTCGTACTCGTCATCACCCTCATCATCTTCGGCACCCTCGGCACCAACTTCCTCGTAGTCCTTCTCAAGAGCAGCCAAATCCTCACGAGCCTCGGAAAACTCACCTTCTTCCATACCCTCACCCACGTACCAGTGCACAAACGCCCTCTTGGCATACATAAGATCAAACTTGTGATCGATCCTCGAGAACACCTCGGCAACGCTGGTCGAGTTCGAGATCATGCAAACCGCTCTCTGGACCTTGGCGAGGTCACCACCGGGGACCACGCTTGGTGGCTGGTAGTTGATACCGCACTTGAACCCAGTGGGGCACCAGTCGACAAACTGGATGGTGCGCTTGGTCTTGATGGTGGCGACAGCGGCGTTGACGTCCTTGGGGACAACGTCACCACGGTACATCAGACAGCAGGCCATGTATTTTCCGTGGCGCGGGTCGCACTTGGCCATCATGGAAGATGGCTCGAAGGCACTGGTGGTGATCTCGGCCCACAGAAGAGCTGCTCGTGGTATGCCTTCTCGGCGGAGATGACTGGGGCGTGGGGACGAAAGCATGAAATGGATTCTCGGGTATGGGACCAGGTTGGTCTGGAACTCATTCACGTCCACATTGAGGGCACCATCAAACCCTCAGAGAGGCAGTCAAGGGCAGAGATAACCTGCGCATCACAAGAAGATATGAACAAAACACCATCAGAAAACCAAACAAATTATGTATTATCCACAAAAAATATATATTAATTAAGATAAACTTGAGGAAGTTCAATGTCCTCTCGAGTTGACTATGTCAGGAATCATCACCTGAGGAGATCAAAGCGGTTAAGGTTGGTGTAAGTAGGGCGCTCAATGTCAAGGGACCGTCTGCAGATGTCATAAATGGCCTCATTATCGAGAAGAACAGCGACATCGGTGTGCTCGAGGGAGGAGTGGAGTAGAGAGGACAACTGTTGTAAAGGCTCAACGGCGGAGGTTGAAATCTGGGGTGGCGGGTAGATGGTGAAACCCAGTTTGGATTTCTTGCCATAATCAGCAGATAGGCGCTCCAAAGGAGGGATCAAAGACCAGACCGGTACCTCCACCGACAGCGTTAAAGGCGAGGAACCCTTGAAGACCAGTGCAGTTGTCGGCAAGCTTACGAATGCGGTCCAAGCAGAGATCAACAATCTCACTTGCCAACTGTCGTTGAAATTTCATAATTAAAATCAGCGATTATAAATAAGGCGGAAAAGAGGGATTAAATAACGGGAGAGGAATACGCACTGGTGTAGTGACCACGGGCGAAGTTGTTGGCAGCATCCTCCTTGCCACTGATGAGCTGCTCAGGGTGGAAGAGCTGACGGTAAGTTCCAGTCCTCACTTCATCAATGACGGTGGGCTCGAGGTCAACAAAAACAGCACGAGGACATGCTTTCCTGCTCCAGTTTCACTAAAGAAGGTGTTGAAAGCGTCGTCTCCTCCTCCGACAGTGGTGTCACTTGGCATCTGTCCATCAGCCTGTCAAACAGAGGTTACCGCAACCATATTATCATCAGAATATCGAAACAAAGCGTAGTTTATTGAATTGTAATCGCAATCAACTTAATGATACAGATCATTTTTACATCAAATTTAATATCCTCAGATCTGACTCGCTGAAATACAACATTACATTTCAAACCGACTGATCTACGATGAAAACAAAAGCATTGATGTTAGCACAAATCTCAAAACTAAGCGTTAAACTCGACAACAGTAGATAAAATAATTACCGACATTACACATATCAATCGTAAACATTCACATAAAATGGGCGACGCTTACATCATATAAACAACATCAACAAATTCAAACAAACTTAATCAAATACAACATAATAACAGATCTCAACAACTTAACAACAACAACAACAACAACAACAACAGATTTACGCTTTGATTTGAAAAATCAAAAACATCAACCACGGTAAAATAATTAATACAAAATCATGGATAATGTCACCATAAACATCAATATAGAACAAGATTAAATCAACTAAACAAAACGATATTCACATTACTCCAATCTAAATCATACAAAATAATCGATCTATAATCATTTGATATCAAAATGAACACGATTCATTAATCAATCAAACAAACAAACGATCAGAGAGAGAAAAACAAAAACCAACATCCAACAATTTCAGCCTCATTCACACACACACAAGAAAATTTTCGATCTATCATCGCATCAAATGAAACACGAAAAAAAAAAAAAGCATCCCTCATTAATCAGCACCTTAGGAAACACAAAAAGATAAAATAAAATAAAAAATCATTGATCGATCATCACATCAAATAAACACAGGAAAAACATCCACATTATCCACGTTCATCCTCAAAAACATATTCAAGAGTCTATCATCATAAAAAATCATCGTTTCCACCGAACATCACATCAAAATAAACACGATTCACCAAAATTCATCACTCGAAACATATTCGATCTATCATCACATACAACAAAAATGAACACGATTCATCATAAGAGAGAAATGAAAGTACCTGAATACCGTGCTCCGAGACAGATAAAGCTCCCCAGCAAGCATTACCGACTTGAATACCAAAGCTTGACCGATGTGGGTGAAAATGCATTCCCTCATTTTCAAACCCTAATTTTAAAAACAATAACAAATTTTATTTAAATTTTTGTGTTTAGATTTGAAAATGTGAGAAGAATGAGGAACAAAAGGCGTTTATGAAGACGCCTTTTTTGAATTTTTACAGATATGAAATGTATAAAGAGAGAGAAACGAGTTTAGAGAGAGATTTGCGTTATGCGAGGTTGTGGGGAGGTTGGTTTGGTGGCCTTTTATAGTGGGGTGGCAGATTATTTTAACGGCCTAATAATCGTGGTCGTGGATGACAAGTTGACAACCCCTTCATTTTATGGCAAATTCTCATTTACGGAGTAGGACCAATTTTTCAGTTCAGACTTAGATTATTTTATCATTTTACGGAAAAATTGTGACCAGTTTAACTGTACAAAAATCTTTTTAATAAGTTTACATTTAAAATTATTCTTATAATGTCGGTATTTATTATGATAACGTTTTACGATAAAATTATTACATTTTATTATTAATTGGTCGCGTTTTTTAAATCTTAAAATAAAGCACGAAAGCTAACTTAAGAGAGACTTCTTTGTTTGTTTTATTAAAAAAAACATTAAAGGATTATAAAAAGATAAAATTGGATGTGAGAAAAATTTTACTAAGTCAAGCTAAGAGATGAGACAAAACAATTACAACCAATAGAAAATAGAAAAAAAATTAAAAAATAGCCCTGCCTATCTTGTCTCGGATGTCTCACATTAAAAAATGACTCAACTATAATTGCAATTGTATTCATAAATCAAAAATCTCTCAGCATAGAAAGCGAAATACTGTGGCGTCGTGCTGACGATTTGCAAAGCTAAAATGTGTGTCTTTAAGGTTGAAGTGGATATTTTAACATTTAAAGCGATCGTTTCTGGCGATGGACAGATTATTTATAAGCTAAGAATGTGCTTCTTTAAAATTTGAAGTAGTATTTTAACGATTTAAAGTAGCAATTTCACGAGGCTTTAAAGTGATCACATTTAACGTCGCATTTTAATCACAGAACACGTCGCCGCATACGGATAGAGACAAATTTAGTACCAAGACTTGCTCGTCCTTGTGATTTGTCGAGTGTTGATTACTGCTTGGAATTTTATTTGATTCAAATCACTTTTCAAATTGATTCAGACGCGTTTACTCAACCTGAAATATGTCGATACAGTAAAACATTAGAATTAAGAATAAACTATGTGGGGAGTTCGAGCAAATGGGGAATTACTCTTGTGAAATCAGTCCAAAGTGAAATCAACATAACCTGGTAGATAACATTATTTGCACCTCCTCGAAAATAATCGGAAAGTTTACAAAGGAAAAAAAAAATGTACAAGGAGACAAGAAGCGAGCAAACACCCTTGACAAAATAGATAAGCTTGGCCAACAGATTGCTGAGTGTATCGCTTCATGGTGTTTGCCAAAACTAACAGTTCCAAAATTTACCAGAAAGATAGAACACCAGCCTTAATATGCCTTAATGCCGCACGGCAGATATTGAACTGTACACTGTGGAGGACTATTCTACAACATCACGAGCCACGTCAATATCTCGACTCTTTTATGCCCAAGTCCAAAGCGGTACCAGCTTCGTCATAAAACCCTAGCCACACTTGTTTTCTAGGGCTACACCAATTGTTCGATAATTTGTTTAAAAGTAAACATGGGGTATGACAACGCGGTCATCATTAGATCCTATAATTTACTGTGGTCATCACTTCCATCACCCGTCATTTCCTTTCACATCCACAATCAATTCATGGCAAGACAATGACCAAATGAAGAAATAGTCCCAAGAGCTCAAGTTCTCAGGGGTCACCTTTGGCTCATCTTACACATCTTAGCCTTTTTGTAGTCTCTCTTGTCTTTCTTCTTCCATTATCTTCTGCGGAGTTCCTCCTCATCTTCTTGCCTAGCGATTCAGGCGCCTTTGCATCATCACAAGCCAACGTTAACTACTGATTTAGATTATCGTTGTTCTACGTGATTACACGTGACTTGAGTTTATCTACTCTTTGATAACTTTGACATAAAATCAAGGCATAATTGACTGTTAATACCGTTTAAAAAAGGTGAGTAATGAATGGAGCACAATCAACTGACCTGCTTGATTCCTCTTTTTTGTATGGTGTCAAAGCCCACCTCCCTGCATGTCATCGTCGTCATCTGAGGATGTCAGCATATCACTATTTCTATCATACCTGCAAAGCAACCCACAGTATAAGCTACTGTCATCCAGAATACACATGCATCAAATCGAAACCAAAACCAATATCATGCACCTAAATCTCACATAGGCACAATGGAGACTACTAACGAGGAGCAGCATGAAACACAAGAATTCTAGCAAAGTAATACACTTGGCGGAGTGTAGATTTATTGGAAGGAAGGCATAAAAAATCAAAGATTTCATTTTTTTTACCACACCTCCAAAAAATGTCAGTCGTAATTTCTTATTACATCTCTCCAAACTTCACATCCATTTGATTATCCTATTTCTGTATGTTTTCCTTTCCACGGACTAATTCCAAATGATGATTCATGTCAACTAACACCAAATAATACTAGATTCAATGATTTGTTGTTCTAGTGGTAAAATATCCACAGTATTAAAGGACAAGGAGTCCAACAGCCCAATTCTACCCAAAAATAATGTATTTAAAATATACACTGAACAAAAAAATTTTGTGCTTCAATATGTCACATAAACAACTTGATGATCAATCTGGAAACAAAGCACCAACCAATTAGGCACAATTCCACAGATCATTATGGTCTAATCGATCTGAAAGGCCTGACTAGCTCAGATAATAAAAATATAAAACAAAGTATACACAAAACAAAAAACCTTACTTGAACATATTCCT